>CM076581.1:593798681-594276181 GCA_034641835.2 Pinus albicaulis | reverse complement strand
ATGTCTTTCTCATACGGGCCAACAGAAGACTAGGAGGATTGATTCTATTTTATAAGGCAATCTGATTGACAGTTGCAAAATCCTCAGGATCCCTTGATCCCTAGGATTCGCTCTCATCCGTTTTTTTTCCTTTAGATTATATAAATCCGATAGCTGAAATAGAATGAGACTTTTAACCTAGAAGTTGTAATTTACATTTTGACATTATTATTAAACACAAAGTAATTACATTGTCATGATGTTGTATCGTTATTATTGAATTTAATGAGAAAGACAATGTTTCCTTTGTAATATGATTATGAGTATCATTCAGCAGTGACTTTTGTAGTCTCTAGGCCTGGTCACTATGAGATTTATTTCTTCTCTTGTGTCATACTTTTTTCTTTTCCTTTTCACAATTATTCATTTCTGCTATCTCATAGAATTGAAATTATTTCAACTGCTATTAGTATTGATTTTTATGATTTTCTTTTACTTTGAGATAACTTTCAGTTGATGTTACTTTTATGCTTGTGTGTTATTCCTTAATGAATTTATCATATTAGTTCAAGCATTGTGATTTATTGATGTTTCTTTTAAGTAATGTTATTGGAAATATTGAGTGATCAGTTATTGTTAGTTTCAGTTAAAAGTGTGAATACTAGATTTTTGTTCATTTCTATAATCTCTCTTTTTCAGTAGATAATTGTTATGAAGCAATTCTTTGAGTGTAATTATTCCAATTCATAAGTTAGATTCAGTTTTTCTACAAATTATTTGAAGATATATTAATATTCATGGTTTATAATTTCTTTAAGGTTTTCTTTTTAATTATTCCAAATTTAACTTCGAGAATTAGAAAAGTAGTTAATGCAATGATTTAGAATCATTTATTCCTAGATAGCTTCTGATTTCACTCTACACAAACAATTCCAACACCCTTGAAACAAAGAGATGAATCCTCAGTTGATGATTAATGTAGGCATTAGGATTGGTTCTTATAAGTCACCTTTTTGCACTAAAATTTTGGCGCCATTGTTGAGGAGAGTGTTAAATATTGATTTATTTTTTGAATTGGATTTGATTATTGTGAAGGATTTGGGTATTGAAAACGAGAGGTAAGAATCTGTGTGCCAATAAATAAAACACTTGCTCAAAGCCCGCTTTCCAGTAGATGAATATAGAGTAGATAGGAATAGATGTTTTTATGAATGAATAAGAAGAAAAAGTAGAAATAGATCCAAATCCACCTCCAAAATCCACCAAACCCAAGGGGTCGATGACCCTTGGAATATCAACCTTTATAGATGAAATCCTAAGAAATGTAGAATCTCAGGTGTGAATAGGACCTTAGATCACATTCGGAAAAATATCTACTCTAATCCCTCAAGCAAGAGGCTCATCCTCTGCATCTCACGCCAATATCCATAGAAAAACCACATGGTTTGAACAGAGCTTTCACGATACAAATTTTTTTCATTATGATCCTTCACAAGAGGGAAATTCATGCAATATGCAAGAAGGAGAGGGAGAAACTAGTGGTGTTGTAGGAGAAAATATATAGTCACCAAAAACTGGATATCCTAAAATCTCAGTTGAAGAAAGGATACCTGATATCCTAGATCAAGGTAGTGCTATAAGACCCCTTCCAAATCTGTTTACCAATCCTACCCAAATCAACTTTCCAAACCAAGAGATTCCTGAAGGTTATTGGCACATCTTTGATCATATCGTGCAAGATCATCGTCAGGGACAAATATTGATGTTGTAATATCCCATCGTCGACCCACTTTCTAATGCTCCTATCAAATCCATTTCTTTGTAGAGCATCCCTACATTCCATGATTTAACCTCGGAAGATCCTGATTCTTTCTTGTTCGAATTCGACATTTTATGTATGGGGTATGATTATACCTTTGATCTTGAAAAGATAAAAAATTTCCCTTTTTCATTAAAGGGAGCAGATTTGCGATGGTTTATGGGTATTTTTGGAAGATTTATTAACTCTTGGGTTCAAATGAAAACGTCTTTTCTCACTAAATAACAATATTACTAGAAAACTAGAGACCTAAAAGATGAAGTCTTTAACATGACTGCAAAAGATAATGAAACTTTAGAGGAATATGTTGAACGATTTCAATATAATTTAGAATGGTATCCTTATGATGCATTATCTAAAGATGTTTTAAAATTAACTATGATAAAAGGAATCAAGGATGAATGGATAGAAAAATTAAATTTAATGGGGAAGAGAGATATTTATTAGGAAAATTATGGTGACATTATTCAGCTGTGTATGAGGTGCTCTCGAGGCGGCATGCGTGTTAGACCAACTGGACGAGTTACTACTGCCAAAAATAATAAACCTACTGGTGGAAGTGTAACTCAGATGAAAATCGACAATCTCTTAAAATATTTCAAAATCGATATCTTGGGCACCGTTACAACACAGTTGGACATACTACAAGCCAAATAGAATCAAGCTACAACATAACAAAATTTAGTTGTTTTCTGCTCGCTATGTCGATAGAAGAATAATCAAAGGGAATTCTCGTTGGACATGGTCCAAACCTGCGCCATCTACAGTAAGGACCATACCACTGAGCAATTTCCATCACTTTTGATATTAAAGGAAATTTTTAAAGAAGAAGAAGAAGAGAAATAACTAGTATAATGTATGGGTCAATGTTGACACTAGCAATCCCAACCCATAGGTATGTCACAAGATCCTTCTCCATTATTTTCTTCTATGTCATTTAATATGCAATATCATTGTGGAACAACATGGAAAGTACAATCACCTTTCCCCACTTGGAAATCTTAATCATTTCCTATGTGACCCTGTCCAAGCTAACCCTTTCCAAATGTTGGTTGGCCAAATTCTACTCCTTTCTAGAAAAAAATTCGTACCTATCCCAGTAGGCTGCCTCCACGTCACAAAATCCAAATTGGTCCTGAAACTAGAAACGACCCATAGGAACAACTAATCCACCTATTAGGATGGGTCCTCAACCTCAACTGAATTTACTAGCTCTATACCCATTACAGCAAAATCCTTAGCCTCTTATGCGCCCCCAACTGCGAGCTCAACTAGATCCAAATCCTAATAACAGACCAGTTCAACTGATAGAGATTGTTGAAAATTTAGATCATGAAATAAAACAGATGGAATCAAGTGAAATCAGGCTAAGATCAGGACACATCATCACCCCTAAAGAAAATAAAAATAAACAACAATATGAGATAGAAAAACCTTCCATAAATAAATCCTTGACTGTGACTAATATAGAAATAAAATTGGGAGAAGACACAGTCTAGTAGCAAGATCCTAAAAAACTTATCATCACTTCTCCTTCATTCCCTGAAAAATTAATAATACCGAAACCAATTATTTATCGAGAATTTGATCTCTTAGGGGAACTTTAAAAATTATGTATTAAAATTCCTCTCCTCTAGGCTATCCAAGACATTGATATTAATGCGAAAAGGATTAAAGAACTATGTGTGAAAAATCCTGAGGAAAATAAAAGTTTCACCAACTGTCCATGTCATAGGGACCCTACCTGACCTGCTTCTAGCTAGGGAAACACCAATAAAATATGAAGATCCATGGAATCAAATAGTCACAGTTCAAATATATAACTGCCCTTTTCCAAACACACTAGTTGATTTAGGTGCAACCATTAACATTCTCATGGCAGAAACTTGGGGAACACTTGGTATCACAACTCTGGAACTAACCACCACCTTGATGGAAATTTTTGACCATTTAGTCATTAAACCAGAAGGAACCTTACAAGATATCATGGTTTCTGTTGAATCATGGGAATACTTAGTCAATTTTCTAGTTATTAACCCAAGAATTTGATTAGATGGACACCCTTTAATTGTGCGATGACCTTTGTTAGCAACAACCGATGCTTACATAGGCTGTCATGTTGGTAGTGTGATGATCACAAAGGGGAATGCTATAAAGAAACCTTGTTTTATATCCCCCTGCTAAGCCAATTTTGCCCATCCTGAAAAGTCATAAACAGCCACCTACATACCTGGAAGAAAACATCCGTTCACCTCTTATAGTAGCAGAAGAATTTGAGTTCAAGAATTAGATTGAAGATGATGTAATTAATAATTTTATAAATCAATAAACTACTTAGAGCAATGTGAAATCTCAAATATTGAAAGCGATTATCGACAATGAAGCCCAAGAAGACCCTTTGAATGATGCTAATGACCAACACATACCCACAATTGTTGTTCATCACAGTAGGTCTGTTGAGATTAAACAAGGCAAAATTTTGAACATCAATGACAATATAGACAATGACAAACAACAAAAGCTCATTCAAGTTATGCAAAAATATAAAGGGGCTTTTTCTTGGAGCTACCCAGATATGAAGGGAATAGATCCCCAATTATGTACACATCATATCTACACCAAAAAGGATGTTTTCCCTATCTAACAACCTCAACGTAGATTAAATCTTCACATCAAAGACATCGTGAAAGAAGAGTTACAGAAGTTGCTGGACATGAATTTTATTTATTCCGTTTCATACAGTAATTGGGTCTCTCCACCAGTAGTTGTTCCCAAAAAGAACAGGAAATGGAAAATTTGTGTCGATTAGAGCGAATTGAAAAAAGCCACACAGAAAGACCACTTCCCTCTTCCATTTATTGATCAACTCCTAGATACATTGGCAGCAAAGAAATTCTTTTCCTTTCTTGATGGATTCATCAGCTATAATCAGATCTTGGTTTCCCCTAAAGACCAAGAAAAAATTACCTTTACCTGCCCATGGGGTACGTTTTCTTACAGAGTGTTACCTTTTGGTTTATGCAATTCCCCAGCTACATTTCAGAGGGCCATAATCAATATTTTTTCTGATTTGATAAATGAGGGACTTGAAGTTTACATGGACGACTTCCCCCAAATGGGACAGTTTTGACCAAGCATTGCAGACTTAAGAGAAATTTATGGAACGATGCATCACTACCAGGTTGTGTTTAAGTAATGAAAAGTGTCACATGATGATGGAAGAAGGTGTAATCCTATGAAAATACATCTTTGGAGCTGGAATACAGGTAGACCCAACAAAAATAGAGGTAATTCTTCTATTACCTACACCATTCACTCAGACAGAGGTACGTATCTTCCTTGGATATGAGGGATACTATTGTAGATTCATAAATAATTTTTCATGATTTTTTGCGATTTTGTATGATTTAACAAGAAATGTTGAATTTAGATGTTCTGACAAATGTGACATTTCTTTTATAGATTTGAAGAAACTAGTCTTGATTTCTTCAGTATTGCACGGACCTAATTAGGAGTTTCCTTTTCATATCTATATAGATGCGTCAGATACAAAAATAGGCGTTGTCCTCAGCAAAGAAGAGGAAAAAAATCCCTACGTTATTTACTATATTAGAAAAAATCTTACTTCTGCTGAACTCAACAAAACAGTAACAAAAAAGGAATTCTCAGTTGTCATTTATGCCATAAATAAATTTAGACATTATATAACAGGCTACCAAAAATTTTCTATAGATTGATCACTCCGCCATTAGATACTTATCCAATAAACAAATCACTAATGGGAGAGTGACCTATTAGCTATTACATTTGCAGGAGTTTGATATTTCCCTTAAAGACTGCCCAGGAAAGGAAAACCCATTTGCATATTTTCGGTCATGGGTTCCTAAGAAAAATGATTTGCTAGTTATGGAAAATCAGTTCCCACATGAACATTTGTTTGTTGTAGAAATTAAAGTGCTAGGGTATGAAAAATTTGCAAATTATCTCACGGTAGGAAAACCGCCCAAGAGCTTAACAAAGAAGAAGAGGAAGCTGGTTTTCTAATGCAACACCCGATTTTGTTGGATAGGTGGATAATTTTTTCACATAGGAGCTAATATGAAAATACACAGATGCATTCGAGAAGATGAAATATATGAATTCCTGAAGGCATGCCATGACGATCCCTGTATAGACACTTCGCAGATCACAAAACTAGGCATAAAATACTACATATGGGATATTATTGGCCCACCATTTTCAAAGACGCTAAGAAATATGTCCAAGCCTATGGTAGCTGCTAGAGGATGGGTTGTCATTTTCAATCTGACGAAACATCGTTACCCCAAGAATTGGTAATAGAACCTTTCGAACATTGGCCATTATATTTTGTTGGCCCATTCAATCTACCATCAAACGAGAAGGCCTTCTTACTAGTTGCTACATAATATGTAACAAAGTGGGTAGAAATGGTAGCTTTGCCAAGAGCTACAGAAGAAACTGTAATTAATTTTATTTTTGAATTATTTGTGCGGTATTTCTTACCCAGGGAAGTGATAACAGATGCAGAGGTGTAGTTTGTAAGACATTATATTACAGCCACTCTACGAAACCACCATATCGCACATAGAGTAACCTTTTCGTATCACCCACACGTGAACGTGCATGTTGAAAGCACTAAAAAATTCATTGAAGCAATTTTTTCCAAGATAGTTTCGACACATCGGCAGGACTAGGCTACTAAACTGCAATAGACCTTATGGGTTTATCGCACAACTTGATGAAATAATATTGGATATTCCCTGTACAAAATTTTATTTGGAAAAGAACCTATTTTTCCTATCGAATTTGAAATAAAGACTCTTAGAACAACCCAGGAAGTGGGACTAGACCGGATGGAGGAACAAACTAAACGACTTCAACAAATAAATGAAATGGATGAAGCTCGATTATTTTCTCTACAATGCACTGTAATTATTCAGCAACAAAGGGCTAAGTGGCATGACAGTCTTATAAAAAATAAAATGTTTCAAGAAGGAGACTAGGCACTCCTCTAAGCTTCTAGGTTCCAATACTCTTTGGGTAAATTACAGACAAGGTGGCTTGGCCCATATGAAATTAAAGAGGTGCACAAAAATGGCACTCTAACATTGACCACTATTGATGGGTTTGGCTCTTGTTTTCAGGTGAATGGACATCGGGTACGTCTTTTTCATAAACCACTCACCAAAGAGACTTTTTTCCAAAAGGTACAGGATGATCCCACTATAAAAATCTTAGCTACGGGGAGTAATGACCTGACTGCTTTACTTTTTTGAAAATACACTTCTCTTATACTATAAACAATGTATATATTTCTAATATTTGGTTTTAATTTGCTGTTTTTTTTAAGGTAAGCATCAATGTGTAAATGTGTGGACTTTTTTTCTTTTGAAACAATCACTTATAATGATATGCCTTTATTTTACTATTGGTTTGCATCACAAGCATATGTTGTTCAATTATTTGTTGTTCATTTTCAAATGAAAAACTATGATTTCTTTTCAGTGTGTTTTTCTTGTCCAATAGATTGAACAGTTGTTATTCAATCAATTGAACAACTAATGTTTAGAAAAACGGACAACCACGATTTTTTTTTGGTGTGTTTTTGTTGTTTAATATATTGAACAACTGTTGTTCAATCAATTGAACAGCTGTTGTTCAGAAAAACGAACAGCCGCAATTTCTTTTACTTGGTGAGTTTAATAATTTTTGTTCAATAGAATGAAGATTTGATGTTCAATCAAGTAAACAGTGGTTGTTTATTCCATTGAACAATTGCGATCATTTTTTGGTTTGTTGACGCCCTTTTTGATGACTTTCACATACCATTGCTATTCGATAGAATGAACAGATGTTGTTCAATTAAAGAAAAATTGTAGTTTCAATGACTGCACAACTACGATTCAATATTAATCGAACAACCATCTTTTCTCTCACATGATTTACTATGAAGTGTTGGGAAAAATACTGAAAGGAGGGGGGGTGAATCAGTATTTATAAATCACTGTAAAATTTTCTTTTTCTTTACTAATTTCTATACGCGACTTTAATGAACCCAACTAGCATATACACGTGGCTATATTTAAATAAAATTTTGTATGTCTAGACATCTTATTATGCAAATAATTCTTTAGTACATCATTCATTCATCAGATATTTAGTACCCAGTAAGCATGTGTAGTAAGAACAGAATAAATCATCACACATAGGAAACACCCATGAACACCAGGATTTAAGGTGGAAACCCGATTCGAAGGAAGACCACTATTGTTGTCGTCTCTTTCTTCAATATTTATTATAAAGAAAAATACTTACAATATTGTATTGAGGCAGAATAATATCAGTACGCAGGCATCTACCTGCAAAATACTGCAACCTTCTCTTGCTCTCTAGCTGCTACTGGAAGGGACCTCCAGCCCCCTGATCTCATTTAGTAGCCACTACTGGAAGGGAGCTTCAACCCCCTGATCAGAACACCAGCTTCTACTAAAAGGAAGCTTCTACTTCCACACTGAAGGCTTCGACCCTCAGAACGACTGTAGACCACATTTCATCAATTTTTACACTGGATCCCAAAGCTTCAACACAACTCATCATAAATATCATCAATAATAAAATTAACCCAAACTTCAATCAGAATAGTGAGATCACTGTAACCAGAACACAATAATAAACACAGATTTCAAAATCAGTATGTAGAATCAATCTCAACCCTGGTCATTCATTATCTTAAAATACATATGCTACTTTACTTTACTGATCCCACATGTATACGCGCTTTCCTTTACATAAATCTATGTATATATCTAAGAATTCTAAATTTGTAGAATATGATCAGTCTTAGAACCAGATCTGAGGCTTTCAGTCAGATATCTTTTTAGTATTGCATAACCCTTAATCACGCAGTCATCACTAAACATATTTACTCACTAATTGATCAGATTTGTACATATTCAACTTAGTAGCATATATAGTATTCAAACAACCCAAATCTACATGAAGACTTCATTGACAGACAACAAAAATATAGCATTAATAAATAGATAACGTCTCTAGCAAGCCTAAAAAAGCACTGACTTCCATACATGCCTTTTCTGAGACAAAGCCATGTATATACATGCTTTCACCGAGACGAACTAGCGTATAGATCTATAAATATTAATTTTGAAGAATGTTTCAGATCTATAGAAATACCTTGATTTATTCACTTCACTTCAAAAAACATGCACCAGGTCATAGATCCAATAATATCATCAATATATCAAATACTCATTTAAGTTCTAAAGATCTCGATCCATCATTTTATCCCATGGTGCATCATAGTTTCAGATTTACAAATAAACAGAGTCCATCGCATGCAAATATACTTTAGAGATAAACATTCAGTAACAACCGTTGCACATGCACACCCTTACACTATGATCTTCTTCTCCTTATATAGATTTATCCTATACCAATACCATGAGCCAAAACCACACAATTGTCGATGGTATTCTTGGACAAAATCAAATAGAATATACAACGCTCAATACTGTGGGCTAATACCATGGTAATGCCTCTTGGTATCATAATTTTAAAGTGAAAAAGGTATACACGACTTGGATTCTTCATACCCTCATGTATACACAACTTATCTTCATAAAAACTACATATATACTAATTCTGGATGTATATGCAGGTTGCCTATATACCAAGTAGCATATGTACATAGGTTGCCTTCATCAAACCTGTGTATACATTGAGAAATATTTCCTGTTTAATTTCTCTGGCACTTACTGGAATTCCTTTCTCTGTCACATCTGAACTGGCCTGTATAAACATCATTTTTACATCTTTAACAAATAGGTTTCTATCAAAAGGAAAATCATCAAGTAGGTTTCCTTCAAGGACAACTTCATCAAGTAGGTTGCCATCAAGGAAAACATATTACATCATAATGCCAACAATCTCCCCCTTTGGACTTGATGGCAACCATTATGGTGTTTTATCACAACAACAGATACATACATTAGTGATAACCATTATTCAAACACCAAGATACTCTCCCCTTTTGACATCAAAGGAAAAGGGCAGATCAATACCAAAACAAGGTTTCTCTTCCGTTGTAGAAAGAAGATCTCTGTAGATCTAATGTGCACTAAATTTACCATGCTCCCCCTGAGTTCATGCTAAATCTTGAGGAAAATTTTTCAATGAAGTACATGACTCTATAATTCAACCGAGTATGGCCATTCCTATGAACAAGAACTCATACTTACAGCAATGATCCAACCAAGTGGAATTACATATTTGACTCAACTACCCAATCAATTGAGGTTAAAATTTTAAACAAGTCCTTACATGATTGAATATAAAAAATTTACATCATCATTCTTAACATGACCTTTTCAACAAATAACATATATGAATTTGTATAACCAAGACCAAGGAATCTCAAATAGGAGATCATAACACAACAACCAATCAGAATGACAACAATGCATCTATTTCAACAAGGCAGGTGCTCCCCCTAAACTTGTGCATACTCAACACCTTCAACAACCAATACATCAAAGCATATTCATCAAGGAGATAAATATCAAAGAGAGGTACAGTAAGATGAATACTATAACAATAATAAATATTTACCCAACAACACCAAAGAGTGTTCTAAAAATTGAGCCAAATGAATTCTGTCAGCAAAAGTCATACACGGTTTTATGCACAGAAACTCATGTATATACGTGATTCACCTTTATGAAATCAATGTAATGAATTTAATATTCTGAAATTAAGTAGATTTGATAAGAGAGGCAGAGACGACTCCCAGCTTCTGTTTGAGATATTCGAATGTTTCCCTGGGAAGAGGTTTAGTAAATATATCTGCAACTTGTTATTTGGAGGGAGCATAGTCCAATTTAACATTTTTTTCAAGCACTTGTTCACATAAGAAGTGATACTTGATAGGAATGTGCTTGGTCTTGGAATGCATAACAGGATTTTTTGAGATGATGATGGCATTTGTATTATCAAATAGGATGGAGAGGGGTGGTGAACATTTGATTTGAATATCTTGCAATGTTTGCATCATCCAATGAAGTTGTGTGCAACATGATGTGGCAGCCACATATTCTGCTTCTGTTTTAGATAAGGCAATATAAATTTGTTTCTTGTTGAACCAATAGAATAATGAGGGGCCCATATAGAATTCACCACCACTAGTGCTTTTTCGAGCATCAGCATTTTCAGCCCAATCTGCATCTTTGTAAGCATGAAGGGTGAGATCAGCATTGTTTGGATACCATAGACTAAAGTCTTGAGTCCTTTGCAGATATTTGAATATTCTTTTTACAGCCTGAAGGTGAGACTCTTTCAGATATTCTTGGAATCGTCCAAAAATCCCAACTGCATGTATAATGTTTGGTCTTGTCCCAGTTAGATAAAGCAGACTTCCAATCATGGATCTATACTCTAGTTGATTCACCATGGGAGAATCATCATGAGAACTGAGGATACTTCTAGTTAACATTGGAGTACTCACAGGTTTGTAGTTTTCCTTCCCATACTTCTTCAGAATTTTCTTTAGGTATTTTCCCTATGATAGAAATATTCCATTTGTTTCTTTTTTCACTTGTAAGCCAAGAAAATATGTTAGTTCATGCCAAGTAAAGACATTTCAAATTATTGCTGCATACCAAAAGAAATTTTTTGACTCATGGAATCTTCATTAATTCCAAAAATGATGTCATCAACATACACAACAATATTCAATAGTTTATCATTCTCTATTTTTTTGTATAAATTACTGTCACCAGATCCCTTTGTGAAACCTTGTAGTTGAAGATATTTGTCAAGATGATAGAACCATGCCCTAGGAGTCTGTTTGAGGCCATATAAAGCCTTTTTATGTTTGCAAACAATTTTTTCATCATTTCCCAGAATGAATCATTCTAGTTTTTCTATATAAACTTATTCTTCTAGATCACCATTGAGGAAAGAAAATTTTACATCCATTTGGTAAAATTTGAATTGTTGAAAACTTGAAAAAGAAAGAAACATTCTTATGGCTTCAAGCCTGGCTATAGGAGAAAATGTTTCTTTAAAGTCTATACCTTCTTGTAGAGCATACCCTTTACAAAAAAGTCTAGCTTTGTTTCTAATAACATCTCCATTTTCATTTAACTTGTTTTTGAATATCCATTTTGTTCCAATAACATTTTTATCATGAGGTCTTGGAACCAATTCCGAATTATGATTCTATTCAATCTGATCAAGTTTTAAATTCATGGCTTTAATCCAACATTCATCTTTACTATATTGATTTAAATTTTGTGGTTCAATCGTGGATAAGAATCCCAGATAGCTAGGGTATCCTACAAGAGTTCTTCTTGTTTGGACACCTGATCCATTTTCTCCCATAATTTGAGATTCTAGATGATTCTTTTGAACATAAATTTATGGAGCCTTTTTAGATATATCTTCTTCTAGTGCTTTATTGGGTTCTCCTTATATATTGTTTCTATTTGATGATGGAAAATGTACATCATCATCATCATCTTCATTTGTTGCTGGTATTTCCCTTTTAGGATCTGTGAGAGACTCATCAATTACAACATCAATACATTCAAAAAAAATTTGAAGTCTTTTATTGTAACATTTGTATGCTTTAATTCTAGAAGAGTAACCAAGAAATATTCATTCATCTGCTCTAGGTTAAAACTTACCAAGTTTTTCATCATTTTTCTTGATAAAACATTTGATTCCAAAAATTCTAAAATTCTTTATAGTGGGAGGATTGCCATACCAGAGCCCATAAGGAGTTTTATCACTGTTCACATGAACATGAGCCTTGTTAAGAATATTTATTGTAGTATGTGTTTATTCTCCCTAAAAGGTATCGAGAGTTCCAGATTCATCAAGCATAGCATGGGACATTTGTTGAATTTTTCTATTCATTCTTTCTGCCACGCCATTTTTTTGTGGGGTTCCAGCTACATAAAACTGTCTTTTTATGCAATGATATTCACAGAAATCAAAGAATTAATCTTATATATATTATCCTCCTCAGTCGGATATAAGACATTTGATTTTTAGATCTAATTCATTTTCAACCAAAGCTTTGAAGATCTTAAAATTTTCAAATGCTTCATCTTTATGTTTTAGTAAGTCGATCCAACACATTCTAAAGAAGTCATAAATAAATAAAATATAGTATTGTTCTCCATAGGGTGACCTTTTCCTTATAGGAACACATAGATCAGTATGTATAAGTTCAAAAAGCTTACTTGCTGGTCCTTCTCTGGCATTGAATTGCACCCTGGTTTGCTTACCAAATTGGCATGATTTGCATATGGTACTTTCAGGCAGAGTGATGCTGGGAAGATCATGAACAACTTTAATTCTGCTATATTTTCTTATTTGAGAGAAGCTCAAATGTCCCAATCTTCTATTCCATAACCCATTTTCTGTAGATTTACCTAAGTAGAATTGCTCTTGGCCACCTTTAAATATATACAGATTTCTTGGTGTTCTAGTTCCTTTTATTACTATTTTTCCTGTTTCAAGTTCACGTACTACACATTCTTTTGAACTAAAGGCAACTTCATTTCCTTGATCACACATTTGGTTTACACTCAAAAATTTATGCTTTAAGCCATCCACTTACATAGCATTGTTAACTTTAAACTTTTCTTTTAGAAACACATAACCTTTACCCTTAATGATAGCAGGAGAGTCATTTCCAAAAGTAACATTCTTTTCTTTGTCTAATGCATTATGTGAAAGAAGTTTATTTTTATCACATGTCATGTATTTTGAGCATCCTCTATCAATGTACCATTGATTTCTTATCCTTCTGCAAATAACGCTATGCCACAGCTTTCAAATTGTGAGTCCTTCTTTCTCCATACCTTGGAATTTGTGGGTATATGTTATTTTGGCTGAAGTTTTCTCCCACATTCAGATTCTTCATGTCCAAAGTTATTGCAATAAGAGCATTCAATTTCTCCTTAAAGAGGAGAAAAGTTGTTGTAATTATTCTTCTTTACTCCAGTCTCATTTCTTTGCTTTATAGCTTCTCTAGTCATGATGGTTTTGTATGCAACGCATTGTATAGCTTTATGACCAAAATTATGACATGAGAAACATTTTCCATTAAAGAATAAATTTATGCGATCATGAAACCTTCTATTTATGTTTACTTGTTGATTGATATTTCTGTTATTTTTCTTCTTTGAATTGAGGTGGTCATGCTTTACCTGGGTAGTCTCTTTGTTCTTTTGCTGAGTGAAAAAATTTTGTTGGCTGGCTTTAGCTGCATTTAGATCTAAATGCACCCAGAGGACAGCATTGTACCTTGATAATTTCATCTAAGGTTTCATATCCTTTAGAAAATCTAAGATTTAAAGTTTTCACTTTCTCAATTTCCTTTCTTAGACTTACTATTTCACATTCTAATTTCTCATTGAGCTTCTCCTTTTCTATAAGCCAATTCTTTAGAGTATCTATGGAAATTTTGTTTTTTTCCAAACATATTTTGAGTTGATTTATTTCTTCAAGAAAATCATTTTCTTCTAATGCACTCACAAAAGTATCTTTAGCCTCACTAGTCTTTTTCAAAAGCCATGAGCAGTCTAATATTTTGATCATATTCTCCTTCTTTAGTATTTGATAGACCATCACTATATTCATGAGTATAATAGCTTTCTCTATTGATAAACTGTTTCTTATTTCATTTTCCCACTTCCTTTACCTTTTCATGATTATCTTTATGGGGACATATATCAGCATAATGACCAACTCTTCCACAAGAAAAATATTTAAAAGGAAGATTACCTCTGAAACTTCCAGTGCCGATTTGTAGCTTCTTTACAAAATTAAATTCATCTTCTTCTGAAACATACCATGATCCTTCTTGTTCCTCTACTTCCTTTCCTTTTGTAGCAACTCTAAAGACAACTTCTTTGACATTAGATGGACCTCCTTTCCTCATTTCACATGTAGTCATTATCCCATGAATTTTAACAATAGTAAGAGTTTGTAGATCCCAGTTCTCTTCAATAGCAGACACTTTTGACTCAAATTTGGGAGTTAGAGATCTTAAAACCTTTTGTAATAGAGTTGTTTCACTTATTTTTTCACCCAAATTTCTCATACGATTTACGATATCATCTAGATGTAAAAAGAAGCTAGCAATGCTTTCCTCATTATGCATTTTGAGTTTTTCATATTGTATGCTGAGAGTTTGGAGTTTAGCACTTTTTACCTTGGCATCACCTTCATAGCTCAGAATGATTTTGTCCCATACCTCTGTTGTTGTATTCAACTGCATGACTTTGACAAATTTTGAATCACTCAAACTTTCCAATAGTGCATTGACCACCTTTGCATTAGTTTCATGGTACTTTCTTGCTACTAGATCTGTTGGAACTAAAGCTGGATATTGATAACCTCCTTCAACTATAGCCCATACATCTGCTAGAAGGGACTAAAGATAGGATCTTGTCCTTGTCTTCCAAAAGTTTAAATTGTTTCCGTTGAAGAGAGGAGGCCTGATAGATGTTGTCCCATCTTGATTTCTCATCTTAGTTGATCTTCCCTTTAGCGATTAATATTCTTCAGAAGGACCTGCTTTGATACCAATTTTTTGGAAAAATATTGAGAGGGGTGGGGGGGGGGGTTGAATCAATATTTTTAACTCACTGAAAACATTTCTTTTTATTTATTTATTTCTGTACACGACTTTAATGAACCCAAATAGCATATACACATGAATATCTTTAAATAAACTTGTGTCTATCCACAGATCTTATTATGCAGATAATTATTTAGTGCACATCATTCATTCATCATATATTTAGTAACCAATAAGCATGTGTAGTAAGAACAGAATAAATCATCACACATAAGCAACGAGGGAAAATTTTAAGAACCCCCCTAAATTTATATATATAATAAATAGGCGAATCCCCATGATACATAGGAAAAATGGAAGGCAATTTTATTAATAATATAATATGTATATATAATTTTTTGGCGAATCTCTCACGAGATTATATTATCTTGTAAAATCATGGCGAATCACCAGTACAAATAGCGAATCACAACTACAAAATGGTGAATCATTGTCTAGTGGAGTTCGGGGTGTTGGTTCCAATGAAGATATGGTAGTTGAACCAGGAGTAGAAGGAAGAGAACCACCGAGACCAAGCATGGCACATGGTGACTCGTGAGGGAAGTAGTTCTCGTGTAGTTTGGAAAACGCGTTCTTCTAGTTCTATTAAGCGTATTGTTGTTGCTCGTGCTACTACTAGCACTGATATTGAGGTTGGAGAGGAGTTTGAGGAAGCATGGAAGGTAGCAGTGGTGGAGAATTACAAAGAATACCCCATGATGGGCTCCATTTTTCCCTTTGGTATTTGTGCCTGCAAGATCTTCTGTCCATTGAACCAACAATTAACTGTTCAACCAACAATCAACTTGACTGAGTTGATTAGGTATGAGTCAACTTAGACTAATCTTCAAAACTATGCTTTGCACTATCCCATATTTATCACACTAATGCTACACAACATTGTGCATTTGCACCCAACTCTCAATAATTCTTTTCCAAGAAAAATCTATAATAAGAAAAATATTTTACTATATTCTAAAAGGTGAAGATGTCAAAATCATGCCACAAAGTGAAAGGAAATAAAATATCTTTCCTCAAACCACCAAATATATAAAGAAAACAATAATGATTATAATAATAGAACTAGATCTATCGATCTATCGATCTATGCATGATATGAGAACCATAAGAATTCAAGGGACTAATTTCAAACTCAACAAAATCCTCTAAACAAGCAACAAACAAACCACTAAAATTTTCAAAGATATCAAGGCTAGACATTAACACAATTTCATGTACTTGAATAAGCCCATTGTTGCTTAGCGTTAGACTTCTTAAATGAGTTATTTATTATTTAATACTAGGACACTATCTATGTGAAAAGAAATAGGTCCCAACTTCATCAAATCCAACTTCATTTCCAATCAAAGATCAAAACTAGCTTTGTTTCCAATACCAATATAAAATCACACATTTTCCAAATATCAATAATTATTTTCCAAGAAAATATAAAACTTGAAACTCAGCAAAATTCCCCAAACACAAGCAACATATATACCATTAAAAATTTTCAAGATGTCAAAGCTAGACATCAAGATAGTTTCATGTACTTGAATGAACCCATTGATGCTTTGCGTTAGTCTTGTTAAATTATTATTTATCATTTAATACTAGTCAAACACTGTCTATGTGAAATGAAATAGGTCCCAAAATCATCAAATCCAGCTTCATTTCCTGTCACAAATAAGAAACAAACAATGTAAGGATTAAATATGAAACATCAATCTTAAAATAACATGCATGAAAGAAATGTAGTTGCAATGTTACAATGAAAAATACAAAATATAGAACCCATTTTTACCTAAATTTGACATGTAGTAATCTTGCATGATCTATTAAGCAACAAAAGGGATAAATATTAAATAACTTCTTAGGATTAAAAAAATATAGGATCAAGTGGATCTATGGTAGTTTATATATATTTGTAACATTAAACATCAAATATGAAATATTTTCCATGTTATTTTATCAGTGTCCGTGTCTGTTACAATGATGTCTCTGCCACCCAAGCTTTAATGCACCTCACTTTCTGTCGGTGCAACTAGAGATCTAAAATGTAGTTAGTTATATTATTGTTTAATACTTTTAGGATAGAATTAAGTGTTTATTCCATATATGCTTTGCATGACAAATGAATGCCTTTTTATGTTTTTCCAATTTAGTCTTTTTGTAGTGAAATCGAGTACCACATAAAACAACATGAAAGAGGAGGGTAGACTTTTGCTAGCTAGCTTAAGTGTTGTATCTGCTACCTAGATGACATTGAGCACCAGCTACTTGCCAAGGTATCCCTTCTTGTGAAATTAGCTTAATAAGCTTACAAGATGATCTTATATCTTGTAATTGATATGTACTTGGTCTTCTAGAGTGTAACACATGCATTTTATTTTTTTGTTAAATGTAGCTCATTTTCCTGAATTGCTTCCCACTTTTCATTGTACTTATTGGTATGATAGGATGAGAACAGAGCTCATGAAAACATCAGTCAACCTGCACAGGTAAGCGATGGTGAAATTTTTTTTTAAAAAGAAGAAGGTGATCAAGAAATTTTGCTTACAAAGGTCCAAATTCATGCTCAATTAAGGGCAGTGGAGGCTGAAATAGCTGCAGTTTAAGCTGGCCTTGAAATATTTCAAAGCATTGCAGGCAAATATTCAGAGAGTTTAGAAGGTGAAAAGGATGAAAATGATCAAGACTTAAGTGAACACAAGCCTTTTGTAGTGTATGGAGGAGTGCTTCAACGAGCATTAGCTACTGAAAGGCTTAGAAGCCTTAAGCAGAAAAGAGGACAACTTAAGGAACAAATGAAAGATTTTGAGAGAGATGGAAAGACACAGGAACTTGAGGAACAAAAGGTTCTTATGAATTCAGTGAAGAATAAAGAAGAAATAGTGATCAATAGAACTGAACGTCTGTTGGATAAGCCAACAAGAGGGAAAAGGAATAATTTTTCATTGCATGAGGATGATGAGTTTGATGCAGCAACATCAAGGCTCATTGAAACTATAATTTGCATTGCCCTTTAGTCCTGTATTAGTATCATATGTCTTAAATTCAATACAAATACTTTTTAACTTTATTTTAAAAGAGTAAAATTCAGGGGAATTAAGCAAATTTCTATGTTTTCTGTGTTATATCATGCATCTTGAAGATAGTTTTATACTACAGATAACATAATTTTGAATCTTTGAATGAGACACCTGGCGATTATTTGCTTTGGCAAGAACATGATAAGCTTATCCATAAATGAGTGTTGACACCTTTTCACCAAGTCAAAGGTTTTTAACACCGTGTTCAAAGGTCTCGCTCAACAGAGGATGATGGGGACAAGTTTTCTTTAAATTCTGTCTCAAAGGCTTCCAGATAATTGTCTGCACTCTCAATAGCTCGACATTCAACAAAGTTGCTTGATGTAGAATATTTACCTAAATTGAATCCTCCCACACATGAATTTCAAAGGCTTAGAAGGCCTATCAATATTCAGAATCCAACGAGGTTGAGAAACTTCCAAAGGATCAAACAAACCATTTAAGAAAGTGAAGAAGCTGACCTGTACCTGATCAATACTGGAGGAAAGCTACATCAACTGATGATGAGCCATGGAATGATTCTGATCACCATGAAAGCTATGGCAAGCAGATCATAAATCTTTTGTTTATTTCAGAGCATGTAGGACATCATCTAGATGATGCTATGGTATTTTGAAACTTGATACTTATATCAAATTGAGTTCATAATCACATTCTTATAATGTTGTAGGTGTGATTATGTGGCAAACATATAGATCCATGCCTTCTGTCATGTTCACATATTCAAATCTACATTACTGGATCTGGGTACCAGGCCCTTGGATCTGTCCAGATCCTGATACTGATACAACTTGGATATAGTCTGAATCCAGCTAGAATATGCATTCATCTTGGAAATTGGTTGGATACATATGGGCTATATTCTCGATAAATCCTCAATCGAATCCCACATAGTATCCAATGGAAGAAAAGAAGGAAACAAACCAGTAACAATAATTTAACCAAAAAAATGCTATCTTGATTCTTTACATTGATATATTTTAATTAAGTTTATATATATATATATATATTGTAGATATTTTCAACTGTATATATTTATAAATACATATTATAAATAGATTACACAAGTATCTTTACGATAATTATCAATATAAAAATAAATGTATTTAATTGCACATGGTGTGTGTTGTGTGTGTGGATGTCTTGGTATTCTTTTTTCCAAGGAAAAAACTGTAATTTTGTATTCAGGAGGAAAGATACCTTCTGAAGGTGCTCAGAGCATTGATATCAAATAAAAGATGATAAACAATCCAGTAGAGAAAACTCTTCTGCCTATATTATCTCCTATACTGGGATAACACTACAAAACAAGAGATAATAGTCCTGTCATCTGGGTTAATGTCCTATATTTGTCTGGAAGATGTGCTTGAAGTGGTTGATCACCATGCTTTGAAATTTCTTTGTTTCCTCCCTTATTGTGATTGGTGACTCTGGGATATGACAGTTCTATGTAGTTATAGGGAATATTGCAATGTAAACTGTGAGTGAAACCTAGAACAAAATTATAAATATCAATCTTCTCAGGATTACCACTTTATCTTACTAAAGTTGAAAATATTTTGAAGCATTTTTGTCCTTTAGAAATATATATTTTCCTAATAGTTAATGGTTTTACTGTTTTGGTAGAAGACATCTTGAAAAAAAAGAATGATGGGAATAAACAGCAAGAAGGTTCAGATTTAGCAGACTATGATTGCAAAGTTGAAGGTTGTGAGGAAGATATGGATGATGTTGGAAGTATTGAGGAAGACACTGTAACTCTTGAAGGAGGATTGAAAATTCTTGCTAAAATCTTTGACAATAACTTTGATTATCATAAAACAAGAGTAAACCAGTTTAAATAACAAAAACCAAGATTTTACCTCAAATTTTTTCACCGGATTCCGGCACCTGAAACTCCAAAAAGTTGCACTAAAGACAACTCTTATATATATATTAAATTTAAATAGAAATAATATAATTTATCTTTTTCACTCATATTTTTTGGTGACAAAATTTTGTATTGCTGGTTTTCATAAATTTAAAATATGTACTAGCCTGCTACTAGAAAAATAAACTAGACATAGAACTTCAGATGTTTAAAAAAACCAAAAGTTCACATGCTGATATCAACACTTTGATTAAGGGTCTCATCCATACTGCCACTTTCTGAACCATCACAAACTATTTGACTTCACCAATGATTTCTATCTAACATGCTTGCACTGCAAATTGCTAGAATGCTGTTTTATCCTCTCAATGAACAACTCATATTTCCTGTAGACATTTATTGTATTCCATAAGAATTTGAATTTGCCATCATCCTTGCTATGATTGATGGCTGAAGATGGGGCATGCAATATTTTTTGTGCATAACTTACATTAGTGGATGGCATGACACGCAACCTTGATGAATCACTTAGATTTTGGAAGGAACCTGTAGGATGAGAATATAATGGCTTAAATACTGGGAACAATGCATGCATATCAGCTTCAGACTAGGAAATGCCACAATTTAAAAACTTGGCTTTTCTTAAAGGAATGTTAGTAAAGACAAAGGGATTTAGTCAAGCTTCGCCAGAGATCTGTAAGATCCACTTCATTGAGAACATACTTCAAGTTCTTTAGTTGGTGTTGTAGCACATCTAACATATCAACAAGTGATGAAGATAAAAAAGCTTCAAAACTATTTCCATTTCCAATCCCATTAGTTGTTTTAATCGTTTCCCCTGATTTATTTCCCTACAAACTTGATTCACAACTTTTCCCAATCATTGTTTCTTGTTTTGTACATATTCCTAGCGATGAGTATCAGATCCCCTTAAAATAATCACCATGAGCTTTACAAGCCAATTTTTTTAAAGTATTTTGAAGATTTCAATATCTTAATAAAAAACAAAGCCCTCTATGTCAGGAATGTTTACTCTCTCTTCTTCTAAATTCTCACCCACCATTCTGTCTGAAGATAAGCTGCTCCAGACTCCAGTTCGACAATCAGATATTTCTACTTCACAAAATACAACATACGCATTGTCTCCATCATCTGTTATTAGAACTCCCAATACAGATAGAAGGCTTTCTAATGGGAAATAGAGGTCAACAGTATTAAGTAGTCCCAATCCTATTACTCCTTTTGAGAATCGTTCAGGTAAATGTGTATTACAGTTTGTATTCAATAAGAATATTTTGGATTCCATAGTGGGTCAAGGAGTTGTATCAGAGTCTCAAGATGACCTTATTAAAAGGATGCCAGAAGCCAATAGTTGTTCTATGCAAAATTTAGGCTTATTACCTAGTCCAAGATGTCGTTACATGTATGACATCATTGAGGGAAAGGTACTTACTATCACTTTTCTTTTCTAAATTTGTTATATGCTTGAATTCATTATCCAGGATAATAGCTTCTTGGTCTAAGCACTTCATAGCACACCACATTACACAATGAATTTTCCTTTTTGGAAATATGTTGATGTGCATGTTCCGTTTAAATAAAATATATATAAGCTGTTTTTTTCATAAGAGGAGCATCTGGTGTCTCATTTTGAATTTCTAGAGAGGAAGATCAAGACATTTTCCACTGCATTGGCTGCCAAGGAAGCTCAGAATGTTTTCAATCATGTTGCTATTGCATCACAGGTGAATGCCTAAGTTGTATTGCAATCATCTTGAAATGCTTTTCATCTCACTTAAATTCATCATTGATTTATATAATTGTCTCAAGAAGTAAGGCACCTGTTTAAGAGGCTGTAGATTCTATTAGCTATTGTTATGGAATCTCCATTTCACATCAGTTATCTACTGATAGGAAAGTGTCTTTGTTGTGGGGCTGGTTTGCTGCAATGGAGAGGGCCATATGAATGATAAGTTGGTTCTTCCTCAAGGCAGGTTGGTTGCTTCAAAGTTGTGCCATCCATCTTGTAGTGCATAAGTTAAAATGAAATTTCATAGGTACAAGTAAAATGATGAATTTTCAAAAGACCACCTTATAGTACATGTACAAACCAAAACAAACAAAAGAAGAACCATACTAAAAAATGAAAAAATCTAGTGTTGTGAAACTGTTCCTAATTGTTAACTCCCGTCGTGTTGCCAAGGTCGAATACTCTTGAGGCCAAAGGGTAAGGCTTGACCCCTACAAGCTGGCCAAATTTTCTTTATTCCCTGGTCAGGTAAATCTAAGATTTTTTTTCCTACAAAATGTGTATAGAATGGATAACAATTTTTGAATTTCGTTATTAAGAGGTTATTTTTATTTTTAACATCTGGCAGTTAATTTGTTTGTGAGCTTTGGACAAAGGAGCATGACTAATTTTGTAGAATTTTGTCCAGGTGATTGGAGTTGAAGGTCACAATCCCAGTGGGCACTGTCTAGTCGCATCAAGGGTAATTGATTCATTTCCTCTTTCAAATTCTATGCATCCACAAGATCAGGATGCTCCTTCAGCAAAGCGAATAGCAATGGATCAGGCACCACAGATGAAACCATTGCCTAGAATTGGAAAAACTATTTCAATGGTAACTATAACCACCTTTTATTTGTTGTTTACAGCTATTATATCTATGGTTTCAATTGTTGTTATCTGTAAATGTGAATTCCAATTCATAACACAATCATTCATCATTAATCATATATTTGCAGGTACAATAGTTTCTCCTTTTCGAGTGATTTTCTAACAGTATGGCCCCTCTCAATGTATTGAAAACTTTAAAGAAAACCATATGATCTGAAAGTCCTTATCACTTGCAGACTGATAGACTATGATAACTACCGAATACTGTTACTTTTATCACCAGTAACAGACTAATGGTATATGATAGCACTGTTACTCTGGTCACTCTTTTCGTTGTATACACTTGCACTTAAATCGGACAGAAGTATTCATCTATGTTGGTATTTTGAATTTATTAAAGAAAATCTGCAATAGCTTAACATGAATGGATATCACAGTTAAGTGGATTTATGGTTATTGGTGTTAGTCTTTTTGGTTTCATAATTCAAAATCTAGATGTCAATAATATAAAATATTGGTTATATCCCTACTATCGAAGGATATTCGACAGCTAATTTACAAAAGATAAAGGATAATGGTTGCATTGTACTCTGTTACCAGGAATAAAAATCAACAGCTAATTTACAAAACACAAGGATTATAGATTGTAGTGTACGCTGTTATCAACATGAAATATATCATATCAAAATAAAAATTCACTCGAAATAATCTATCAGAGATGTTCTAGTGTCACATCGCTTGGATAACTTAAGGAGCGAGTGTGTAAGCACAACTGATGGAAATCACTGAATGCAAGGCTTCCCATTTATGGATGCATTTGGATTGTGTCATGATATATTCCTTTTGGAGCTTGGGAAAGACTAACTTGTTTGTATTATATGGCTATGGATAGCAGGGATTAAGGAATAACATAGTGCTCTCAATTCCAGTGGTTCAAAAAAGGACATGGGATTTGTTTGTTGTCTTCGAGATCATGGGAAATCATTTCACTTCAAGAAGGGATTTGTTTTCTGTTTTACAGATTATGGAAAATCATTTCACTCGGGACAACTTGTTATACTTTGTAGGGGATTGAGAAAGAACATGTTATACTTTGTAGGGGATTAAGGAAAAACATGGTCCTTGATCCCACATTGTCCAATAAAGTACAAGGAATTTCTAAATCGAGGATTAGTTCAAACATCAATCTCCATGTTTGTGAATTTCATAAACAAAACGTTTGACATATCCTCATGTTTTAAGAAACTGTTTTATGCATGTAATTGAGATTTCCAGGAAGTATGAGATTTCCAATGCAATCACAAGAGAGTAAAATTAGAGTGGTTTTTTATGATTGAAAAACTTCATCAATAACTTCATAAACTCATTGCTATCACGCATGCTATAAATTGCATACAACCTAAGGAAACTGGGTTTGGGGAAGAGATAATTGTGTTTGGGTTCATCTCTTTGGATCTACTTGTGTTTTGGTCTCTTTTGGATTTTCGACAAAGCTTGGTCACCTCCCCTGTTCTTAGGTTTTTCTGGCCTACCATTACTGTGAAGGCATGATTATTTTTAAGCTTGGGTTTCACTGGATCTACTGGGTTGCTTATGTAGTGCTCTTAAGTTTGGAAATTTAGAAGAAATGCTATATCCATAAGGAAGCACTACCAGCAATAATGAACATCTTAGCAAACATCATTAACATATAAAGAAATGCATTTGGCATTGCACTACAGGGTACATATATTTCTTGTATAAGAATAATGTAGTGTATTTGGCTTTGTACTAGAGGCCATTTGTTGAAAAAAGACAAGGAAATCCTTTGATGAATGTTGAAAGATCTATAAAAAGTCAATGTAGTGTTAACAAACGAAGTAATCGAATGAAGCTTCTAAAGAAGTATCGAATGAATATAAAGAAGTAATCGAATGAAGCTTTTAAAGAAACTCACAGTGGATATAAGGAAGAATATATAACAGGACTGCAAATCAAAAGTAGAATGGAAGGATCCATAGCCCGGAATATAAAAATAGTGAAGATCAATAATCTTGGGTCCTCCTCACATGCCATTGAAGACATTGTAACCCATAATGAGCAAGACACCCATGGCAGGAGTCCCAGTAGTAAGAGCTCACTAGAATAAAAAACTCACAGTCCTACTCAGCAGTTTAATGGCTTGTGCATTTTAACTCAACACAATGAATCTTCTGCTCTTGTGTATAGTAAACCGTTCTAGCAAAAAGGTCATTGGTACAACCTTTTACATCACAAAAATTCTCAAGATGTCCAACTTATACCAGCAAGGAAAAAGATGGGGAGAAGCTTCCATTTACCTAAGTTACATTTAATTCAATCGAACAGAGTTTTTGCTAATTAAGTCCGTACATCTACCCTTTTCTCAATGTATTTTCAATCTAGGCATGATAAATTCATAGCAGGAAGATCTAGCAGAAAGACTCTTTTTCCCGATCAATATATCCCAATGCATGCAAAAATTGGAAACATGGATAGGGAAATGCACATTGCTGATGAAACATTTAGAGGAATCACATATACATACACTGGTATCCCTGATGAGTGAAAGAGTTTTATATTTTTGTAGGAAGGCTTCTCTCACCTATGGAGAGGTACCAATGTAGGTTTAGCATTGGCCATACCTATTGTAAGTGCCCTTCCAGCAAACATATTTTAGTAGTCTCTCAAATATTGACTGGTTTTTGTTTTCATTTTTATGGAAAAACAAAACTTTGGTACTGTAGAGAATAGTGGAATTTAGGTTTAGGTTCTTACTCTCAATTGGATATTAAACTTGTTTATTTTCTTTAGATCCAGTAGCATACCTACTTCCATGATGTATGGCATGTGTTATGGGTTCTCTTTGATCTTCATTGTATCCCTTAGCAATTTTATCAGTGTGGTGATCCCTCTCTTCCTAAGCCAAAACCCATTGGACTGGATCACAGAAAGATCACCTAATTCTTCTCATATATGCGTGATAGTGTTCTCATTACCTGGAGGCTCTATTTACTCAACCTATTATATATACATGGCAGAGCACCTTTTATTTGTAGATCCCAACCTTATCTCTTTGGCCTTGACAGCGGTGAGGATAATTTGGTTGAAATATTTGGTTTCTAGCATCATTGCAAAAGAGTGTCCAACTTATACCAGCAAGTTTAGCAGTTATTGAAAAACATGTGCAAGGGAAACGTCTCTATGGCCTCCAAAGGTAGATGGTAACATTGAGGCAACTACTCATAAAGAAGAAGAGAGGAAAAAGGAACAGTATACAAAGTTCCTGTAAAATTGAAAGAGTTGAATAGAAGGGCTATTGCAGAATTGGAAGAGTTGGATAGAAGAGTTGTGACATGTAAGGAAAGGAAGAGGCTGAAAACCACATACAACCTGAGAAGAGGGGAGGTAGCAACTCATCTGGAAATGAAAACAACGAGTGCAACTCAAGAACAGGGGATGAGCCAAAGGAGGATGAAACGGAGGTCAACGCTTATCTGTTATTAAAGGACAAAGTGGGCAATGATATCCTTGAAACAACTTCAATAAATTTGTTGTACAAAAATAGTAAGGTTGAAACTTGAAACCAAACTAATGAATCCTCAGTGTCCTGGAGATTCTGCAATTTCAGAGGAAGAAAAATTCAACAGCAGTTCTGAAATGAAGGGAAAGGTCTCTTTAACCATTCAGATTGGGGGTGATACTTCCAAGAAAGTTTAACAAGTGGGCAGCAAAAGACAGACATCTAATATGAGACATCCAGCCAGAAAGAAGGTGGAAGCATACATCAAGGAATGTAAATTGAGAAACAGTCATGGCGATGGAAGGAACAAAGAAGACAGGTACAGGAAGAGGGAATATAGGAAGGACAGATACAAGGATAATAATGGAAAACTTGAGAAGTATACGGTTTTATCAAAAGTGCACTATAAAGCACCATGATAGTAGTAAACATTTCAAAGATGAATCTAAGCACCAGGTTCACTACAAGGAAAATAAGCATGTTGATTCGGATACTTCTCTTGGTTTTCATGTTGGCACTGCTTTTAAACCTTAGTCTGTTTGTGACGAAGTGTTGGCTACCAATGATTCATTGGCAATGAGTGTTTCTACAGTAGATTTCTATAGCAATAAAAATATTTCGAATCTATCTATTGCTCTATCACAAGAAATTTCTAACCCTACTAAAGACATTTATACTGGAAGTAAAATGGATAGGCAGGAAACTAGTGATGCGAGTCAAGTTCCAATAATGCATCTTCAAGCACCAACTGATAGACACCTTACCTTAATTCTGAAAATTGAGGTATTCTGTATGGTAGAGAAAGGAATAGCTCTTGTAAAGGATTCTATAGAGGTATCGAATGAAGCTTCTAAATAAAATCACAGTGGATATAAGGAAGAATATATAACAGGACTGCAAATCAAAAGTAGAATGGAAGGATCCACAGCTCAGAATATACAAATAGTGAAGATAAATAATATTGGGTCTTCCTCACATGCCATTGAAGACATTGTAACCCATAACGAGCAAGACAACCATGGCAGGATTCCTAGTAGTAAGAGCTCACTAGAATAAAAAACTCACAGTCCTACTCAGCATTTTAATGGCTTGTGCATTTCAACTCAACACAATGAATCTTCTGCTCTTGCGTATAGTAAACCGTTCTAGAAAAAAGGTCATTGGTACAACCTTTTACATCACAAAAATTCTCAAGATGTCCAACTTATACCAGCAAGGAAAAAGATGGGGAGAAGCTTCCATTTACCTAAGTTACATTTAATTCAATCGAACAGAGTTTTTGCTAATTAAGTCCCTACATCTACCCTTTTCTCAATGTATTTTCAATCTAGGCATGATAAATTCATAGCAGGAAGATCTAGTAGAAAGACTCTTTTTCCCGATCGATATATCCCAATGCATGCAAAAATTGGAAACATGGATAGGGAAATGCACATTGCTGATGAAAAATTTAGAGGAATCATAGATACATACACTGGTATACCTGATGAGTGAAAGAGTCTGAAAGCGAGCTTGTACATGCGCTTGAGGATCTGATATTTATCAATAACGTATGTAAATTCCCGCCCAATATTGTGAAATGTCGATACCCGGCATCAGCAATAGAGTCCCCAGATGCAGGAGATAAGCTTACAACATCTTTTCCATTTCGAAAGCCCATAGCCGCTGTTCCTATTTCAAATCCAGAGAAATCGAGCACGTAGGCTGTGGTGATTGTTATCTCCCACAACACCATCTCTTCGAAGTGTATCTCTATTCTCTGCTATATATGAACTATGGGAGGCCCTAACGGAGTCCGGACCAGAGAGTGACAGACCAGAGAGAGTCAGTCAGGCCCAACGGACCATGATGGGATTCCTATGACTGTATTTTTCCGACTCGGTCTCGCTCAACCAGCAAGAACTTAGAAGATCGGTGTGCACAAAGCCCAGCCACCTCCGAACCACTGAAAAAATGGGGCGAATGCCATGGAAATCTGGAAAATCGGTTGAAAAAATGGGGCGAATGCCATGGAAATCTGGAAAATCAGGGGCGAATTTCATGTTTCTAGTTTTTTGCGCCCTTTTTTTTGGTGGGCTAATATTAAATAATTAATTATTTTTAAAATATTTTTTGGGCTAACTTTATTAAACTATAAAAATTGGGTTTTATATAAAAAATTCGCCCTAATAAAATTTAAAATCCCTTAAAATTCGCCTTTGGGCTAAAATTCGCCCCTAAAATTTTCCCTGTAAGAAACACACATGAACAACAAGATTTAACCAATTCGGGAGAAAACCACCATTGGTGTCATCTATTTCTTCAATGTTTATTATAAATAAAACTTCTTACAATATTGTATTGATTCAGAGTCATATCAGTACGCAGGAATCTACCTACAAAAGGCTACAACCTTCTCTCGTTCTCCAGCTGCTACTGGAAGGGAGCTCCAACCCCCTTGATATCGTTTACCAGCCACTACTGGAAGGGAGCTTCAACCCTCTGATCAGAACACTAGCTTCTACTGGAAAAAGGTTTTCTACTTTAACACTGAATACTTGAACCCTTAGAACCATTGTAGATCACGTTTCATCAATATTCTCACTAGATCCCACTGCTTTAACACAACTCATCATAAAGATAATCAATAATAAACTTAACCCAAACTTCAATCGGAACAGTGAGATTAGTGTAACCAAAACATAGTAATAAACCTAGATTTCAGAATTAGTATGCAGAATCAATCTCATCCCAGTTCATTCATTATCTTGAAATACATACGCTACTTCACTTTATTGATCCCTCGGTTATATGCTCTTTCCTTTACACCAATCTGTGTATAGATCTGAGAACACTAAATTTAAAGAATATGATCAGTCTCAGAACCAAATCTAAGTCTTTCAGTCATATATCTATTCATTATTGCAGAAACCTTAATCATTCAGTCATCATTAGACATATTTACTCACTCATTGATCAGATTTGTACATATTCAGCATATCAGCATATACAGTATTCAAAAAACCTATATATACATGAAGACTTCATTTATGGAGAATAGAAATATAGTAGTAATAAACAGATAACCTCTCCAGCAAGCTTTAGATAACCCTGACTTCCATACGCACTTTTTCTGAGACAAATCCACGTATATACGCGCTTTCACTGAGACAAACTAGCGTATAGACCTATAAATATTAATTTTGAATAATTTTTTAGATCTAAAGACTTACCCATATTTATTCTCTTCGAAAAACATGCATCAGGTCACAGATCCAATCATCTCATCAATAGATCAAATAGTCATTTCAGGTTTAGAGATCCTAATCCATCATTGTATCCAAGGGTTCATCATAGTTTCATATTTACCAATAAATAGAGTCCATCCCATGTAGATATACTTCAAAGAGAAGTATTCAATAACAACCCTTGCACATGCACACCCTTACACTATGATGTTCTTCTCCTTATATAGATTTAGCCTTTACCAATACCATGAGCCAAAACCACACAATTGCCAATGGTATTCTTGGACGGAATCAAATGGTCAACACAACGCTCAATATTATGGGCTAATACCATGGTAATGATTCCTGGTATCATAATTTTAGAGCGCAAAATGTATATGCGACTTGGATTCTTCATACTCGCATGTATATGTGACTTCTATTCATAAAAACTATGTATATACTAATTCTGGATGTATACGCAGGTTTCCTGTATACCAAGTAGCATATGTATGCGGGTTGCCTTCATCAAACCTTCGTATACATTGAGAAATATTTCTTCTTTCATTTCTCTGGCACTTACTGGAATTAATTTCTTTGTCACATCTGAACTGACCCGTAGGCACATCAATTTTACACCTTTAACAAACAGGTTGCTATCAAAATCCAAATCATCAAATAGGTTTCCATCAAGGACAACTTCATCGAGTAGGTTGCCACCAAGGACAACATATTACATCATAATGCCAACATGAAGATCATATTTTTGGAATGGAAATTTGTACCCAATAGAGAGAAAAAAATAGTGATATTAACAACGTTATGATTTTTTTTAACCTTTCATGGATATCTTTATTCTGGAAACTGACATCATTGACATATATAATTACTTGCTAAATATATTCTATTTAGACTCATCATAAAATGATTCATTATCTGAATACCATTTTTTTTTATTTTTCATGCTTTCAATTGATAATTCCCTTTGGTATGATGATATAGGGATAAGGGCATAACTTTTATTTTCATTCTATTACTTCTCACACCATCCCTAACTCTTAAGGAGTTAATGAGCCTCCCTCCATTTATAATCTAAATATGAAAATGTAATTAAAAACTACTTAGAGGGGATAGGGGTCTCATCACGAGCCCGCCTTCCATGATCATAAGGATGTAACAAGTGGCATTCCCATTATGGCCACCACACCAAGGAAATGGCCTTCAATATAGTTAAACTGTCATAAGGATAGGAGGTCTCATCACAAGCTAACCTAATCACTTTTTTATACCCTAGTGAATGGAACTATGATTATCTAGCCACCATGCTAGCACAATGATCTCTTTATATAAATAAAAAAATCATCTAAGTCCTAAATAGAGGATCCTAGCTCATTTTTTGGGTTAAAAAGCAACCCTGTCAAGGCTATGGATGCCTCCAGGAAGCAGTGGCTCTACTTATGGTATTGGAGTTTTATTTTATATTTCCAATTACTCTATATCCAAATATTTCCTACTGATTCATCTCCAAATACAAATTTATCATTTCGATAGTGTTTATATCTATATTAATCGATATACATGGTAGACTACACTTTTATATGAATTATATCAATAATGTCCGGTCAATTAATATCTATCACCTATCATGATTTCATCATATCTTTCAACTAAAGGAAAATTATTTTCTCGTAATGGTTATTTCTTTGTTTTAATCCCTTTTTGGTCACTTCTTAACCATTTTTTTCAATTTGCAACTCTAACCGTTTATTATGGTATGTATGTTTCTCTAACCATTTTTCTGTCACATGTATGAATTCCCAACGTCCTTTTCTCTTTTCCCGTGCTCTATGGTCATGGATGCCCTTTTATAATTTGAGGGGGGGAGGTATGCATAATGGAACAACATGACAAATAATTACTAAACTCCGCTAAAACGTGCTGATGCGAAAGATAACATTATGGAATTGATATAAAAAATAACAAAATTCAAAGCATTGTAATGCATTTTAGTGGTGTTGTTCAAAACAGAGAAACTTGTGATAAGTGCATGGAGAAGTACGAATTTGGATCCTAAATAATAGCAATCTTGCGCAGAAAATCTATTTGCTGTGCACCCACAGTACTCCAATTAACAGACTAGGCTCACATAGTTCTTGAGCGTGCTGGATGGCTTCAATATCTCGTAAAATTACAAGGATTCCATATTGAAATAGCATTCAAATTCCTGAAAAATCTATAGGGCAGGAACACAACTGTAGGAGGAAGAAATATAACAGTGTCTAAAGAAATCCTAGTTGAGGTTTTGGGACTTCCAGCAAAAGGCACAAAATGGACCGATAGTCATGTTTTGTTGCATGACATAGTCATAGTATTTTAGGACCCATATGAACAATTGGTTTGAAAAGGAAAAGTAATTCACCTGCATCTCTAAAGGAACCATGGCGAGAATTGGAAACCATTGTTTAGAAGTACATCACCTCGACAACTTAAACTGTTAGCCATACTTAAACAACAAATTACGGTTAAATTTCCATTATTTTTTAATCATTTATTTCATGATATTGCTATTCGTGTTAGGAAGGCTAAAGATCCATATATTGTTATCATCCACCATGGCCTGATCAAGTTAATTATCATTCATGACTTAGCCCAACAGCAATTGACATGGGATAATTTTGTAAACCCTGCCCCACCACAAGAAGATCCAGATACACAAACAGGGATAGATAATAGAAGCATTGATAACACATATACTGAACAACGGAGAATAGAAGTGACAATTCCAAAAAGTGCAAGAAAAATAAATATTCCTTCCTTGGCTTGTGGCCTAGTAAAATGAAGACGCTCTATGAGGATATGCTCATGACAACATACCCCAATTCAGAAAGATGAGGCAGGTCTATCTCATACGCCCCCTATAATAACATTGAGTGATTCTTTACAGGAATATGAAGAAGAAATTGCCCAAGTACTAAAGAATTTGTGGAGACTTTATGAAGAGAGGGACCAATATGGAAACTCTGAAGGATAAAATATTGACGAGTCTGCCTTTGCTAATAGTTTTGGACACACCAAAATTTTGCTATCCGTTGAAGATATGGGAGATTTGAAGGACTTGTTTGAACCATTTCCCTCTAAAAATGAATACACTGAGGTAGAAACCCATACAGGAGAACCCTCTGAACCCGAGAATCAGTTGGGAGATACTGTCCCATTAGAACATGATCTTGATGTTGGTGAAACCCCTCCTGTTCTTGAAAGTGATACTATCACATTAGAACATGATTTTTATGTTGGTACAACCCCTCTTGTGCATGAAAGTGATACTATCCCATTAGAGCATAAACTTGATATCGGTACATCCCCTCCTGAGCCTAAAAGAGATAGTGTGCACTCTCCAAGTGAAAACCCCATGAAGGAGAAGAAATCAGACAATGCTAGATTAAGGAAGTTGAGTAAGAAGTATAGAATATTGAAGAAAATGGTAAAAAAATTAAGAGTATGGTTAAAGGAAGAAGACAATTTTTGTGCGCCGAAACTAGAAATGGAAACTATTGGGACCCAAATAGAGAAATGCTCCACTGAGGTTACAAAAACCCAAAAAACACCATGTCCTACACAGGATATTGGACGTCAAACTGAAAAACCTTGTGTTTGTTCAATAGAGACCCAATCAGAATTTCTTATGGATTCCATAGATGTTGCTATTCAAAAAGATGTCGAGGAGAATTTCCAGAGTAGTCACTGTATTTCCCAAGAAATAGCTGAAACTGCTGTGAAAACTGATTTGGTGCCAACACATGACAATGAAACAAAGACAAAGAAAAATCCTCACTATATTCCTCTGATAAGAGAGGTCGTTATCCTAAAAATTCAAAACTAATTGACAAACAACTAGTAGGTGTTGGCTCGGTAGAAGAAAGAAGTGGTACCCTTATAGATACACCAGGAATTAATGAAAAAATTCAATACACTCACTGCCACAAAAGATGAATTTTTTGTCAGTATCAAAGGTGAGCAAGAGAGAGTGAATAAATTGCAAACCCAACTTTAGAAAGCCAAGGAACAAATCAAAACCATATGTTCTCTTTACTTTGATGTTTTATCTTGTTGATCACATGCCACTAACTATGAATTATTCTTGTTGGAAAGATATATATCATTAAAGATTAAATTTGTTAGGGATGGAAAGCCAATTGAATTTAAAACCACTGCAGAATTATTCCAATTCTCTCACGAGAAAAATGAGAAGGTAACTCGCCTTCTATGTGAACTATATTTGCACAATTTTTTCTTGGAGGATGAATAGGATAGTAATCCTAGCCCCTTCATTGGGGACATTCAATTTCAAGCTTTCCTCCCTTTTGAATCTAATCATATTAAATGGGCTAAGGCCTATAACATTTTCCAAAAGAGGAAACATGGTTTAGATATATGCATAAAAGGATAAACCACAAAATCCTTGCATATTTTCATTCAACATAGAAGATTCATGAAACAAGAGGGAGTTGTGAAGAAATTAGAACCACTAGATAAAGATATTTTACAGGCAAGAAGGAAGTATTTCTAGGACATTAGGGAAGAAGCTTTGTTGGAAGCAAAGCAAAGATTGAAGGCTTCCACTAACAATGTCAAGAACCGAGAGCTCTTTCGTTACAGAAAATTTAAAGCTGCTATTGCTTGCCTAAACAAGTACAACAATATAATCTTATGCATGGGCCCTACTTGGATAGGATGTTGTTACATGTGTCCTAATATATGGTATCCCCCTTAAGGATATTATCATGACTATGATTTTCTAGAATGTCATGTGAACCAGGCCTTTGCAATACTCAAACAAAAAAATGGTTTTAGGATATACACGGAAGAATTTAATCGTTCTTATTCTTTGACAGAACTACACCTCAACCATCTTATTCAATGAGGACATGAAAAAGGTAAGCAGGGGAGTATGTTGAGCCATGGAAAAGGTATGTTTTATCTTCATATTAGCTTGATTGGTCATTGAATTTCATCTACTTATCTTCATTTTTGGAATAAATCTAGAAGAAAATATTTTGAAAAATGTAAAAGACCAATTATCAACAAACTGTGTGATTCTGGCATGAAAAATAACTTTTTCTTGCTTTGTGTGTGCAGGAATCTGAATGGAATAACTATTGTTCAAATGATCAGACAAAATTGCCTAAGAAAAGGAAAGAAAACCATGTCTTTCTCATATAGTCCAATCGAAGACTGGTATGATCGAGTGTATTTTATAAGGAAATCTGATTTAGAGTTGTGAAATCCTCAGGATTCCTTGATCCTAATGATTTTCTCTCATCTGTTTGTTTTCGTTTAGATTATATAAAGCTGATAGGTGAAATACAACAATACTTTTAAACCAGAAGCTGTAATTTAACTTTTGACATTATTATTGAAGACATAGTAATGACATCGTGGTGATGATGTATCATTATTATTGAATTTAATGAGAAAGACAATGTTTCCTTTGTAATCGCATTCTGAGTATCTTTCGGCAATGACTTTTAGAGACTCTGGGACCAGTCACTAGGAGATCTACTGCTTCTCTTGTGTCATATTAATTTCTTTTCCTTTTTGCAATTATTCATTTATGCTATCTCATAGAATTACAGTTAATTAAACTATTGTTAGAATTAATCTTTATGATTTTATTCTACGGTGAGATAACTTTCAGTTGTTGTTACTTTTGTGCCTGCATGTTATTCCTTAATGAATTTATCATATTATTTCAAGTATTGTGATTGATTACTATTTCTTTTGAGTAATGTTATTGGAAATCTTGAGTGATTAGTTATTGTTAGTTTCAGTTAAAAGTGTGAATACTAGATTGTTGTTCATTCATGTAATCTCTCTTTTTCAGTAGATAATTGTTAAGAAGTAATTCTTTGAGTGTGATTCTTGCAATTCATAAGTTAGATTCAGTTTTTCCACAAATTAGTTGAAGATAGATTAAGATTCATGGTTTATAATTGCTTTAAGATTTTCTTTTGAATTATTCCAGATTAAACTTCGAGAATTAGGAAAGTAGTTGTTGCAATGATTCAGAATCATTTATTCCTAGATAGCTTCTAATTTCACTCTGCACGGCAGTGCCAACATTCTTGAAATAAACAGACGAATCCTTTGTTGATGATTAATGTAGGTATTAGGATTTGTTATTATAAGTCACCTTTTTGCACCAATAGACCCTGTGAATTATATGAAACCAATTTTATTATCTCCTATGTTAAATCCACTACCTAGTCAAACAAAGATTTAAACATTTTATGTTATGATTGTATCATCAAAATTATGTTAATAATATTTAACTAATCGATGCTATGTTTCCTAGAGAGAATTGTATGATCTTAATCATAGTGATAATAGTTAAAGAGAAATGGGGTAGCCAGATAATGTAATATAATAACTAATATAACCTAGAAATTTGATAAGAACATTAGATCTCTTGGAATAATGGTTATGTAGATCATTAAATCTCACTTATGATGAAAAAACATACATATTTTTATGCTTGATTAAGGAAAGAAAGTTAGGGTCAATCATTGCACTCAAAAAGTGGTGGGGTATCTGATAAAGCGTACCTTAGAAACAAGAAGAAAAAGAAATAAATGAAGTTGTAAGGAAATTTTTGGCAGATTAAGCCCCCTACTTTTGATGGGGAAAAATAAGAGGATGTGAAGGCTTACTTACTTAATCTGACTAAATATATCTAGGTCTATGAGTATGAGAGGAACTTGAATTCCATATTGGCCATTTACCAGCTACAAGGTAAATATTCTCTCTAAAGGGAAGAGGCTAAGAGTATGAATATACTTGGGGAAAAGATAGTATCTTGGGAGGAGTTTAGGAAACGGTTTAAAAATCAATATTTGAGTGAATAGTAGTATGATGATTGTGCAAAGTACTTTCATGAAATAAGGTTAGTTCAAATCATGATGGATGAATTTGTAGCGAAGTTTACAAATTGTCTATGATACATAACTTACATTAAAGAGGAAAAATCCAAGGTACAATGGTTTGTGAACTATATACCTACAGTGTACAAGGAGATGATTCAATTTTACAATTTGAAGATGATGGATGAGGTTGTAATAAAATCTACGTTATTTTATCATCAGTTCATAAATACGAGAGAAAACTGTAATTTTTGGTCAAATAAGGACAAAATTAAACCCGTACTTACAGAAAAACAACATAAACCTCGTTATCTGGAAAACTTTGGGAAGGACCATCAATGGAAAATGTGTAGCAAGGCCATTACAAATCAACTGGAATAGTCTCAAGTTGGATAAAAAACCATTAATTTGGATGGGAAAAAGAATAGCGAGGGAAAGGAAAGAGAGGCATTGAAATTTTGGGTGTGTGGTGAACCTCATCTACTGAGATATGATCCACATAATCCCATATTTTTTCAAGACATTCAAGTTGTTCATGAAGCCACCACTGTGAATGATATTGCTAGGAATATTCCCATAACAAGTGATGCCTTGGAGGATAGACAAGAAAAACATCAGTGAACCATGATTGACATTGAAGATAATCTCTCCAACTGAAAAGTTTCCTTTTTAATTGACCTTGGTGTTAGTTTAAGTTATATTGGACCTCAGATGCTAGAAAAATGTGAAATTAAAACTAAAAAATATAGAACTGCTTAGCTGGTATAGGTGGCAACTAGCACCAAGAGAAGGATAACCACCCATGTAAGGTAATGCCATATTAATATGAATGGTTTTTTAAAAACTGTCAACCTAAATGTGCTTTGTCTAGCATCATACGATATATTAATAGGTATGGATTAGCTAGAGAAATAGGGAGCCATAATAAACTGCCTAGAAAAAACAATGACTTGTGTGAATCTGTAAGAAAAGCTCAAATAATTCAGGTCGTTCCAAATCTCATATCAGTACGAAAAATTTTAGTTGTGAAAATGATAAAGAGTGCATAGAAGGGGTGTTAATTATTCATGGTTCATGGAGAACTGGGTAGAAAACAAGGCAAGGAGCCAAAAATAGATACTCTACCAATTATTAAGGACTTCCAAGATGTTTTTTGAGAGGAGATTCCCATTTTATCACCACATAGAGATATATAATTTTCTATCGATTTGTACCCAATGCAATCTTAGTGTCCATAGCACCCTACCGGATGAGTCCTCCTTAGTTACTAGACCTAAAAATCAAACTACAAGAGCTGTTAGATAAAGGCTACATTAGACATAATGTGTCACCATGGGGGGCACCAGTGCTATTTTTTAAGAAAAAATATGGCACATTCATAATTCGTATCGATTACTAATAGCTAAAAAAGTTAACTTTAAAAAATAACTACCCATTGCCCCGTATTGATGAATTGTTTGACCAAGTAAGAGGGGTAACACTCTTATCAAAAATTGACTTAATGACAGGATGTCATCAATTAAGAATAAAAAATGAGGATATTCATAAAATGTCCTTCAATATCAAATATGGACACTACTAGTTTGTAGTGTTACCATTTGGCCTGACTAATTCCCCAACAAATTTTATGTTCTTGGTGAGGAATATACTGAGAAAATACTTGGATAAATTCATGCTGGTATTTATTGAAAATATTTTAGTATATTCAAAAGATGAGGAAGATCATAGGTAACACTTAAAATTGGTATTGTAAACATTAGCATAAAATCAGTTGTATGCCAAATTCTGCAAATGGGAGTTCTAAAAAACCAAATTACAATATTTGGGTCACATTATTTCAAAGGAAGGATTAGCAGTTGATCGATTCGTACTTGATGCAACCCCAGTGGCCATATCACCCTACCGGGTGATTCCACCTGAGTTACTGGACCTAAAAATAAAACTACAAGAGTTGTTAGATAAAGGCTGCATTAGGCATAATGTGTCACCATGGGGGGCACCAATGCTATTTGTTAAGAAAAAATATGGCACATTCATAATTCGGATCGATTACTAATAGCTAAACAAGTTAACGATAAAAAATAACTACCCAATTTCCCGTATTGATGAATTGTTTGACCAAGTAAGGGGGCTGACACTGTTTTTAAAAATTGACTTAAGGAAATGATGTCATCAATTAAGAATAAAAAATGAGGATATTCATAAAAAATCCTTCAATATCAAATATGGACACTACTAGTTTTTAGTGTTACCATTTGGCCTCACTAATTCCCCAATAACTTTTATGTGCTTGGTCAAGAATGTACTGAGAAAATACTTGGATAAATTCATGCTGGTATTTATTTAAGATATTTTAGTATGTTCAAAAGATGAGGAAGATCATAGGTAACACTTAAAATAGGTACTGCAAACATTAAGGCAAAATCATTTGTATGCCAAATTCTATAAATGTGAGTTCTACAAAACTGGCTTATGATATTTGGGTCACATCATTTCAAAGGAAGGATTAGAAGTTGATCGTGAGAAGGTGAAATCCATGGTAAATTGGCCCATACCAAAAGATCTATCTTATGTTTGACCTTTTATGGGACTTGTAGGATATTATCATAGATTTCTGAATGGCTTTCCAAAATATCTCATCATGTCACATCTTTATAGAAAAAAACGGTAAAGTTTTAATGGACTTTAAAATGTTAGAAAAGTTTGGATAAGATTAAAAAATTACTTACAACAACACCCATATTGAAACTTTCAGATCCAAATAAATAATTTACAATTTTCACTCATGCTTGTATTGAAATACTAAGGGGAGTTTTATTGCAAAATAATTTTGTGATTGACTATGAATATAGGAAATTGAAAAACCATGAAAGAAATTATGTTGTATATGATCTGGAGTTACATGTTATCATACACACCTTGAAAATGTGGAGGCATTATTTATTAGGGAATAAATTCATTTTGATAACCAATCATATAAGCCTAAAATATCTCTTTAGTCTACCAAATCTAAATGCTAGACAAGCAAGGTGGATGGAATTTCTTAGTGAATTTACGTTGACATAAAACAAAAAATGGGGAAAGAAAAACAGATAATAGACAATTTGACCAGACATGCCTATAATCTAATGGGAGTGGTTGTAAGCAGTAATAATATAGATTTCATATAGAAAATCAATAGCTTCATGTCCAGTGACTCAAAATATTTGGAGATCCCACAAAAAAGATAGCATATTGATATTGATCGTTATGCAAAGAATGCTGAAAATTTATTGATTTACAGAAAACGATTATAGATTCTTAATGTTCATGATTTGAAACAATTGATACTTGAATAATATCATAAAATAGCTTATGTAGGACACATGGGATACCAAAATATGGTCACATCATTAACGAAAAATTTATTCTGGATAGGAATAAAGAAAGAATTGGTTGAATATTTAACAAAATGTTTGGAATGTAAACACGTAAAGGTTGAGCATGAACACCTTTTTGGTTTGTTGAGTCCACTAACTATTCCTAAATGGAAGTGGGAAATAATTTCCTTAGATTTTATTACAGGGCTACCTAGAACAAAAAAATAGCATGACTCAATCATGGTGGTGGTGGATACCTTAAATAAAGCGGGCCACTTCATACAAGTGCAATCTTCTTTTGGAATGACAGAAATTTCTTAGATGTTTATGAAACAAATATTTTGACTCCATGGAATACCAAAGATGATAGTATCACACAAGGACGAAAAATTCACCTCAAACTTTTGGAAGGAATTATTTGGGGGCATGCGCACCAAATGTAATTTTAACCCAACATAACGTCCTCAAACAGATGGAAAAATGGAGAGAAGGAACCAGATTTTGGAAGATATGATCATAATGTATGTTATGGATAAACCTACAAAATGGGAAGATTTTCTACATTTAATCGAGTTTTCCTACAACAATATTTATCAAAAATATATCAAAATGAGCCCTTTTGAAGCCTTGTATGGAATAAAATGCCATACACCACTCAGTTGGAGTCAACTAAAGGATAGGATGATTATTGGGATATATGCATTGCTAGAAATGGAGTAGACAGTACAAGAATCCAACAAAATATTAAAATAGCACAAGACCGACAAAAAAGTTATGCAGACAAAAATATATCAAATGAAGAGTTCAAAATCAAAGACCATGTGTATTTAAGAGTGAAACCCATGAAAATTACTTTAACACTAGGAAATTTTCCAAAAAATGGCCTCCCAATTTTGTGGGCCATTCAAGATTTTTGATAGAGTACAAATTTTCCAAAAATGGCGCCTCAATTTTGTGGGCCATCCTTAACACTTAAGGAGTTAATGACCCCCCCTCCATTTATAATGTAAATATGAAAATGTAATATAAACCTTCTTATAGAGGATAGGGGGTCTCATCACAAGCCATCCTTCCATGATCGTAAGGATGTAACAAGTGACATTTCCATTATGGCAACCACACTAGGGCAATGGCCTTCCAAACAGCTGAACTATCAGAAGGTCAGGAGGTCTCATCGTGAGCTAAACCGATCATTTTTTTATACACTGGTGAATGGCACTATGATTATCTGGCCATAATTCTAGCACAATGATCTCTTTATAGAAATAAAAAAATAATCTAAGTCCTAAATAGAGGATTCTAGCTCATTTTTGGGGGTAAAAATCAACCCTGTCGAGGCTATGGATGCATGCTGGTAGCAGTGGCTGTACTTATGGTATTGAAGTTTTATGTTATACTTCCAATTAATATATATCCTATTATTTCCTATTGATTCATCTCCAAAGATGAATTTATCATTTGAATAGCGTTTATATCTATATTAATCGATATACATGGTAGATTACACTTTTATATGAATTTTATCATTAGTGTTTGATAAATTGATATCAAAAGTCGTTATCATCTATCATGTGTCATGGTTTCGTCATAAATTTCCACTAAAGGGAAAATATTTTCTCATAATGGTTATTTCTCTATTTCACTACCTTTTTTGTCATTTCCTAACCATTTTTTGCAATTTGCACCGCTCTGACCGTTTCTTACCGTATGTATGTTGCCCTGACCATTTTTCTATTGCATTTATGAATTCCCAATGTCCTTTCATATTTTCCCATGCTCTATGGTCATGGACATCCTTTTATAACTTGAGGGGGAAAGGTATGCATGATGGAACAACATGAGAAATAATACTGAACTCCACTGAAACATGCTAATGTGACAAATAACATTATAGCCTTTATGTGAAAAATAAGAAACTTCAAAGTATTGTATACAGTTTATTGGTGTTGTTCCAAACTGAGAAAACTGTGAGAAGTGCATGCAGAAGTGCAAATTTGGCTCCTAAAGCACAAAAATCATGGGCAGAAAATCTATTCGGAGTGAACCCATAGTACTCCGATTAATAGACCAGGCTCGCACAGTTCTTGAGCACCTTGGTTGGCTTCAATATTTGGTCAAATTACAAGGATTATATATGGAAATAGCACTTGAGTTCCTACAAAATCTACATGGAAAACACAAAACTATAAGTGGTAGAAATATAACAGTGTTTGAAGAAATCCTAGTTGAGCTTTCGGGACTTCTAGCAGAAGGCAAAAAATGGATCAACAAGCATGTTTTGTCGCATGACACATTCACAATATTTTAGGACCCAGATGAACAATTGGTTCACAAAGGAAAAGGAATTAACCCTACATATCTAAAGGAACCATGGCGAGAATTGGAAAACATTGTTCAAAGGTACATCACTTGTGATAAACGTCAAGACGTGGTAAAATCTTGATAACTTAAACTGTTAGCCATACTTAAACAGAAAATTACGGTTAACTTGCCATTATTTTTTAATTCTTTATTGCATGATATTGCTAGTCAGGTTAGGAAGGCTAAAAATCCATATATTTTTATCTTCCACCATGGTCTGAGCAAGTTAATTATCATCCATGACTTAATCGAGCAGCAATTCACCTGGGACAACATTGTAAACCTTGCCCCACCAAAAGAAAATCAAGATACCCAAAAAGAGATAGATAACAGAAATATTGATAACATAGATACTGTGTTAGTGTCAGTCTTGTCATACTCCCATCTATGATCAAATTTACTCTTTTTCATTTGCATATTAGGAGTCCCATACCATAAATTTTCATTGTTCCATTAGGTCATGGATTCATTGATGGTAGTGGTCTTTCATCAGTTTTCCCTCATGTGAAAACTTGTTGATTCCCCTCTCTATGATCTTCAATCATGATTCACTTTCACTCTTTAATTCATCTTATTAGGTCATAGGGTTGGTCTCCTTAGGTTCTAGGGTCTCATCATGGTCAAATTAATGAGTCAAGTGTCAATAAATATCAGCAAGGTCATGGGGACGTCAAATAAACTAAAAGCCACAGTATCTGGGAAGATCAAAGAATTTTTCTATTAAGCTGGATGTAATTTTCACCTCAAAACCATGTTTTGAGGTGAAAGAATGGTACCTTACCTTTATTATCATTTTTTATGTAATTTTATGTCTTCATATGTAATAAGTTGAACTTCAGAAGCTGTTATCTCCATAAAGGCACCACCCTGCCTTTCAAAGGTGTTTTCCACAGCATTTTCAGTACAAAAAAAATCATGTTCTAAGTACGTCCATCAGAAAAAGCCTGGAAAGAGCTTTCTAACAGTATATTATAATCTCAAAACTGACTTCTGGATTGGAAAATATGCCTAAGTGAACAAAAAGTCCCCAATAGCCTAAACTTACCCTTTCCCATTTTTCCCTTAGACTTTATAACTTCTACCTTTTCATATAATTTTAAAGTTTTTATTGTAATTCCTTTGTTCCGATCCAATCAGATTAACCCTTGCCCGATTACAAATTTCTGATGCGATTGACCCCGCCCGATCACATCTGGACCGTTGATCTTCTTAGTGATCGGGCGACCCACATCCGATCACGATCACTTGATCGCATCGTAACTTCGCAGCATTGTTCCTGCTCCTTTGATTTCTTTAGACGGAATCGACTCTTTTCGATCGCATCTCCACCGTCGATCTTCCCTTTCGATTGGATGGCTCACAAGTGATCGCACAATCGCAATCGACATTTCCTGCAGCCTTGCTCCCGCTCCACTCCTCCGTCGATTTGCGATTGCGATTCACTTGGGTCCCACTATAAACCCTTCCGCCTTTTCCCAAAAAAAGTGTTATTTCCTTTGTTAAATGTGATAAATCGACTTTAAAAGGTTTCTTAAGTTTTTCATCACAAAATCGCCTTATCATATGATTTAAACCTCCACTTTCTCCCTCCCCACCGATGCAATTAATCACATATCGCCCATCGCATATTTCATTTCCACAACCCTTTCCTTCAGCTCCACTCCCCTTCTGATTTCTGATTGAGATTATCCCCCGGTCCCACCAAAACCCTTCAGCCTTTTCAATGAAAAAAGGGATTTTTCCTTTGTAAAGAGAAAAACTCATGTTTGTTTGTTTTAAAGGGATTTATATCATTGGATATCGCTTTCCCTTGCTTGTTACCGCCACTCTATTGTGTTACTCCATTGCATCGCAAGTTATCATTGCGACGCACCCACTCCTCTTCCACTACGATCTTTGATTTGCGATTGTGATTCCCCAATTTCCCTTATACACTATTGCATCGCCCATATCCAATCGCATAGTTCCAATACACCCCTCCCCTCTTCCCATTGCGATTTGCGATTGCGATTTGCGATCGCATATGGGCCCACCTCCCTTTCCCTTCTCTCTTTTTCAATAAAAAAAGGGATCTTTTCTTCATTAAATGGAAAATTCAATTTTCAGTGGTTTCAAAGGCATTTTTTCTTCAGAAATGGGCTTTTCTTCAAAAGGTAAAGGCCGTGAAACTAATTATGAACCAGAGAAATCTATAGCAGTGATGAAAAAGGGATTTGTTCTTCAGACTTCCTATTTTAATTCATTGGGTATGACAGCAAATTTGTCCAGGAAGTCAAATGTATTGTTTCTCCTTCTTTTTAGGGGCAGATTGTTGGTCTTTTTCCTATGTTCAGATTTTGGTTTCTAGGCCGTTGAAACAGTCCCTCTTTCTATGGATCTACTCCCCTCAATTTTTGTCTATTTAACGTAATCTCTAAAGTCAGTTGTAAAGGGGAATAAAGTGTGGAATAAGTTGGAAATAATTTGAGTATGCTCTGTGCTCCAATTGTAATAGTTTGGCAGGGAATTAATAAATATATGTAGCTCTGATTTGTGGGATCCATGTGGTATGGATTTTAGCATTGTTCTTTCCTTTGTGTTCCTCTGTTAATTGTTATGTTTTCCATTCATTCTTTCATATCTCTCATTGAATGTTTTCAAGATAGATAGGTAGAATCTATTTTTTAATGCTCTTCCTTGGGAAATCATTCAATATTTGATGTTTTCTATTGTCTGAAAAAGATCCATCTCCTATGCCCTTTTCAATTTATCACCAGTCTTACACATTCCCATCATTATTTAAACTAAATTGTTAAAATCCATGCCTACCTTACCCCATGAAATACCTTTTATCTCTGATTTCTCCAAATTCAAACTACCCCATCTGTTCCATACAACCCTTAATTTATAAAAACATTTCCAATTATTATACTTAGCCTAAAATCAGTTCACAGTTATATTTCATTGAATATTTTTCCCAGAGAGATCCCTCTCCTGACCTTGTAGGGCTAACTACAAGGCTAAGCATGGTTTGAGGTTACCCTGATTTGCCTTCTTTCAGCCTAAGGTCCAAATTAGGTGCTAACATTTCTGGCGACTCCGCCAAGGAATATTTAGCATAAAAAACTGATCACCCCAGTAATATATTCCATATAAATTCTTGGACTCTGGATGAGGAGGTTCAGAGTTTGCTAGGATGAGATCAAACATTGTAAGGTAGAAATTTGACCACACTGGCTTCAAGGAGATACACAAGGGTCAATCTAGATCCAAATCCTCCCCCTGTGTTTGAAAATCCTAATCTCATTCCAATGATAGTCAGAAGACAAGAAGGATAACTGAGTCCTAAACCTATTTTCAGATCCCATACCTGGCCCAGTGAGTGGTTGTTTGTAGAAGACCTTTCTTTTGATGAATTTTTTGAGCTTTCTTTGTTCAAAAGTAAATCTAAAAATGCACTTGATGATACAGTTTTAGATCCAGAATTTCTTGTGGATCTTGAAGTCCAAAGGGAAAACATATCAATTGATGATTATATTTTAAATTCCCCTCAAACATCTATCACTGTAACCAATACCCCTGAGCCTTCAGAGTTATCAGAAACAACATTTCCTCCCCTTAATAAATTAGTACTCCCATCAATTTCAAAAGTCAATTCACAACTTTCATCTCCTCCATCAACAGCTTCCTTGAATCCTAGTGTCAAAAACACTGTTGTTAATCCACCTCGAGTCATGGATGCCTAGTATGCACCCCTAGTGTTACCTCAGAATCTGAATGATATGCCTGGTGATTATCAAAGTAAAATTCCCATCTTGGATGCCACTCAAAGAATCACAACCCAACAACATGTCGATAAGATGAATGACTTCTTTGACATTCATGTGGTAGAAGAAAAAAATGTAACCACAAGATTGTTTGTCCAAAGCTTTGGAGGTGAAGTTTGAAAATGGTTCTGAGCCTTACTACTAGGCTCTATCGACACTTTGTAGGAGTTACATAAACAATTGTTAGACCAGTGGGAGGTAATGAAAAACCCACTCCAAATCCTATCTGAATATGAAAATATTAAAAGGAATGTAGGTGAAAGTGTACAAGACTATTGTGTGAGATTTAATGCTGTGTATAATGTTGAATTCTTAGTTAAACTGAGAGGGGGGGGGGGTGAATCAGTTTAACACATACATGAGCTTTTCAAATTTTTCATCAGCTTATTTACAACTTACTTTTATAATCAACCTTAGTACATGAACATTCTTAATATGTTGCAGCAAGTATTAAATTAATGTGTCATCAAACTTATTATGAGAGCAACAAACATTATGCAGATTTGGTAAATCATCTCAGTACACAAGAAACACAGATAGAGATAGCAGATATTAGTGGAAACCCATAAAGGGAGAAAACCACATTTTCTTATTTTTGTGATGCAAAGAGAAGCTCCAACTCCCTCTCACCACTATTTTTCTGCAGGCACCAACCCATAGGAGGCTCCAACCTCAATTTTCCAAGCTACAACTTGCAAGGAAGCTCCAACTCCCTTCAATTTTCTGCAGGCCCCAACCTCAGTCAGCTACAACTGACAGCTATCAAGCTTCAACTTGATAGGGAAGCTCCAACTTCCTCAATTTATCACAAGAAATGTTTCCTGATTTACCTTAGATATCAACTTTGTTCTGTAGTATCTCTTTCTGCTCCTCTCTTCCTTATCTTCTCTGCCTCAATCTTCTATACTTTTCATTCTCTATCCTTACTCTCTTTCTCTTTTTTTTGTACATATCAAGATGATATTATTTATAGAGAATTCCCGAGGACTGTTTTTTTTTCTCTTGGGGATTCGAAACGGATAGCCATACCTCTTAGTCTTCTGCCTTCTCATTTCTTTTCCAGCTCACTCAGAAAATTATAACTGTCTTTACTAATTTGAAAATTCTAGTGGGATATTTTTTCTCTTCTGGAGACTTGCCAATGCATCACAACAATATAAATCAATTAAAAAAATTTACATTCAATTACAATGAAAACTCCAGCTCACTCATTCAGCCTCTTGGCTCGCTTCACATTTGTCTTTTCTTTGACTGTGTCTTTGTCCCTTTCGGCTCTATTTGTTTCCTTATTCACTATCGCAGGGTAACAACCATATGCCATACATATGTAACTGTGCTTTTTATTTCATGTTAATTGATTCTTGACACAATAATAACAAGGCGTTTTGATATGTGCACTGATGTGGTGTAACTACTATGTATCTGTAACAATGCCTTTTATATATAACACAACTTCAGCTCTCGGCATAATTATAATAAGTTTTAACATACAAACTGCCACGTTAAATATCACAATATAGAGTCATTTTGATACATAAAAATTCCCTTTCGGGCCCACTTGTTGAACTTGTATTATCCTCAGATGCGATGTGGTCACTCTGATTCGATGCGATGTGATAGATCGCTTTACGAATATTTCTAATTGTGATTAATCGCAATCGCAACTTGCATTTGCATGTTCCGATGCCCTCCTCCTTCTCTGATGTGATGAAACACTATTTACCGGAACTCAACCATATGTGAGTCATAGTTTATAAGCCGATCGGGTCCGGAACTCAATCACAATAGCAACTTCTATTGTCATGCTCCGCTGCCAAGTTTTTCTCCGATGCAATTCATATGGGTCCCACAAGGTTAATAAAAGCTCTTCTGTCCATTCTATTAATCATAAAGTATGCGTTTGCCAATGGTTTAAAGCCAACATTGCTTGTTGGGCGCACGCTGCATTGCACCCTACCTTTATATATTGCACACCGTATAAATATATATATGGTTTGGACCTTTGCATATAAGGCGCAACATGAATAAGGTGCTGCATATATATACGTGTCTGCTTCCGCTTTAATGTATCCTCCAGCTGGAGTAATGATTCTCGGAATAAGTTTTATATATATCTTCCGTCTTGGGTTATGATTCTTGGAATAATATATAGGGGGGTCCCACAAAGGTTAATAACCTCTTCTGCCCATTCGGTTTATTATAATGATCCATGCCTTGGAATATAAACTTTGAATTTGATTAAACCCGACTTCTGGCGATAATAACCTCGGCCTTTTCATTAGGCATAATGTATCCACACACACATATATATACATCCTTCCTAACTCAAATGTTAAAGCCTATAAATAAACCTTGGCGTAGATTAAATCCCAGCACTAACCTTTATAATTTTTAGGCCCCAGCATTTAACATACCTCTGTGTAACTTCGATCATGATCCAATGGTTATAAGCCTGTCGCGCTGCTTCTGCTGATCCGATAGATATCGCTTGCCTTAAATTCACGAACAATAATGCACAATGAGAGTGGTTTTCCGAAATCACTTGAGACCGCGTGTCACATAGCGTATGGAATCTCTCTGAAATCTTGAATACCGCTTGCCTAACGAAGGTGGTGCGATGAAAACCGGAAACCCGCCTTTACTGTTCACTCCGCTCGTGGTTTCGCTTCTGCTCACAATTCCGTTATGTTTCATAAAGATAGTCACGTTTTCGTTGTATATAATCTCGGTTCAAACTATGTTATATATAAACCCGTCTTGTTTTCATTATATGCCTCAACACAACACTTACACTTATTATAGCACACATTTCCACTAATACACAGGTTTATTCCCAATCCTCTGTAAACATTTCACTGCTTTGATAACGACTCTTCCTCTACTGCTCTGCCTCTTCTGATGCTCTGTCTCCTTTCTCTGTCTCTGCATCTGCTTTCGCTATGCCTCTGCTGCTTGACCTTTTCATATTTGCCTCTACTGCTGTCCTTTTCCTGTCTCTGCATCTGCTGCCTTCTTTTCCATCAATGAAAAAATTTTCAACAGTCTCCCCCTTTGGCATTGATGGCAATACACTTTCTCTGTTTGCCTTTTAGGATCCTTTCTCCTGTTGCTTGCTCTTCCTCCCCCTTTGACATCAATGGCAAGGGGTTGTACATCTATAAGTGTAGATTCTGTCCTTTAATCCTTTGATCCTGAGGACTTGTTTCATGCTTCCCTTGTTGGCTGATCTCCCCCCGGAATGAAATTTTCATTTCTGTTCTCCCCCTGAAACGGTGTTGTCTCTTTATATCAGAGAGTAGCATCTACAGATACTGCCCCTAGTCTATCTCTCAAGTATTCAAATGGTTCTCTGGCAAGCGGTTTGGTAAAATATATACATTGTGTTCTTTTGTTGGTACATAAAAGTTTACCTGTATCTTCAATACTTTGTTCTTGGAAAAATGATACTTGATTGGGATATGTTTGAGAAAATGTGCTGGCTTAACGAGTTTTTGAATATACTTGAGGTGAATATACTTATAGCACTTGTATTATCACATTTGATTGAGATAGGTTCATCAATGCTTACCTTCATGTCTTGGAGGGTTTGCTTCATCCACATGACTTGTGTACAGCAAGCTGCTACTACTATGTATTCTGCTTCTACTGTAGATAGAGATATAGATGTTTTTTTCTTGGTTAGCCATGCCACCAGAATTTCTCCTAGATAGAATGCACCTCCACTTGTGCTTTTCCTGTCATCCACACAGCTAGCCCAATCTGCATCTGTGTATGCTGTCAAAGTGAAGCTTTTTCCTTTTGGATACCAAAGTCCATACTGTGCAGTTCTTTGTAAATATCTAAATATTTTTTTTACTGCTACAAGGTGATTTTGTTTAGGTGCTGCTTGATATCTAGCCACTAGTCCTACTGCTAGCATGATGTCAGGTCTTGATGCTGTCAGGTACAACAGAATTCCTATCATGGATCTGTAGAGTTTTTTATCTATATCAACAGATCCATCATTAGCACATAGCTTGCATCCCGTGATCATGGGAGTTGACACAGGTTTGCAATCCTCCATTTTGAACTTTTTCAACAATTCTTTTAAGTATTTTTCTTGTGAGATGAATGTACCTGTGTTCTTTTGCTGAATTTGAAGTCCTAAGTAGAAACCGATTTCTCCAATCATGGACATCTCAAACTCTGATTTCATCTCCTCAGCAAACCCTTTTGCTAGTTCATCTATGTTAATTCCAAACATAATGTCATCAACATACACTACAAAAATCAAGAGTTAATTTTCATGGGCTTTTATGTATAGGTTGTTGTCTACTCCGCCTCTCTTAAAGCCTTGTTTTTGTAAATACTTATCTAGTCTTGAGTACCAAGCACGAGGAGCCTGTTTCAGTCCATATAGAGCCTTCTTCAGTCTGCACACATAGTCTTCTTTTTCTGTTAAAGAGAAACCTTCTGGATGTTCCATGTAGACTTCTTCTTCTAGATCTCCATTCAGAAATGCAGATTTCACATCCATTTGATATACCTTGAAGTCTTGGTAGCATGCAAAGGCCAGAAACATTCTGATGGCTTCCATTCTGGCTACAGGGGCAAATGTTTCATGATAATCAAGTCCTTCGATTTGTGAATATCCTTTGAAAAATAGTCTGGCTTTATTCCTGATTACTTGTCCTTGCTCATTCATTTTATTCTTGAATACCCATTTTGAACCTACGACATTTCTCCCAGTGGGTCTAGGAACTAGTTCCCAGGTATTGTTTTTCTCAATTTGGTCCAATTCTTCATTCATAGCATTCACCCAAGACTTGTCCTTGCTGGCCTCTTCAAATTTCTTTGGCTCTATCTGTGATAACATGGCTATGTATACCTCCTATGTCTATTCAATTAGCTGCCTTCTTGTGTGGACCCCTACTTGCTTGTCTCCTATGATCTGATCTTCAGGATGATTCTTCTGAGTGTATCTTGAGGGGGCTTTCCAGCTCAGCTCTGCATCTTCTAGTGTATTTCTTGTTTCATCATCATTTTGGCTTTCTTCTTCATGATTTTCTGATGGAATGCAGTAGTCTCTATCTCTCGTATTGTTTGGAAGTTCTTCATCAAATCTCACGTCAATACTTTCTACTATTTTTTGAAGAGTCTTGTTGTAGCACCTGTACCCTTTACTTTTGGAAGCATATCCTAGAAATATCACTTCATCTAATCTTGCATCAAATTTCCCAATATTTTCATCATTATTATTTATGTAACACTTGCTTCCAAACATTCTAAAATTCTTGATTGAAGTTGTCTTTCCATGCCATAGTTCATAGGGAGTCTTGTCACTGCTTGGCCTTAAGTGAGCTTTGTTAAGGATATGCACAGTTGTGTGTACTACTTCTTCCCAGAAGGTTTGAGGAATATTAATCTCTTGCATCATGGCTCTGGCCATTTGCTGTACAGATCTGTTTTGTCTCTCTGCTACTCCATTCTACTGAGGTGTCCCTGCAATAGTAGATTGTTGCTTTATCCCATGTTCATTGCATAGATCAGCAAAGTCATAATCTGTGAATTCACCTCCTCTATCTGATCTGATTCATTTTAGTTTACATCCTATTTGATTTTCTACTAATTCTTTGAATATCTTAAATTTTTCCAGAGCTTCCGATTTATTCTTGAGGAATGCCACCCATGTCATCCTGGAGAAGTCATCAATTATTAGCATGAAGTAGGATTATCCACTTGGAGTTTTAGTTCTTGCACGTCCACACAGGTCCATGTGCACAAGCTGGAGTGGTCTTCTTGTTGATAACTCATCTTTGGCCTTAAATGATGTGTAGGTTTTTTTTCCAAATTGACAAGATTTGCATATGGTATTAGAAGGCCTTTTTATTTCTGGAATGTCTATGAAATATTTCTTCCTGTTTAGTCTGATGATGTGATCGAAGATGAGATGTCCCAACCTTTTATGCCATAACCATGACTCCTCAAGTTTTCTAAGATGACATGCTTCATCTTCCTCTCTCACAATGTAAACATTACTCTCTGTTCGAACTCCTTTGAGCAAAGTCTTACCTGTGGTGCTTGATCTGACTTCACAATCTTGTGCTATAAAAAGAACTTCATAGCCTTTATCACACATTTGACTGACACTCAGCAAATTAGCTTTTAGCCCATCTACAAATAGTACATCTTGGGCCTGTCCTCTGCCATTATCTAGACTGACTGAGCCTTTTCCTTTTATTTTTCCTGATTTATCATTGCCAAAAGTAACATTGCCACATTTCTTTTCATCAAGAGTAATAAACTTACTTCTGTCTCCAGTCATGTGTTTTGAGCAGCCGTTGTCCAAATACCATTGGCTTTTCAGGTCTTGAGCAGTTAGAGCCAAGTCACATTTATTCACCTTCTTTATCCACTGGAAGCATCCTTTTGTTTGGTATCTTTTGTGAGATGATGAACTACATCTTCTGAGAGGACATTTGGAAGGCATATGTCCAACTTGATTGCATACACAACATTTGATCATAATTTTTGCAGAATTGTGAGTATGAACAAAATTTCTTTGATTCATAAACCTCCTTGAGGTGTTGAACATCAATATTTGTCCATACTTTCTACACTCAATGATCTTATGGCCAAATTCCTTACAATAAAAATAGTAACCATAGAAACTATTTGCATACCTGATGTAAGGTTGTCTTCTCCATTTGTTTGTTTGAGACAGTATCTTCACTGTTTTCATCTTTTGATGGTTTGAATTACTCCTCCTTACTTGACAATATGCAGCAGTGTGTCCCATATTATTGCAGACATAACAAGTGGCATTCTTCATAGGAGGGAAGAATCTCCTTTGATGGTTTCCAAATTTGACATACTTAGGGGCATATGATACTTTTTCTGTTGTTTTAGTATTTATTGCCTTCTTTGTTACTAGGGGTTTCTTCTAATCTCTATCTTCCTCATTACATGTTTCTTCTTTTGTAGGAATTGTTTGAGCTGCTTCATCATTCTTCTTAGCTTTTACAAAAATAATCTCTCTATTTTCCTTTTCTTTGCTTTTACTTCATTCTCATTCATAGCCTATTCTCGTTTTTATCATAGGAGATCTTTGAGCATCCAGAATTTTGTTCAACTTACTAGAGCTTGTTGTTTCAGAAGAATTTGTAGATATTTTCCTCTGAGCATTTTCTAATTTCTTCCTCGGACATACAAATTCTTCTTCCAGCTTCTCTTGTTCTCGAGTTTTATCCTTGATTTGCTGAAGTAACATGTCTTCTATCTTCTTTGCTTCTTCAAGCTATACCTTTAGTTGTATGAAGGCTTCTGAAATCTTCTCTGCTCTTACATACTTGAGGAGAATGTATTTTTTTTTCCTGCACTTCAGTTTGAGTTTGTCAATCTCCTCCAGATCACTTCTTAGCTCCCCGTCGAGGTCGACTTCACCTTCTTCTTCTTCATCTTCTAACAGGAGTCCTTCAAGTTCTTCTATGGCCATCAATAAAAATTCATAGGTTCCTTATTTACTTGACGGTTCATCTGAGTCTTCAGATGTACTGCTGTCTTGTTGAACATAGAAGGATTTTCTACTGAAATTCTTTCCTTTCTGCCAGTTCTTTGATGTATTTTTCCTCTGATTCTTGGGCCTGATTCCTTACTTTCTTGTGAGGACACTTAGCTACATAGTTTCCAACTCTTCCATAGTTAAAGCATTTGAAAGGAAGTTTACCTTTGTATTTACCTAAGCCTCTATCCAGTTTCTTGACAAAATTTGCTTCTTCTTCATCCGAGCAAGAGCATATGTCTTCCTCTTCTTCTTTCTTCTTTTCTGTTTTAAAGGCTGCCTCCCTCGTACTTGGCTTCTTTTGTGGGAGCCTCATTTCATATGTTTTTAGATTTCCAAGTAGCTGGTTCATGGTCAAGGTCTCCCAATCAGTTGTTTCTTCTATTGCAAACACCTTGGGATTAAATCTGGGTGGTAGAGATCTTAGAATCTTTTGTACAATTACAACTTATTTTATGGTTTCACCTAGAGCCTTCATGTTATTTACTATTTCTGCTACCTTTAGAAAGAAGCTAGCAAGGTCTTCATCATCATTCATTTTTAAGTTCTCAAACTGGGCTCTATAGACTTGAATTTTGGTAGTCTTAACCTTCTTGTCTCCTTCATGGGTGTTCTCCAGAGTATCCCACATTTCTTTGGCAGTTTCTTTGTGCATTACTTTGATAAACTCTACTTCACACAATCCATTTAAGATGGCATTCATGGCTTTTGGGTGAGCTACAAAATATTTTTTGGTTTCTTTCTCTGTGTCAGTTGCCTTTGGGGCATATCCTAATTCCACAGCAGCCCAAAATTCTATTCCTAGAGACATTATGTATGTCCTCATTCAGATTTTCCAGAAAGCATAATTTGCACCCGTAAAGAAAGGGGCTTTATTGGTTGAGCATCCTTCTTTACTAGCCATCCTGAGAACCTAGGATCTCCTTTCAGTTGTTAAACTCGTACAAAGGAACCAGCTCTGATACCAATTGTTGAATTCTTAGTTAAACTGAGAGGGGGGGGGGGTGAATCAGTTTAACACATACATGAGCTTTTTAAATTTTTCATCAGCTTATTTAAAACTTACTTTTATAATCAACCTTAGTACATGAACATTCTTAATATGTTGTAGCAATTATTAAATTAATGTGTCATCAAACTTATTATGAGAGAAGCAAACATTCTGCAGATTTGGTAAATCATCTCAGTACACAGGCAACACAGATAGAGACAACAGATATTAGTGGAAACCCATAAAGGGAGAAAACCACATTTTATTATTGTTGTGATGCAAAGGCAAGCTCCAACTACCTCTCACCACTGTTTTTCTACAGGCACCAACCCACAGGAGGCTCCAACCTCAATTCTACAAGCTACAACTTGCAAGGAAGCTCCAACTCCTTTCAATTTTCTGCAGACTCCAACCTACAGGAGGCTCCAACCTCAGTCAGCTACAACTGACAACTATCAAGCTTCAACTTGATGGGGAAGCTCCAACTTCCTCAATTAATCACAAGAAATGTTTGCTGATTTACCTCAGATATCAGCTTTGTTCTGTAGTATCTCTTTCTGCTCCTCTCTTCCTTATCTTCTCTGCCTCAATCTTCTATACTTTTCATTCTCTATCCTTACTCTCTTTTTTTTTTTTTTTTTTGTCCATATCAAGATGATATTATTTATAGATAATTCCTAAGGACTTTTTGTTTTTCTCTTGGGGATTCAAAATAGATAGCCATACCTCTTAGTCTTCTGCCTTCTCATTTATTTTCCAGCTCACTCAGAAAATTATAACTATCTGTACTAATTTGAAAATTCCAGTGGGATATTTTTTATCTTCCAAAGACTTGCCAGTGCATCACACCAATATAAATCAATTAAAAACATTTACATTCAATTACAATGAAAACTCCAGCTCACTCATTTAGCCTCTTGGCTCGCTGCGCATTTTTCTTTTCTTTAACTGTGTATTTGTCCCTTTTGGCTCTATTTGTTTCCTTATTCACTGTCGCAAGGTAACGACCATATGGCATACATATGTAACTATGCTTTTTATTTCATGTTAATCGATTCTCGGCACAATAATAACAAGGAATTTTGATATGTGCACTGTTGTGGTGTAACTACTATGCATCTGTAACAATGCCTTTTATATATAACACAATTTCATCTCTCGGCATAATTATAATAAGTTTTAACATACAAGCTGCCGCGTTCAATATAACAATATAGATTCATTTTGATACATAAAAATGCCCTTTCGGGCCCACTTGCCGAACTTGTATTATCCTCAGATGCGATGCAATCAATCTAATTCAATGCGATTCCATAGATCGCTTTATGATTATTTCTGATTTCTATTAATCACAATCGCAACTTGCATTTGCATGTTCCGATGCCCTGCTCCTTCTCCGATGTGATGAAACACTGTTTACCGGAACTCAACCATATGTGAGTCATAGTTTATAAGCCCATCGGGTCCGGAACTCAATCACAATCGCAACTTCTATTGTCATGCTCTGATGCCAAGTTTTTCTCCGATGCGATTCATAAGGGTCCCACAAGGTTAATAAAATCTCTTCTGTCCATTCTATTAATCATAAAGTATGTGTTTTCCAATGGTTTAAAGCCAACATTTCTTGTTGGGCGCACACTGCATTGCACCCTACCTTTATATATTGCACACCGTATAAATATATATATGGTTTGGACCTTTGCATATAAGGTGCAACATGAATAAGGCGCTGCATATATATACGCGTCTGCTTCCGCTTTAATGTATCCTCCAGCTGGGGTAATGATTCTCGAAATAAGTTTTATATATATCTTCCGGCTTGGGTTATGATTCTTGGAATAATATATAGGGGGGTCCCACAAAGGTTAATAACCTCTTCTGCCCATTCGGTTTATTATAATGATCCATGCCTTGGAATATAAACTTCCACTTTGATTAAACCCGACTTCTGGCCATAATAACCTCGGCTTTTTCATTAGGCATAATCTATCCACACACACACAGATATATATATATATATACATCCTTCCTAACTCAAATGTTAAAGCCTATAAATAAACCTCGGTGTAGATTAAATCCCAGCACTAACCTTTATAATGTTTAGGCCCCAGCATTTAACATACCTATATGTAACATCGATCACGATCCAACGGTTATAAGCCCGTCACACTGCTTCAGCTAATCTGACAGATATCGCTTGCCTTAAATGCACGAACAATAATGCACGATGAGAGTGGTTTTCCGAAATGACTTGAGGCCATGTGTCAGACAGCGTATGGGATAGGTCTAAAATCTTGAATACTACTTTCCCGACGAAGGCAGTGCGATGAAAACTAGAAACCTACCTTTACTGTTCACTCCACTTGTGGTTCTGATTCTGCTCACAATTCCATTCTGTTTCATAAAGATAGTCACATTTTCGTTGTATATAATCTTGGTTCAAACTACGTATATAGAAACCCGTCTTTTTTTCATTATATGCCTCAACATGGCACTTCCACTTATTATAACGCACATTTCCACTAACACAGGTATATTCCCAATCCTCTATAAACATTTCATTGCTTTGATAACGGCTCTACTTCTGCTGCTCTGCCTCTTCTGATGCTCTGTCTCCTTTCTCTGTCTCTGCCTCTACTTTCATTGTGCCTCTGCTGCTCGACCTTTTCATCTCTACCTCTACTACTATCCTTTGCCTGTCTCTGCATCTGCTGCCTTCTTTTCCATTAATGAAAACATTTTCAACATATAATGCTATTCCAGTGAACCTAAAGCACCCCATGGGGTTAGCTCTGCTTAAATTTCCAGATGGGTTCGATGCTGATATGGCATATCAGCTACGAGAACGAGATCCTACCACACTTGAAGACATACAGAATATAGCTGTGACCGTTGAAGAAAAATTGATGGCCAGAAGAGCAAGGACAAGAGCTGAAAAGAGAGTAATTGTGAAATAATAATCATCTCCTTCAGACAGTAAGATAGACACTTTGATCCGAACAGTGGAGAAAATGGTTGATTGGTTGACTATTTCGAATAGACCTGAAGTGCATATCAGGAATCCAAACTTCAGAGGACATCAGCACCCACAATTCCAAATTAAAAAAAGAGAACATAGAACGTAGGACCAAGCTATGCCACAAAAGCAGATCAAAATTCCTTTGGAGAAAAATTATGTTTAGGGAATGGAAACAGATGATGATGACGATCCAGTCATTGAAGCCAACCATTTTTTCACTGCCGATGGTGTGCCCATCTTTCTAACAGAAGATGAGGAATATACAGTGACTGCAGACATTCGAAAGGATGAAGATTTCATATTGGCCAATGATTTAGTGCTAGAAGAAGAGTTCGATGATTATCAAAGAGGATACATGAACGCTTTGTCAGCGCAACAGAAACAGTATTCTTTGAGGATTAGAGAGGTGCCGATCAATCCTATTCAGAAGAGAAAAGAGCTACAACTAAAAAATGACTCCTCAAATACTCAAAGAAAAGGGAAAGAGCATGTTGATCCTTCTCCCAACAAGGCATCCTCAGCGACTAACGTTGCAAATGAAAAGAACCAGCATAGCGCCGCAAGGGAGCAATTAGAGAGGAAATATCCTCGCATCAAAGTGGTAGAAAAATTCCCATATTTTAATTTGGAAAATGAAATTTCTAAGCTGAAGGTGTCCATGCCCTTGACTGAGTTGGTAAAAAACAACACCTATAAACATCAGGTATCTAGAATGTTGCAAATAGACTCTATATCAGATATGGTAAATGTTTAAGATGATTTTCCTGAACTCATTTTTGGTCCAGCCATAGAAGGTTAGTCTGAAGAGAGTGAAGTCCCTCGCTTTTACCTGAGTCTTAGATTGCATGAGTTCATTTTACATAACGCTATGTTAGACTTTAGAGCCTCACACAACTTGATGCCCAAAGCCATTATGGAGAAGTTGAGTCTTGATATTACCCGCAAATACCATGATTTGTATTCCTTTGACTCCGTTAGGGTCCATTTTATTGGTCTTATCAAATACTTGGTAGTATCTTTAGACCAAATCTCAGCCAAGAATTTTTTGATGGATGTAATTGTTTCAAATGTTCCACCACGATTTGGAATGATTTTGTCTAGGTCTTGTGGTGCAAAACTGAAGGGGACCATTCAACTTGATTTCTCTTATGCCACCATTCCCATATTCGATCAGTTGAGAAAACTATATAGGGAGAAGAAAATGAAATACATGATCACTAGCAAAGAGAAGCTACTTAATCATCCCATTAATGCAGTCCACACAGATTTAGAGTCATTTGTATTTTATTCAGATGGTGGTTTGAATGATGAAAATGTTCAATTCATAGAAGTAGATGAGATACCTGAAATTTCAGAAAATTTTAGGGAAGTCCTTAGACATGAAAAAGATAAAGCAGCAAGCATTTCTAGGCTTCCTACCTACCAGTAGCAAAAGGAGAGTGAATAGTAGAAAAAAGCAGAAATTAGTCAAGACAAAGTAGAGAAAAAAGAAAATTTTCGGCATCTAGAAGAAGAAGAAGAAGGCCTTTGGAGCATGGAATTTGATGGAGTTGTTGGTAATAATGGTGCTGGTATAGGAATATGGATTCGAAGCCCTGTTTTCTAGCCTGAAAAAGTTCCTAGTAATGTTAGAGTATGTGCTTAGAAGTTGGCTTTTGATTGCTCTAACAATGAAGCAGAGTATGAAGCTTTGATTGCAGGCTTGAAAATTTTGAAGAAGTTGAAGGCAAAGAGGATTTCTGTCTATGGATATTTGGAGTTGATAATCAAAAAGGTAAAAGGAGAGTGCCAAGAAAAGCATCTACGATTGACGGCCTATAGAAACACAGTCCTAGACATATTGAGGACATTTTTAGAGTACACTTTGACAGCAGTACCCCGAATGCAGAATCTTATTGCAGATTCTCTTGCCACTACTGCAAGCAATTTGAAGATTCCAATGAATTTCAGCAACAAATTTGAAATTTATGTCAAACATCGGCCTATTGTTCCTGATAGTTTAAGGTATTGGCGAGTGCTTTGGGATGACAATGAAATCAATTCTTTTTTGCAGAGTGAAGGAAAATTCAAGGACACTTCCATAGAGGGTGATTATGAGGCTTATGATCAAGAAATCGAAGCAAATCAGATGGATGTATTGTAGTTGAAAGGCAATGTAATTCCTAGAGGTCTCATACCATTAGAGGAGATTTTTGATCAAGATGATGTTGCAAAGAAACCAAGCTTGGTGCCTACTGATAAAAGAGTTGAAGAGGTTAATATTGAAACAGTTGACAAGCCTAAGCTTGTGAAATTATAAAAATCATTGTCCCATGAGGTAAAGGACCAATATGTTAAATTACTTTCTAAATTTTCTGATGTGTTTGTGTGGGATTATTCAGATTTGAAGGTGTATGACAAAAACATAATTCAACATACTATTCCCATCAAGCCGGATCATAAGCCATTTAGATAGAAGCTAAGAAGAATCAACCCAAAGCTGTTGCCATCCATTGAAAAAGAGGTAAAAAGATTGTATAAAGCTGGTATCATTGTCCCAATTAGATTTTTCAACTGGATTTCAAATTTGGTCCCAGTATGTAAAAAGACATGAGAAATAAGGTTGTGCATAGATTTCCGGAATCTGAATAAAGAATCCTTAAAGGATAACTATCCACTTCCGAAGATGCATCATATTTTGGAAAGAGTAGTTGGAGCATCAAGGATGTCACTACTCAATGGTTACTTAGGTTATAATCAGATCTTGGTGCATGAAAAAGACCAAGACAAAACTGCTTTCACAACACCCTGGGGAACTTTCCACTATGCCAAAATGCCATTTGGACTGAAGAACGCTGGAGCCACTTTCCAGTGAGAAATGGATATTGCTTTTGCCAATGAAAAGGATGTTTTTCTTGTTGTTTATTTCGATGATATGACAGTGTTTTCTGGTTCTGATGATGAACATTTGCACCACTTGAGGGTTTTATTTCAGCGATGCAGAAAGTTTGGGATTCCACTCAATCCAAAGAAAAGAATTTTTTCTATGGATGAAGGCAAGCTGTTGGGGCATATCATCTCTAAAGATGGTATCTGCATTGATCCTTTAAGAGTGGAGGTAATTCAGCACATATACCTCCCATGTAACAAAAAGGAGATTCAGGCATTTAATTGTAAGATGAACTTCGTGCGCAGGTTTATACCCAATTTGGCTGAACATTTAAGAGAAATGACTAACATGATGAAGAAGGATAGCACTGTAAAATGGAGTGAGGATGCTATCAAGTCATTTAATCTGGTAAATTTTGCTCTATCCAATGCTCCAGTCTTAATTATTCCTAATTACTCTCAAGATTTCATTATATTTTCATTTGCATCGGAGCATACTATGGTTGTAGTATTAATTCAAAAGAGAGATCAGATTGAAAATCCCATTGCCTTTTTCAGTAAGACCATTTGAGATGCTGCCTTACGGTATAATACCATTGAGAAACAAGCATTGGCTCTTACAAAAGCATTGAAGGATTTTAGAGTATACATTATGCATTCACATACTATAGCATATGTTCCTAATGCAACGGTGAAAGATATCTTGATGCAAACTGATCCAGAGGGAAGGAGAGGTAAGTGGACAGCAACAATGTTGGAATATGATTTGGAGATCAGACCCACAAAGTTGATAAAAGGATAAGGCTTGGCAAAATTAATGGCACAATCAAACCTACGTGCCCTGGATATAAACCTCATAGCAGCAATGTGGGAGGATGAGGATGAAGGTTCACTTGTTCCGGTTTCAGAAATTTTTCTACAATCCCCATGGTATTCAGACATATTTTATGTTCTTCATCATCTTTCACCACCTCCTGGGATGTCTAGAAGAAAAGGTAGATCACTGAAACTCAAGTCTGCTAAATTCTGTATTTTAAACAGTGCTCTTTATTGGAAAGATCCAAGAGGTATTCTACTTAATTGTTTGGTTGAAGATGAGGCTCAGCAGGTGATGCATGACTTTCACAAAGGTGATTGTGGTGGTCATTTGTTTTGGAAAACTACAGCAAACAAGGTGTTGAGAGTAGGATATTATTGGCCCACTTAATTTTCAGATTTGTACAAAACAGTGATGAGTTGTCATGAGTGTCAAGTTTTCCAAGGAAAAAGGAAATTGCTTCCTCTTCCTTTGAAACCAGTTTCAGTAAATGCTCCCTTTCATTAGTGGGGACTTGATTTCATAGGGGAAATCCATCTCGCATCATCAGCACAGCATCGATGGATCTTGATAGGTACCTATTACTTCACCAAATGGATCGAGGCCATTCCAACAAGGCAGGCCACTGATACAGTAATCATTCAATTTCTAGAATCAAATATCTTGTATCGTTTTGGTTGCCCTCACAAAATCATAACAGATAACGCAGCAGTGTTCAGATCTAAGAAGATGGTAGAATTATGCGACAAATACAATATTGTGTTGGGCCATTCAACAACATACTAGCCACAAGGAAATGGCCTGGCAGAATAATCAAATAAGTCTCTGATAAAAATAATCAAGAAAATGCTGGAGGCAAACAAAAGGAACTAGCATCAAAAGATCATAAATGCATTGTGGGTAGATAGAGTCAACAACAAGAAATCCATAGGTATGTCACCGTTTGAATTGTTTTATGGTATTGATGTTTTTTTTCCCACGTCACTTACATTCTCAGTCATGAGACTATTGTAAGAATTTGGCAGCGAAGAGGAGGATAATCAACGAAGGATCAATCAAATGATCCACCTATAGAAAACAAGGGAGGAAGTTTGCCAGAATGCTATTTAGCTGCAGGAAAAGATAAAGAAAATCTATGACCGTAAATCCAAAGTAGAAAAGTTTCAGTTGGAAGATGTGGTGTTGATATGGGATGCACGAAATGAGGACAAAGGGAAGCATGGTAAGTTCGAAAACCTGTGGAAAGGTCCATACAAGATTTCATCATACAGGGGACATAATGCTTTCTTGCTCTTAGATATGGATGGAAAAGAGTGCCCTGGAAGACTAGTGAATGGTAGGATTTTGAAGCACTACCACTATTGAAGATAATGGATCGAAATTTATGTCACAATCATTGTATATACCATGTTATTTCTGGTCAGATTTCAAGTACATAGTCATTGAAGTTTGGGGCTCGAGGTGAAGGCTATAAAACCTGAATGATATGTGTGAGGTTTTTTTATTTAAAGTTTTCAGTCATAGTTTGAGTCAAAGTCAGTCTGCATTATGTCAGTTTTCAGTATTTTTGACCATATTTGCCCAATGGATAAGGATACTTGCTCTACGATGTTCTTGGCACCTCCAAGGAGCTACCATCCCCATTGGAGCCAATGTTAGTGTCAGTCTTGTCATACTTCCATCTGTGATCAAATTTTCTCTTTTTCATTTGCATATTAGGAGTCCCATACCATAAATTTTCATCATTCCATTAGGTCATGGATTCATTGATGGTAGTGGTCTTTCAAAAGTTTTCCCTCATGTGAAAACTTGTTGATTCCCCTCTCTATGGTCTTCAGTCATGATTCACTTTCACTTTGTAATTCATGTTATTAGGTCATAGGGTTGGTCTCATTAGGTTCTAGGGTCTCATCATGGTCAAAATAATGAGTCAAGTGTCAATAAATATCAGCAAGGTCATGGGGAGGTCAAATAAACTCAAAGCCACAGTATCTGGGAAGATAAAAGAATTGTTCTATTAAGCTGGATGTAATTTTCACCTCAAAACCATGTTTTGAGGTGAACAGATGGTACTTTTCCTTTATTATCATTTTTTATGTAATTTTATGTCTTCATATGTAATAAGTTGAACTTCAGAAGCTGCTATATCCATAAAGGTACCACCCTGCGTTTCAAAGGTGTTTTCCATAGAATTTTCAGTACAAAAAATCATGTTATAAGTATTTCCATCAGAAAAAGCACGAAAAGAGCTTTCCAACGGTATATTATACTGTCAAAACTGACTTCTGGATTGGAAAATATGCCTAAGTGAACAAAAAGTCCCCAATAGCCTAACCTTACCCTTTCCCATTTGTCCCTTAGACTTTATAACTTCTACCTTTTCATATAATTTTAAAGTTTTTATTGTAATTCCTTTGTTCCGATATGATCGCAACCCTTTTTCTCCAATCTGATCGCATTGACCTTTCCCCGATTACAAATTTCTAATGCGATTGACCCCGCCCGATCACATTTGGACTGTTGATCTTCTCAGCGATCGAACGGCCCAAATCTGATCGTGATCACTTAATCACATCGAAAATTCGTAGCATTTTCCCCGCTCCTTTGATTTCTTCTGACGCGATTGACTCCCGCCGATCGCATCTCCACCGTCGATCCACCCTTTCGATCGGACATCTCACAAGTGATCGCACAATCGCAAACGGCATTTCCCACAACCTTGCTCCCACTCCAATCCTCCGCCAATTTTTGATTGCGAATGGCCTAGGTCCCACCATAAACCCTTCCACCTTTTCCCAAACAAAGTGCTATTTCCTTTGTTAAATGCGATAAATTGACTTTAAAGGGTTTCTTAAGTTTTTCATCGCAAAAGCTTCTTATCACATGATTTAAACCTCCACTTTCTCCCTCCCCACCGATGTGATTAATTGCATATTTCCCATCGCATATTTCATTTCCACAGCCCTTTCCTTCCGCTCCACTCCCCTTCTAATTTTCGATTCCGATTATCCCCCGGTCTCACCAAAACCCTTCCGCCTTTTCAATGAAAAAAGGGTTTTTTCCTTTGTAAAGAGCAAAACTCATTTTTGTTTTTTTTTAAAGGGATTGATATCATCGGATATCGCTTTCCCTTGCTTGTTACCACTTCTCTATTGTATTACTCCATCGCATCACAAGTTATCATCGCGACGTGCCCACTCCTCTTCCGCTGTGATCTCCGATTTGCGATTGCGATTCCCCCATTTCCCTTATACACTATCGCATCACCCATATCCAATCGCATCGTTCCAATACACCCCTCCCCTCTTCCGATTTTGATTTTCAATTGTGATTTGAGATCGCATTTGGGCCCACCTCCCTTTCCCTTCGCTCTTTTTCAATAAAAAAGGCGTATTTTCTTCATTAAACGCAAATTCATTTTTCAGTGGTTTCAAAGGCATTTTTTCTTCAGCAATGGGTTTTTCTTCAGAAGGTAAAGGCTATGAAACTAATTATGAACCAGAGACATCTACAACAGCGATGAAAAAGGGATCTGTTCTTCGGATTTCCTATTTTCATTCATTAGGTAGGAGAGAAAATTTCTCCAGGTAGTCAAATGTATTGTTTCTCCTTCTTTTCAGGGGTAGATTGTTGGTCTTTTTCCTATGTTCAGATTTCGATTTCTGGGCTGTTGAAATAGTCCTTGTTTTTGTGGATCTACTCCCCTTAATTTCTGTCTATTTAATGTAATCTCTAAATTCATTTGTAAAGGGGAATAAAGTGTGGAATAAGTTTGAAATCATTTGAGGACGCTATGCGCTCCAGTTGTAACAGTTTGGCAGGGAATTAATAAAGATATGCAACTCTGATTTGTGGGATCACTGTAGTGTGGATTTTAGCATTTTTCTTTCCTTTGTGTTCCTCTGTTAATTTTTATGTTTGCCATTCATTCACTCATATCTCTGGTTTAATGTTTTCAAGATAGATAGGTAGAATCCATTTTGTAATGCTCTGCCTTGGGAAATCATTAAATATTTGATTTTTTCTGCTGTCTGAAAATGATCCATCTCCTATGCCATTTTTAGCTTCTCACCAGTCTTACACATTCCCATCATTATTTAAAATAAATTGTTAAAACCCCTGCCTAACTTGCCCCATGAAATACCATGTATCTCTGATTTAATTCTCCAAATTGAAACTGCCCCATCTGTTCCATACAACCCTTAATTCATAAAAACATTTCCAATTATTATACGTAGCCTAAAATTAGTTCATAGTTATATTTCATTGAATATGTTTTCTGGAGAGAGTCCTCTCCTGACCTTGTAGGGCTAGCTACAAGGCTGAGGGTGGTTTGAGGTTACCCTAATTTTCCTCCTTTTAGCCTAAGGTCCAAATTAGGTGCTAACATATTGAACAATAGAGAATAGAAGCGAAAATTAAAAAGGGAGCAAGAAAAAGGAAGGAATCCTTCCATTGCCTCTGGCCCGATAAAAATAAGATGCTCTATGAGGATAATCTCATGACAACATAACCCAATTCTGACAAATGAGGGAGGGGCATCTCATACACCCCCTCTAAGCTCGAAGAGTGATTCTTTACAAGAATATGAGGAAGAAATGGCACCAATACTGGAGAATTTGGGTACACTTTATGAAGAGAGGTACCAATCTTGAAACTATGAAGGAAAAAATCTTGACCAGTCTGCCTCTAATACGAGTTCTTGCCATACCAAAATTTTTCGATCCACTGAAGAGATGGGAGATTTTCAGGAGTTGAGGGAACTATTTCGCTCTGAAAATGAATACCATGAAGTAGAAACCCATACAAAAGAAGATTTTAAACTCGAGAATAAGTTGGGAGATATTGTCCCATTAGAACATGATCTTGATGTTTGTACAAATCCTCCTATTTCTAAAAGTGATATTATACCATTAGAATATGATTTTGATTTTGGTACATCCCCTCTTGTGTCTGAAAGCGATATTGTCCCACTAGAGCATAACCTTGATATTGGTACAGCCCCTACTGAGGTTGAAAGAGATATTGTGCCCTATCTAAATGAAAACCCCATGAAGGAGAAGAAATCATACAAGGCTAGATTAAGGAAGCTAAGTAAGAAGTATAGAAAATTGAAGAAAATGTTCAAACCATTAAGATAATGGTTAAAGGATGTAGACAAGTCTAGGAAGATGAAAATAGAAATGGAAACTATTGGAACCCAAACAAAGTAGTGCTCAACTGATTTTATGGAAATCCAAATAGAACCATGTCCCATAGAGGATATTGGAAGTCAAACTAAACAACCTTTTTTTTTTTCAACAAGGACCCAAATGGAATTTCCTGTGGATTCCATAGATGTTTTTGTTCAAATAGATATTAAGGATAATGTCCAGATAAGTCACTGTATTTTCCAAGAAACAGTTCAAACTGTTGTGAAAACTAATTTGGTGCCAACACATGACAATGAAACACAGACAGAGGAAACCCCTCACTATATTCCTTTGATAATGGAGGTTGTTATCCCGAAACTTCAAAATGAATTAACACAAATCTAGCAGGTGTTAGCTCAGTACAAGAAATAAGTGGTACCCTTCCATACACACCAGAAATTAATGAATAAATTCGACACACTTACTGCAACCGAAGATGAAACTTTCACCAGTCTCAGAGGTGAGAAGGAGAAAGTGAAGTGAATGAAAATCCAACGTCAGAAATCCAAGGAGAAAATCAAAACCATATTTTCTCTTTACTCTGATTTTTTATCTTGCTAGTCACCTGCCACTAACTATGAATTATTCTTGTTGGAATGATATCTATTGTTGAATATTAAAGTTCTCAGGGCTAGAAATCCAGTTGAATTTAAAACCACTCCAGAATTCATTCAATGTTGTCATGAGAAAAATGAGTAGGTAATACGCCTTATATGTGAACTATATTTGCACAATTTGTTCTTGGAGGATGAACAGAATAGTAATCATAGCCCCTTCATTGAAGACATTCAATTTAATATTTCCTCTCTTTCGCCTCTAATCAGATTAAATGGAGTAAGGCCTATAACATTTTCCAAAAGAGGGAACATGGTTTGGATCTATGGGTAAGAGGAGAGCCCACAAAAACCTTGCATCTTTTTATTCAACATAGAATATTCATGAAACAAGAGGGAATTGTGGCTAAATTAGGACTATTGCATAAATATATTATACATACATGAAGGGAGTATTTCTAGAATGTTAGGGAAGAAGCTTTGTTGGAAGCAAAGCAAAGATGGAAGGCTTTCGCTAACAATGTCAAGAACCGGGATCCATTTGGTTACATAAACTTTAAAGATGGTGTGACTCAAGTAAACATGTACAAAAATATAATCTTATGCATGGGCCCTACTTGGATAGGATGTCCTTACATGTGTCCTATTATATGGTATCCCCCTGAAGGCTATTACCATGACTATGATTTTCCAGAATGTCCTGTGAACCAGGCCTTTGCAATAATAAAATAGAAAAATGGTTTTAGGCTATATAAGGAAGAAGTTTACCCTTCTTATTATTTGACACAACTACACCTCAACCATCTTATTGCATGAGGACATGAAAAAAGATAAGAAGGGGACTATGTTGGGCCATGGAAAATGTATGCTTTATCTTGATATTAGCTTGTTTTATCATTGAATTTCATGTACTTATCTTCATTTTTGGAATAAATCTAGAAGAAAATATTGTGAAAGATGGAAAATAACAATTATCAACAAATTGTGTGATTATGGCATGAAAACTAACTTTCGCTTGCTTTTTGTGTTCAGGAATCTGAACAAAACAATTGTTGTTCAAACAATGGGACAAAAATAGCCAAGAAAAGGAAATAAGACCATGTCTTGATCATTTAGGCCAGCGGAAGACTAGGAGGATCGAGTGTATTTTATAAGGCAATCTGACTGACAGTTGTGAAATCCTCAGGATCCCATGATTCGCTCTCATCCATTTTTTTTCCTTTAGATTATATAAATCCAATAGGTGAAATAGAACGATACATTAACTTGGAAGAAGTAATTTACCTTTCAAAATTATTATTGAAGATAGAGTAATTACATTGTGGTGATGTTATGTCGCTATTATTGAATTTAATGAGAAATAAAATGTTTCCTTTGTAATCGCATTCTGAGTATCTTTCGGCAGTGACTTCTGAAGACTCTAGGCCTAGTCACTAGGACATCTACTGCTTCTCTTGTGTCACATTCATTTTTTTTCACAATTATTCATTTATTCTATCTCATAGAATTACAGTTAATTCAACTTTTGTTAGTATTGATAGTTATGATTTTGTTTCAGTGTGAGATAACTTTCAATTCATGTTACTTTTATGCCTGTGTGTTATTCCTTAATGAATATTTCATATTAGTTCAAGAATTGTGATTGATTTCTATTTATTTTGAGTAATGTTATTGGAAATCCTGAGTGATCATTTATTTTTAGTTTCTATTAAAAGTATGAATAGTATATTGTTCTTCATTTTTGTAATCTCTCTTTTCCAATAGATAATTGTTAAGCAGTAACTCTTTGAGTGCGATTCTTGCAATTTATAAGTTAGATTCAGTTTTTCTACAAATTATTTTAAGATAGATTAAGATTCATGGTTTATAATTGCTTTAATGTTTTCTTTTGAATTATTCCAGATTGAACTTAAAGAATTAGAAAAGTAGTTATTGCAATCATTTAGAATAATTTATTCCTAGATAACTTCTGATTTCACTCCTGCACAAACAGTGCCAACACTCTTGAAACAAAGAGACAAATCCTTGGTTCATGATTAATGTAAGCATTAGGATTGATTTTTGTAAGTCACCTTTTTACACCAACAGACTGTGTGAATTATATGAAACCAATGTTATTATCTCCTATGTTAATTCCATGACCTAGTGAAACAAAGATTTAAACACTCTATGTTATGATTGTATCATCAAAATTGTGTTAATAATAGTTAAAGAATGGATTTTATGTTTCTTAATGAGAATTTTATTATCTTAATTAGAGTGATAATAGTTAAAGGGCTATGAGATAGCCAGATAATGTAATATAAGAACTAATATAACCTAGAAATTTGATAGTAACATTAGAGCTCCTGGAATAATGGTTATGTATATCATTAAATTTCACTTATCATGAAAAAACATATATATTTTTATGCTTTATTGAGCTAAGAAAGTTAGCGTTATGACAAAATGGTATCAGAGACTAGTAACACCATTAAGCCAAGGAGCTAGTACAAGAAGAGAAAAAGAATAATAACAATATGTTACAAAAAATATATATGTAACAAAATTATATAGGTCTGGACTGAACTTTGATCGTCTTCACTTGCAAGGTACAATTTGATTGCAACAAAAAAATGGCTGAGGAGGCTCGAGCCATCACGGAAGGTACATATATATGTATGTATGTATGTATGTATGTATGTATGTATGTATGTATGTATGTATGTAGAACTCAGAGATGGGTCACCCCATAAACCTCCCAGTTCATGGATGTGATCAAGAATTTGCAATGAGAACTGACATATTTAAGGAGGAGAAAATGGAAGTTTCTAAAAGCAAGTGAGGAAAAAGAAATAATGATCATAGGGTTGACCAAAAAGCCTATACATAAAACAGTGGAACCTCAGATAGGAAAACGAGCTAAAAGGGGCACAAAATCAAAGGACTTAGAAAGTGGTGGGGAATTTGATAAAACGTACCTCTGAAATAAGAAGAAAAAGAAACAAATGGAGTTTTAGGGAAATTTTTGGAAGATTAAGCCCCCTACTTTCGATGGGGGAAAATAAGAGGATGTCAAGGCTTGGTTACTTAATATGACTAAATATTTCCAGTTCTATGAGTATGAGAGAAAATTGAATTCCATACTAGCCATTTACCAGTTGTAAGGTAAAGATTCTCTCTAGTGGGAAGAGGCTAAGAGTGGGAATATACTAGGGTAAAATATTGTATCTTTAGAGGAGTTTTGAAACGGTTTAAAAATTGGTATTTGAGTGAATAGTATTATGATGATTGTTCCAAGGATTTTCATGAACCAAGGTTGGTGCAACTCATGATGGATCAATTTGTAGCAAATTTTACAAATTTTCTATGGTACATAACCTACACTAAATATAAAAAAACCAAGGTACAATGGTTTGTCAACTATCTACCTAAGATGTACAAGGAGCTAATTAAATTTCACAATCTGAAGATGATGGATGAGGTTGCAATAAAATCTAGGTTATTTTACCAGAAGCTCATAAATAATGGAGAAAATAGTAAGTTTTGGTCAAATGAGGACAAAATTAAACATGTAATTGGAGAAAAACAACATAAAACTCATTATCTAAAAAACGTTGGGAAGGACCATCAACGAAAAATGTTCAGCAAGGAGGGTACAAATCAGCTGGAAGAGTCTCACGTTGGATAAAAAACCATTAATTTGGATGGGAAAAATAATAGTGAGGGTAAATAAAGAGAACCATTGAAACTTTGGGTGTGTGGTGAACCTCATCTACTGAGATACTATCCACATAATCCCAGATCTATTCAAAATATTCAAGTTGTTCATGAAGCCACCACCATGAATGATATTGCGAGGAATATTCCTAGAATAAGCGCCACCTTAGAGGAGAGACAAGAAAAACATCAATGAACCATTATTGACATTTAAGATACTCTCTCCAACTAGCATGTTTCTTTTTTAATTAATCTTGGGGCTAGTTTAAGTTATATTGGACCTTAGATGCTAGAAACATGTGAGCTTAAAACTGAAAAATATAGAACTGCTTGGCTGGTGTAGGTGGTAGCTAGCACTGAAAGAAGGGTAACCATCCAAGTAAGGTAATTCCATCTTAATATGAATGGTTATTTAAAAACCGTCAACTTAAATATACTTCGTCTAGGATCATACGATATACTAATAGGTATAGATTGGCTAGAGAAATAGGGAGCGATAATAAACTACGTAGAAAAAATAGTGACTTGTGTGAATCCGTAAGGAAAATCTCAAATAATTTAGGTTGTGCCAAAGCTCATATTAGTACAGAAAATTTTAGATGTGAAAATGAAAAAGAGTGCATAGAAGGGGTGTTAATTATTCACGGTTCATGTAGAAGTGGGTAAACAACAAGGAGAGGAGCCTAACTTAGATACTCTACCAATTGTTAAGGACTTCCAAGATTTTTTTCAAGAGGAGATTCCCATTTTATCACCAAAGAGATATATATAATTTTCTATCGATTTGGTACCTGACACAACCCCAGTGTCTATAGCACCCTATCGGATGAGTCCACCTTTGTTAATGGACATGAAAATGAAACGAAAATATTTTTTAGATAAAGGCTACATCAAGCATATTGTGTCACCATGGGGGGAACCAATTTTATTTGTTAATAAAAAATATGTCACATTTAGAATTCGCATTGATTTCTAATAGCTAAACAAGTTGACTATAAAAGAATAACTACCGATTCCCCCGTATAGATGAATTGTTTGACCAAGTAAGGGGGGAAATAATATTTTCAAAAATTGAATTAAGGAAAGGATGTCATCAATTAAAAATAAAAAACGAGGATATTCATAAAACATCCTTCAACATTAAATATGGACACTGCTACTTTATAGTGTTACTATTTGGCCTCACTAATGCCCCAACAACTTTTATGTGCTTGGTGAACAATATACTCAACAAATACTTGGATAAATTTGTGATGGTATTTATTGATGATATTTTAGTATATTAAAAATATGAGGAAGAGCATAGTGAACACTTAAAATTGGTACTGCAAACATTAAGGGAAAATCAGTTGTATGCCAATTTCAGCAAATGTGAGTTCTACAAAACCGGCTTACAATATTTGGGTCAAGTTATTTCTAAGGAACGATTAGCAGTTGATCATGAGAAGGTGAAAGCCATGTTTAATTGGCCCATACCAAAATATGTATCTTTTGTTTGACCTTTTATGGGACTTGTAGGATATAATCATAGATTTATGAGTGGCTTTCCAAAATATCTCATCATATCACATCTTTATAGAAAAAAAGGGTAAATTTTGAATGGACTTTAGAACGTCAAAAAGGTTTTGATAAGCTAAAAAAATTACCTACATCACCTCCCATATTGAGACTTGTAGACCCAAATAAATAATTTACAATTTTCAAGTTTATGCTTGTATGGAAGTACTAGTGGGAGTTTTATTGCATGATAATTTTTCGATAGCTTATGAATCTCGGAAATTGAAAAGCCATGAAAGAAATTATGTTGTATATGACATGGAGCTACATCTTGTCATACACGCCTTAAAAATGTGGAGGCATTTTTTATTAGGGAAGAAATTCATTTTGATAACTGATCATATCATCCTAAAATATCTGTTTACTCAACCAAATCTAAATGTTAGACAAGCAAGGTGGATGGCATTTATTAGTGAATTTAACTTTGACATAAAAAACTTAAAGGGGAAAGGAAAAAAAAATAACAGACACTTTGAGCAAAAATGCCTATAATCCAATGGAAGTGGTTGTAAGCAGCACTAATATAGATTTCATTGAGAAAATCAAGATTTTCATGTCTATTGACCCAAAATATTTGGAAACCACACAAAAAATACAACAGATTGAGATTCATCGTTATGCGGAGAATGCTGAAATTTACAGATTTACAGAAAATGATTTTATATTCCTAATGTTCATGATTTGAAACAATTGATACTTGAAGAATATCACAAAATACCTTATGCAGGGCACCCAGGATACCAAAATATGGTCACATCATTAAGGAAAATTTTCTTCTGGATATGAATGAAGAAAGAAGTGGTTGAATATTTAACAAAATGTTTGGAATGTCAACACATAAAGGTTGAGTATCAACACCTTTCTGGGTTGTTGAATCCACTACCGATTCCTGAATGGATGTGGCAAATATTTTCCTTAGATTTTATTACAGGACTACCTAGAAAAAAAACAACATGAATCAATCATTGTGGTGGTGGATCCCTTAAATAAAGTGAGCCACTTCATACCAGTGCAATGTTCTTTTGGATCGATAGAAATTTCTCAGATGTTCATGAAAGAAATATTTGAACTCAATGGAATACCAAATATGATAGTATCAGACAATGATGCAAAATTCACCTCAAAATTTTGGAAGGCATTCTTTGGGGGCATGGGCACCAAATTGAATTTCAACACAACATACCATCCTCAAACATATGAACAAATTGAGAGAACCAACTAGATTTTGGAATATATGCTCATAATGTTTGTTATGGATAGACATACAAAATGGTAAGATTCTCTGCATCTAGCTGAGTTTTCCTACAACAATATTTATCAAACATATATTAAAATGAGCACTTTTGAATCCTTGTATGGTAGAAAATGCCATACACCACTCAGTTGGAGTCAACTAGAGGATAGAATGATTATTGGGCTATATGCATTGCCGAAATTGGAGGAGACAGTACAAGAATCCAACAAAATATTAAAATAGCACAAGACTGATAAAAAAGTTATGAAAACAAAAATATATCACATAAAGAGTTCAAAATCAGAGACCATGTGTATTTAGGAGTGAAATCCATGAAAATTACATTAACACTAGGAAATTTTCCAAAAATGGTGCCCTGGCTTTGTGGGCCATTCAAGATTTTTGATAGAGTAGAACCTATAGCTTATTAACTAGCACTACCCAGTCACATTAAAGTTCATAATGTTTTTCATGTGTCCTTAATTAAGAAATATGTACATGATTTTTCTCATATTATTGAATGTAAATTGTTACATGTGGAACCCGAAGGAGATTTCTTGGCAGAACCACTCTACATCCTAGATCGGAAAGAGATGTAGCTTTGGAATAGAGTCGTCACTCGGGTTAAAGTGCAATGGAAGCATTTTACTCTCGAAGAGGCTACATGGGAGCTATAAGATGAAATGAAAAAAAAAATATCATACACTATTTTAGCAGGAATTACTTGTGAACTAAACATCGAGGAGGGTCTTAATAAACAGGGGGAAGGATGTAATATCCCTCTACTGATGCAATGTTTTATTTTTTTTTATTTTTTTATTTTTAATTTTTAACTATGTTAGTAATAATATCTTCATGCTTTGCCTGAGCCCATGCTGTTGTGCCCTATCAGCTGGTTTTTTCCCTTTGCTCGAGCATGGCCCCTCTGGAGTCCTCACCGGAGGTGGCCACTTCTCTGATCTAGGCCCAAACCTTCTCTGCTGTTGTCAGCTCTTTGGCCGGTGATCTCCAAATTTGTTAAGAAGCTTGATGGAATGCAAGAGGTTATTCTTCCACCTTATCTACCTTGCATGGCTGCCATTTCTCTTGGTGAGAAGGGCCTCATCGGTTAATTCACCAAACTTTAGCCCTCGCTCAAGACTGTGCAAATATGGGTCGAGAAAAACTGGTTTGACAAGATCAACGGCAAAATTTCTATTCACTTCTGCGAAAGGGGATATTTCACCTTCCACTTTGAGCCGAAAGAAGATAAAGACCTGGTCTTCAGAAATGGACCCTATTTTATGGACACGAGTGGCCTATACATAAAAAAATGGACGTTGGATTTTGATCTTGAACTTGACATTCCAAATGTTGTTCCTGTCTGGGTGCGCCTCCCGCACCTCCCTTTACACTACTGGGGGGATGATTCTGTCCAAGCCATTGGGAACGCAGTGGGAAAATTCATTAACCGCAGTGAGCCAAAGGACAACATGCAAGCCTGTGCCATGATCTGTGTCGAGGTGAATTTGGGCAAAGGCCTTCCCTAGGATATCAAGCTAAAAGTAGATGAGTGGACGCATATTCATCAACTTGACTATGAGAAAATCCCATTTAAATGCAAGGTATGTCACGAGTATGGTCACTTTTCTAATCGTTGATAAAAAATTATTGATATTAAAACCCATGAAACTAATTCACAATGGGAAATTATGAATATAAAGAAGACATCCTCTAGCTCTAACCCTAAGAATAACACCCCTACAACGCCTCCTCCTAAATCAAACCCTACATCCTCCTCTTCTCTCAAGATCCTGGATCCTAACCATCAAGCTTCTACACCTTCCTCTCCCACCCCCCAAATCCATGCTAGATCTCTCTAATCCAATTTTCTCCATCTCTCCCCCTGATGAGGAACCCCCCCTTCTTATCTTTCCCTCCCAACCTGATTCTCCTCATCCATCCCCATTTGTTTCTGACCCTCCTTCCACCTCCCAAGATCCTTCTTCTGTTCGAATCATAAGAAACTCTGTGAAGGAGGATGGAGCAACTCTAGAAAACAAAAACAAACATGGCCCTAGAAGGAAATCGTTAAGGTAGCACTGGGATGGAAATTCTTAAAAGGATATACCATTGGGAACTCATAACCCCATCAAAACTTATATATTGGGACAGAATAGAAAGGATATAGGGAAAAAGGTACAAGGAGGGAAAGCAACTCTCCAAACAGAATTTTTGTAATGATGAAAGTCTTGTCATGGAATAGCAGAGGTCTAGGGCATCCCTCCAAAATAGTAGCCCAAAGAGACTTAATAAATAAAGAGAAACTAGAAATTATTCTCATGTAGGAAACAAAATAGGGAGATCTGGAAATGAAGACAATAATGGACAAAATGAAGCATTATGGTGGCACCCTATCTGAATCAAGGGGAGCCTATGGTGGATTAGCCACCCTTTGTAATCATATCATATGGAATCATAAAGACACTACAACAAACAAAAATTGGATCAAAGTGACTCTAGAAAATTGCAGAGATAAGAAAGCAGTCATTGTTTACAATGTTTATGGCCACAATCATTACAGGGACAAAGAAATTTTCTGGAGCTCCATTAAAGAAGACATAAACAATGAGGGCAACAACAACATTATAATGGTAGGATATTTCAACTTAATCCTTCATGAAAATGAGAAAAGAGGAGGTTGTTTCAATCCAAACCCTTCTCAAGACCAGCTTGAAGACATGATGCAAAACCACGAGTTGGTCGACATTGCCCCAAAAAATCGTAGATACACTTGGAGCAACAGAAGAATTAAGAGAGGAAATATAATGGAAAGACTTGAAAAAAAAATGGTTGCTATCACTCTCCTCTCATATTACTCCATCGCCACTTCCAGCGTTCTCCCCTTTTCAGCCTCTGATCACTATCCCATCACCCTCACTTTTGGAGATCACCACTCTCTTGGCCCCATTCCCTTCAAATACAGTCTGCTCTGGAATGACATCCTGAAATCAAACCAGCTATTGCATAATACTTCGATGCAACACATTGAAGGTTCTACCTCCTTTATATGGGAAACCAAGTTTAAAAAAAACTAAGTTGGCCTTGAAGGAATGGGCCAAAAATCATTACAAAGAGACAGAAAAGGCTAAGACTGAACTTAAGTCCAAATTGGATGATGTCCAGAACAGTATCGAAACTCATGGCATGAACCAAGATCACCTCAATCAGGAAAAATATCTCTATTGGCAGCTCTACAGAGCCAATATAAAATATGAGGAGAAACGGCAAGTCAAATCAAGGAATCTGTGGCTGCAAGTAGATGATAAAAATACTGCCTTTTTTCACAAGTAATCCATAGTTCGAAAAGCCAAGAAAAATATCTCCAGCATCAATTGATGTAGTTGGACACATGTAAACATATCATGAAGTAATTAAAATTGTTTCCGCCATGCATTTCAAAGACCTCCTAACAGAGAAAAAAATGCTGGAATATTACTCTGATTTATTGCAGCACCTTTCGACCATGATTACTGAGGAGATGAACAATGCACTTGACAAAGAAATTGATGAAGAAGAGGTCAAAAATGTGATCTAAGCATTGCATCTAGATAAAGCACCTGGGCCTGATGGGTTTTCTATCAGTTTCTACAGGACTTATTGGGATCTAATAAAAAAGGATCTTGTACAAATGATACATGCAACCAAATGAAGAAGAAAATTGGGGGCTACACCAATTCTACCTTCCTTGCTCTTATCCCCAAATAAAACTGCCCCTCTTCGTTCTCTAGATTTAGGCCCATCTCTCTTTGCAATTCCTCCTATAAGCTCATAGCAAAAATTATTTCCATGCACCTCAAACCTCACCTTCACAACCTCATTTCGGAAAGTCGAGGAGGCTTCATATCCCAGAGGAAAATTACTGAATCCATCCTCCTAGTTCAAGAATCCATTCACTCAAGCATCTCGCCCAATGAAAAAGGATTTATTTTGAAGCTTGATCTTGCCAACGCCTTTGACAGGGTCGGGCACTCTTTTCTCCTAGTTGTGCTCCAAAAAATGGGTTTCCATCCAAAATTCCTTGCCCTCATCAATGCCTGCATCTCTGGGCCTTGGATATATCCTCTCATCTATGGCAGACAAGCTCCTTCCTTTCAATCCTCTCGAGGCCTAAGGCATGGATGCCTTCTTTCCCCTTATGTCTTCATCCTCATGGAAGAATCCTTTAGTAATGCCCTGGATCATATGAGGCGAGATGGCCTCATTACGGGCATCAAATTTGGGAATGGTGTTAAAAATATGAATCATTCTCAATTTGCAGATGATACTCTTCTGATGGGAGGAGCATCCAACATAATTGCACAACAGTTTAAAATTGTCTTGGACAGATTCATACTCTATTTTGGAGGATTGATCAATTATCAAAAAAGTTGCATTTATGGTTGGAATTCCACTAAGCAAACCATACACATCATTTCTAACATATTTGGTGTCCATTGCAAACGGAATTGGGACCACTTCACTTACCTGGGCATGCCTGTGAGTGTTGGCCCCTTAAAGGCTGAAGTATGGAATATCACTATTGACAAAATGAAGAGAAACGTTCAGCAATGGGGCTCATCATGGCTCAATTTAGCAGGGTGCCTTGTCCTCCTCAAATCTGGTCTTTCATCTTTGCCCTTGTAGCACTTCACTCTCCTTAAAGCCCCTTCTATCATCCATCTCAAATTCAAAGCTACGATTAGGCACTTTCTAAGGCAAGGAGGAAATAATGAAAAAAAAAATACAATCTTGTCAAGTGGAGACAAGTAATCCAAGACCAGGAACATGGGGGAATTGAAATTCACTCTCCCAAGCTCCCGAACAAAGCCTTTGGAGGGCAGATTTTTTGGAGGCTAATTAGTGGGAATCAGGCTTGGTGGAAAAAAGTCATGGAGGTAAATTTCCTTAACTCTACCAGGCAACATATTTTTGACCATGACATTCCTAATATAGCTTTCTCTAAAATCTGGGCTCTCTACAAAAAAATCCATTACTTTTTTAGCCCAAAATCTCTCCAAAGTTCCCATGGGGGGTAACACCATCAACGTAGGAAAGGATCGAATTATGGGGCAAACTCCCATCATAGACAGGCCTGGCATCCAGTGCATCATCTCTCACTTTATTAATATGGGCCTCAACCTCTCAAGTCAATCCTCCAAATGGGATGATCAATCACAAATCTGGATTCGGTGTCACTTTCCCAAAGTCTCGGCCCATCTTGAAGCTGATCTTCGCAACCTCCAATCTCTCCTTTATGGCTCATCTCCTATAAAAAAAGACAACATTGATGGATTTCGATGGGACCCCTCTGGCTCAGCTATTTCCGTCAAAGCTGCTTACCAGAAAATCTGCAATGACTATTATCCTGCTCCTATCTGGCCTAATTGGAAAGCAGTATGGAAATTGGAAGAAATCCCCAAGATTAAGATCTTCATATGGACTCTCTTGAAAGAAAAAATTTTAACTTCAAAAAAATCAAGAAAAGACGTGTGCTCGCTGTTGAGTCCCAAACTTGCATCTTTCCTATACACCTTTCTAGAATTTTTCCATTTACCTGGACCTCCTAAGTCATCAACATCATTGCATATTAATCATAAAAGAGCATTTAAAGTGGTTTTTAACTATGTTTTGTGTTTGTTGTTTGAATTATATTTTTGCTCATTTGAGCTGTAGAATCTTGTCACTTTCCGCAGCTGCTTCAACTTTCCACAGCCATTTTGTTAAAGTCTATATTGCAGGTGTCTTCAGGAAAATCAAGCCACATGGGCAAGTTGGAAATGACATGGATATGGACCGAGTCCTATTGGCTTAGTCGAATTCACCAAAGAAGGTCGTGGTCAAAGGTAGTCAAGCGGTGGTCAACCTAAGAGTCCTACGGTGACAGAACTTCATTTTTCACCACGTGAAGACTTGCGTGGCCGTTCCTAAATCTCAGGGGACATATCAACACCTGTGAACTACTCCATAAGCCGAATCCAACGGCCACCCTCCATAAATTTAATCTTCACGGCAGCCATAATGCTAGATTTCTAGACGTGGTTGTTCACGTATCTTTTATCAGCGCAGATTGTAGGAAAGTAGTTATGTCATCCTCTGTTATAAATAATGCATTCTCATACACATAGTAGCTAGCTTTTGTAATGTAATTTTGCTGAAAAGAAAGCCCACTGTGTCGTGACATTATTTCCTTGTTATGACTATGTTTTGAATATATGAGAAGACTTTGTTCCTAAGCATAATTCGTGGTTGATATCTGTTGCCTGAGGATTTTGCAGAGGGCCCCTGCACACGCCGAGGTTTTGTTTATTGCTGTATAGTTTCAAGCTTTATTTCCTTACGTTCATTATGCCATAGTTATTCACGTGTATATATTACATCTCTTATGGTATTAACGTTTTATTTCTATCCATAATTCTTCATGCTTTATACTTTTGTTAACTAATCAGTGTTTTTGCTCGGTTACGATAAGCGGCCGGGCATTTGCACATAGTTTCTGTGACTGACATGAATCAAGTTGAGTCCTTCTACGATTTGTTTTTATGCTTTTAATTCTTCTACTTTGTTCTTCAGTTTTGTACATTTGCTTTATTAGTTAGATTAGATATTAAATTACTCATGTCATTATCGATTTTGTAAAAGCCATAGTGAGACTAATAGCTGGTAGAGAGTTAAATGTTGATGTATGGATTTTAAATATTAGCTTACTTTTCTGCAAATTAGATATTAAATTTCTCATGTCATTATCAGTTACCTCCGAAAGCCATAGCGAGACTAATGGTGAGGGATTGAAGTATGAGTGTGTAATTTGGTATTAGTTTATTTTTCTGCAAATTAGATATCAGATTACTCAAGTTGTTTATGATTACCTCCGAAAGCCATAGCGAGACTAATGGTGAGGGGTCAGAATATGAGTTGATGTAATTTGATTTTAGCTTTACTTTGCTTGCAATTATTGGATTTCTTTGAGCACAGTTTCTTTTGTATTTAGACAGTAGCAAGGGTAATGGGTTTCATGATCAATAGTTCACTGTTTGTTTGACTAGTATAGTGGCACATTTTCATTTTCTTTTAGGAATTAATTTTGTCATTGCATGTTTTAAAACCCTTTTGAAGTTTGAAGTTTGGGAAATCATTATAAAGGACATCATTGCCTTGAAAATTTATATCCATACTTGTCTTTTAGAATTTCTATCTCACATTAGGAAACCAACAAAGATAAAAACCCCCAAGATAAATGAAAAGACCAAAAACGACAAAAAGTAAGAGATAGGTTATCTTACACATATAGCGCGCCACACTTCGTCAGCTTACGAATCCCGGATTGAAAAATTAATGTAGAAATTTAGGACACACTAAATTGACCAAACATTTTGGCACTGTTGCCGGGGAAGTGTAACTAGGTAGCCATTTTCTTAAAAAAAAAAGAACAATAAAAAAGAAGGGAAAAATTGATAACTTCTTGAAGTATGCTCTCCTCTTGCACCTAGTGTGATCTGGAGGATCAGAAAAGAGAGTTATTGGTTCAATAATTTCTTAAGTATGCTCTCTTCTTGCACCTAGTGTGACCTGGAAGATCAGAAAGAGAATTATTATCCCAACTTAAAAATAAAAAAATGACATGCATAGAGCAAGAGATTCTAGGGGAAGGTTTATAGCTAGAGCCAAGAGTTCAATTTTCACAACTCCATCTTCTTCAAGGCATAGACAAGATTCACCACCATCTACCCCTAGCCTTAATATTCCTGGAATTCAAGGAGAAGCTGAATTAGAGGATTCTCCTACACCATCTACCAAATCTCATTTAGAATAAGACCCTTTCTTTACTTCTATAGGAGAGTATATTGTAATTAAAGAAGTAAAATCACCTGAAGAAGAAAAGGAAGAAACTCCCTCTCATCCTCCCTTGATAGAAGAAGTAGAGGAATCTGAGGACTCTGAAGAAACTATCATGACAGAGGAAGTAGTAGATGGATTCGGAGGTATAGGTAGAGGTAGAGGAGGAGGAAATAATGGAGGCAATAATGGTGGAGGTGGAAGTAATAATGGAAGAAATAGTGAAGGAGACAAATCGTTTGGATTCCCTATAGTTGATGAGGAAACTCATACAACGATGAAAAACATCTCACCATCTATCGTCCCCAACTTTTATGGATTGCAAAGTGAGGATCCTGAAACATTTCTGTTTCAGTTTGAAGTCGTGTGCCGAACCTATGACTATATGGAAGACTCTCAAAAACTCAAACTGTTTCCTTCAACATTGAAGGTAGCCGCTTTGAAATGGTTCATGGGATTAGTCACCCAATATATTATGACTTGGAATGATATGAAACAAACATTTTTGGATAGATACCTGGACTATTGCATGCCCACCAATCACAAGGATGAAGTATTCAAAATGGTGCAAAAAGAAGATGAAAATTTGGAGGATTTACTTGAAAGATTTCAATACAACTTAAAAAGAGAAAAGATGAGCAACTTAGATGAGGAAACTTTGAAAGCCCTTCTATTAAAAGCCATCAGAGATGAATGGATAGATATTTTAAACATGATGGGGAAAGGAGACATTTCTCAACTTCCACTTCGTGACATAACAGAACTATGTGTCCATCTCTCAAGGGGAAAATCTAAAACGGGAAAAGGGCCTAGAGATCCTTCTCTTATCAGGACAAACAATTCTGCAACTGGATCAGTAAGTAGGGCAGAGATTGGAAATATGCTTGTTGAATTCAAAACTGATATCTTAGGGAGCCTTAGTGAACAACTAGACACCCTTAAAATTCAAAACAAGCAGAAAGAAGAAACTGATGCTCTAGCCATCTTTTGTCCAAAATGTAGGAAGAAACATGCTTTAAGGGAATGTCCCTTGGATGAAAAAGTTGTAGAAACATGTATGACTTGCTCAGAGAATCATGAGACCAAGGATTGTCCTTTAATTCCTGGACTCAAAGTTGTCTTTCAAGAATATCCAAATTCTGTAGAATCTCTCTGTTTTGTTGCAAGAAGACCTTGGCAGGGGCAACAAACTCAAGGGTTTAACAACCCTATGAATTTTCAACCCCACCAAATTGGAATCCTTGGCAACAACCTTGGCCCCAACCTCAAAATTCATATCAGTCATGGGTACAAGGTATGAAAAATCCTTATGGGAGATTTGCTCAATTTTATAAATATCCTCCATCTTTTCAAAATCAACAAGCTCCACAACTTCCAAACCCAAATCTACAACTTCCATTGCCATTTCCACAACAACAACCTTCTCAAAAAAATCCAAATCCTCAACTCATGCTTCCATTCCAACAAAAGACAAATCAACTTCCAGCTCAGCCACTGCCAAATCCTAACAATAAAAATCCTCAGAATACTTACATGATAGAAGGACAACAATTTCCTACCTATATGATTGTTCCTCTCAATGATGTACAACTCAGGTCTGGTAGAGTTTTACAAAAACCTTCTATAGATGTCCAAGAGCAAGATACCTCTAAGGAGGACTCTCTTAAAGTCAATAAGGGTTCTGAGGAAGCATCTCTTCAAAACTCAAACATTCAAAAGAGAAAGAAAATTCAACCCCCACAACTCCTATAGTTGAGCAACCTGCATCTTCATCCACACCTCCTTTCCCTGAAAGATTACAAATTGATAAAGGGGTGGAAAAACAAATCTTGTTGCCTAACTATGATTTTCTAGATGAATTAGAGAATGTTTGTATCAAGATTCCCTTGCTACAAGCCATTAGAGAGATTCCTATTCTAGCAAAAACAATAAAGGATTTGAGTCTCAAAAGACCAGGAAGGAAACTAAAAGACACAAGAAGAATCCACCTGGTAGGAAAAATTGCAGATATCATGATGGGAAAAATTACCATGCAGAAGTATGTAGATCCAGGAAGTCCAATTGTCAAGACACATATAAATGGGATAGAAATTCCAATCACATTGATTGACTTAGGGGCTGCTATCAACATTATGAGTAGACAGACTATGGACCAGCTAAAACTTCCTAACCTTCTTTTTACACCTACTTTACTGCAACTTGCAGATCGATCAATTATTAAACCAGATGGTGTATTAGAAGACATTTCAGTTTCCTTAGATTCTTGGGAATATCCAGTAGATTTTATGATTTTGACTCCCAAGAGTAATCTAGGAGGGCACCCACTTATCTTAGGAAGACCTTGGCTAGCCACAGTTGATGCTTTCATTAGTTTTAGATCTGGGGATATGTACATTTCTAATCGTAATTCGACAATGAAATTAAATTTGTATCCTCCAGCAAAATAAATTATAGAAGTAGGAGACCATGAATGGGTCGATGATGACGACACTATACAACCTGTCTTTACCATTTCTGAAATCAGTGAGGATAGTCAAATTTTGAACACATTAGAAAATTTTGAGACATCTTCAGAATATGACCCCACACAATTTCAGTTAGAATCTGACATTGAATATTTATCATCAAGACAAATGTCTCTTTACTCTATGGAAGAGTTTAGTAGTTCTACCATTGATATTTTTCCAGGAAAAACATTGAATATCAACAAAAATTTGGAAAAGTCACAACAAGAAGAACTAACCAAAATCTTGCAAAAACATTCTACTGCATTTGCATGGGAGTATACTGATATGAAAGGTATTGATCCTAAGACTTGCATCCATCATATCTATATTGAGGAAAATAGTAGACCAATAAGACAACCTCAAAGAAGGATGAATCAAAACCTTAGGGAGATAGTGAAAGAAGAGCTCCAAAAACTACTCAATGTAAACTTCATTTATCCAATTTCAGATAGCCGATGGGTTTCTCCTTTGGTTATAGTACCTAAAAATAATGGTAAATGGAGGGTATGCATTGATTACAGGGAATTGAATAAAGAAACTTTGAAGGATCACTTTCCTTTGCCTTTTATCGATCAGGTATTAGACACATTAGCAGGTAAAAAGTACTTTTCATTTTTGGATGGTTTTAGTGGCTATAATCAAATTCAGGTAGCACCCGAAGATCAAGATAAGACCACATTTACTTGTCCATGGGGAACTTTTGCCTACCGAGTGCTTCCTTTTGGGTTATGTAATGCACCAGCAACATTCCAAAGAGCAGTACTAGGAATTTTTTCTGATCTAATCCATGATTGTATAGAGGTTTATATGGATGATTTTACAGTTTATGGTAATTCATTTGAAGAGGCATTAGAAAATTTGGAAAAAGTTCTCATAAGATGTAAAGAAACAAACCTTTCATTAAGCCATGAAAAATTATTTATGATGTTTACTGAAGGGATTGTTTTAGGACATCATATTTCAGGAGATGGGATTAAGGTTGATAGATCAAAAGTTGAAGTCATCTCCAAGTTACCTATTCCAAATTGTCAAAGAGATGTTGGAAGTTTTCTAGGATTTACTGGTTACTATAGAAGATTTATAGAAAACTTCACTAAAATAGCATCTCCACTCTTCAAATTGCTTACAAAAGACTGTGAATTTAAATGGGATCCCGATTGTCAATCAGCCTTTGAAACTTTGAAAACAAGAATATCTGAAGCACCTATCTTGAGAGGACCAAATTGGAAACTCCCTTTCCATATTTCTACAGATGCTTCAGATACAGCTCTAGGAGCTGTGTTCGGTCAAAAGGATTTAGTTCCTTATGCCATTTACTATACCAGTAAAAATTTGACTCCCACTGAGTTGAACTATACTGTAACTGAAAAAGAGTTTTTAGATGTTGTTCATGCAATCTATAAGTTTAGACATTATATAACAGGCTATGAAAATTTTCTTCATACTGATCATTCTGTGATTAGATATCTAATGAAAAAAACTGTTACTAATGGCAGAGTGACAAGATGGCTCCTACTTTTGCAGGAATTCAATATTACTGCGTTGGATAGACCAGGGAAACAAAATATAGTAGCTGATTTCTTGTCTAGGATTCAGAATACTAAAGAATATTCTCTTGTAGAGGATAAGTTTCCTGATGAATACTTGTTTGCAGTAACTACTAAGACCCCTTGGTATGAATATATTGCTAACTATTTGGATACAGGGAAACTACCTCCACATTTATTTCCAAGTGAAAGAAGAAATATTATTCACGAAAGTTCAAAATATTCATGGATTTCTAACGAATTGTTTAAAACAGGGCCAGATCTTGTGATCAAAAGATGTGTCAGGGAGGATGAAATACCTAATATCCTCAAGGCATGTCATGATGAACCATGCGGCGAACACTTTGCTGACAAAAGGACAGCCTATAAAATCCTCTCTTTAGGATATTGTTGGCCTTCCCTCTTCAAAGATGCAAAACAATATGTCAAAAGGTGTGACAGCTGCCAACGAGTAGGGAAACCTACCCTTTCAAATGAAATGCCATTGCAACCATAGGTACTCATCGAACCCTTTGAAAAATGGGCTTTAGATTTCATTGGACCTATTAATCCACCATCTAAGCAAAAGAAGTATATATTGGTTTGTACTGATTATGTTACTAAATGGGTAGAAGCCAAAGCATTAGTATCTGCTACTGAAAATTCAATTGTTAATTTTCTTTATGAGGATATTTTTACTCGCTTTGGTGTTCCAAGAGAAATTGTGACAGATCAAGGAAGCCAATTCACATCCAACCTGGTGGAGAAGCTAATGGAAGAATACAAAATCAAGCATAGAAGATCTACTCCTTACCATCCGCAAGAAAATGGTCAAGTGGAGTCTACCAACAAAGTTCTCGAAAGTATCATCACCAAAACTGTTCATCTACATAGAAGAGATTGGGCAGAAAGGCTTCCTGAAGCCTTGTGGGCCTACAGAACTACATGGAGAAATACAACAAGACATTCTCCCTATGAACTTGTTTATGGGAAAGAAGTCCTGCTCCCCATTGAGTTCCAAGTCAAAACCTTCAAGATGGCAGTTCAGTTGGGGATGGATCTATCAGAAGCCCAAAAGCATAGAATGGAGCAGTTGAATGAGCTAGATGAGATCAGACAAGAGGCAATTCTAAGAACCGATCTAGTTCAATATCAAAGAGCTAAATGGCATGACAAATACATCAAAGATAAGAAGTTTCAAGAAGGAGATTGGGCATTGCTATTTGATTCCAAGTTTAAATATTTTAAAGGAAAATTTCAGACTCATTGGCTTGGGCCATATGAGATTGACAAGATCTTTAGCAATGGAGCGGTAAGAATCAAGACCATTGATGAATCTCAAACTCCTTTTATTGTGAATGGCCACAGATTAAAGATCTATCATAAGCCACTCTCAAAAGAGGAATTTGTCAAAATGTTTCAAGATAATTCTGCAATAATGCTGGTGAAGAAGAATCCTTCTTCTCCACCAGCCTAGCCTTTGTTTTTTTTTCAGTTTAAAAAAAATAAAAAATAAAAAAATTGTATAAGCCTGAAAACCAATCACTGATTGGCAGTCTTATACAGAAAATGTAGGGTGAAAATCAAGAACACCTGACACCGTATATTTTCCAAAAAAATTCTCTCTCTCTCATTTCACAAGTTTTATGACAACCCACTCTATTTCATTTCACTTCATTCCACTTCATTCCACTCCACTTCATTTCATTTCACTCGATTTCATCTATTTCATTTTATTTCACTAATAAAAATTTTCTTTCATGACCATTTTCATTCAGTCAGTTATCATCTATCCATCTCCATTCACCCAAATAATTGTTGTGTCAGTTTCCACAGCTGACACCAGTTTCCGTAGCCAGAAGCAGTTTCTGCAGCCACCACTCTGTTTTTCAAAAATTTACAGTCAGATGTTAGTTCAACAATCATGAAATCAAATGCAGGTATGAGGACATATTATGAAGACATGAGGAATTCAAAAGCATCAACGAGGAGCAACTGATTGAAGACTAATGAAAAATGGCAAGAATTCCAAGGTATGAGTAGAAATTTATTTCAAATGGCATTCAAGCACATTTTTACATAGTTATAAACCATAGCTCCATTATATGCAATGATTGCGTTGATAATTCCATAACTATTCCACGATCTCTATACGATTTCCCCACAATCCTTGCATTCATTTTTAAACGGCCTCATAATCAAGCCTCCGGTCTTCACTTTTGTTTGGCTATACTTTGATACTCCACCTGTAATTATGGAACGTGGTTGATTTGACTACGGCTTCTTTTAGCCGCACAAAATCCGTAGCCGTTTCATAAATGTGCTTGCGTGTACTCTGCAGCCACCCAATTTTAAATACTGTCGGATGCACTTTACTCCCCCTACTATTCTATTGACCTCACGACTGTATTTCCACCATGCTCACATAAACCTTCACCCCATTTTGTTCTTTGTTCTGCTTCATTCCATGTACCTATTCTCTGATATCCGCTTACAGTCACTGGTCTCCTTCATAAACCCTGTTCATTTCCACTAATTCAGTCGTCTTACCTCCGTTAAACCCTCCTCACGCAGACGAGTTTTAAATAACAGAAGGAAGGATGGGTCGGTTGTTGAGGGCAGAACCAGAGGGACCCAAATTTATGGAAGGATACCTGCAAGTCAAAGACATATTGAAAAAGGAAAAATGGCTTCGGTTTATTCAAAAGTTTAAAGGCTACAATAAGGAGGTAACAAAAGCTTTTGCGAGGTCTTTCAATGGTATAGAGGTGGAAATTGGGGACCTCAAATTTACAGTGACTGAGGCATCCATAGCAGCTTCTATAGAAATCCCTCAAGAAGGTGAACGCTGGTTCAAGAACAAGAGCATTGGCGAAGAAGCCTGGAGAGTGATCTTACATAACCCAGGTATGGATGTCACCATTTTCAAAAAGGGAATTCCTGTCCATGCTTTAAAAGAAGAGTGGGCCAGTTTACTGTTGATTATTCAAAAGTTTATCACCTATGAGGGACGTTTTGGATCAATGTACATGTATCATACCCGAATGTTGATGAATTTCCTAGATAACCAGACCCTCAATCTGCCATACTTTTTACTAAACAGTTTGAAAAATATGTCTGGCACCGTCCAAAAGCATCTGGGGGACGTAGAACAACATTTGTATCACCATGGTCTCGTGAAAATCTTGATAGAAAAACAATTAAAAGAGAAAAAGGACACCCGGGAGAAGTTTTTAATTAGAAATTTCTTTGAAGAACCCCAAGAAACCCCTGAAGTTATTACATCAAAAAGAAGTAGAAGAAAGAGAACAGGTGATAAAACTCAAAGCACTCCTACTAACATAGTTGAAAGAGCTAGTAGAGAAGAAAGATTGTCTAAAAGGAGGAAGGAAAAGACTGAGGGTAAAAAGCCAACAAAATCAAAAGAGAAAAGAAGCATTGAGGCTGTGCATCAAACCCCTTCCTTAGAAGAAGACCATCAAGTATTTTCTGAGAGACTAGTTCACCTTCAGCAACAGTCAGCTATGACCAAAAAGAAAGGAAAAGAAAAATAGAAGGAAAAAAATAGTAGTCCACAACATGTAAGAAGAAGCACCAGGCTTAAAGGAAAGTGGAGGAAAGTACAAACAAAAGGACCCCATTTTATTTATTTGGGAGAAGGAACACCTGAAAAAACTCTAGCTGGTCGTAGTCCACCTCATTCTCAGCCAAACGTTGAAACTAGTCCTCAAGATGTTGACATAAATCATTTTCGGCCAGATTTTGAATTCAATTCTCCTCCACAGCATTTTGGGGACAGCCCAAGGAAAACGACACCTGAGATAGATCCAAAGCAGCAAGAGGTGTATGATTACATATAATCCTTAGAAAGAATAGCCACGGGTCCCAGCACTTCATCCACTCAGCCTCACACAGCATAAGAAGCTCTAGTCCAATCGTTGAAACAAGAAGTCTTTGAGTTGGAGGTTTTAAATAGACATATTAAAAATGAAAATGAAGCATTAAAGGAGCAAAGCAGATTGGACAAGATCATTCATGACAACACTATGCTACATCTGGGACTGTGGCACAAAAAGAACAGGAAATTGAAGAAGAAATGCAAGAAGATAAGTAGAGCACTGATTAATCTCAAATTCAGATGCTTGATGAAGAAGCCCATGATGCTAGCAGCACCAAGAAAGAGGGGAAGAGGACTGGATGTATTGGCATAGGTATCAGGGCATATGAATTGAAGGAGGATGATCAAAATTTTGGTTGCATGGGGACATGCAACACCTTCACAGTGGGGGTATGTTGAGTCCCAAACTTGCATCTTTCCTATACACCTTTCTAGACTTTTTCCATTTACCTGGACCTCCTAAGTCATCAACATCATTGCATATTAATCATAAAATAGCATTTAAAGTGGTTTTTAACTATGTTTTGTATCTGCTGTTTGAATTATATTTTTTCTCATTTGAGCTGCGAAATCTTGTCACTTTCCGCAGTTGCTTCAACTTTCCGCAGCCATTTTGTTAAAGTCTATATTGCAGGTGTCTTCAAGAAAATCAAGCCACATGGGCAAGTTGGAAATGACATGGATATGGACCGAGTCCTATTGGCTCAGTCGAATTCACCAAAGAAGGTCGTGGTCAAAGGTAGTCAAGCGCTGGTCAACCTAAGAGTCCTACGGTGACAGAACTCCATTTTTCACCACGTGAAGACTTGCATGGCCGTTCCTAAATCTCAGGGGACATATCAACACCTGTGAACTACTCCATAAGCTAAATCCAATGGCCACCCTCCATAAATTTAATCTTCACGGCAGCCATAATGCTATATTTCTGGATGTGGTTGTTCACGTATCTTTTATCAGTGCAGATTGTAGGAAAGTAGTTATGTCATCCTCTGTTATAAATAATGCGTTCTCATACGAATAGTAGCTAGCTTTTGTAATGTAATTTTGCTGTAAAGAAAGCCCACTGTGCCCTGACATTATTTGCTTGTTATGACTGCGTTTTGAATATATGAGAAGACTCTGTTCATAAGCATAATTCGTGGTTGATAGCTGTTCCCCGAGGATTGTGCAGAGGGCCCCTGCACACGCCGAGGTTTTGTTTATTGCTGTATAGTTTCAAGATTTATTTCTTTACGTTCATTATGCCATAGTTATTCACTTCTATATATTACATCTCTTATGGTATTAACGTTTTATTTCTGTCCATAATTCTTCATGCTTTATACTGCTGTTAACTGATCAGTGTTTTTGTTCCAGATTACAGTAGGCAGCCCGTGCATTTGCACATAGTTTTACAATGACTAATGACATGGAATCAGTCTTGTCCTTCTGCTGATTTATTTTTCTTAGCTTTTAATTCCAGCACTGTTTTATTTATTTCAGTTTTGTACATTTTCTTTATTAGTTAGATTAGATATTAAATTACTCATGTCATTATCAGTTACCTCCGAAAGCCATAGCGAGACTAATGGTGAGGGATTGAAATATGAGTGTGTAGTTTGATATTAGTTTATTTTTCTGCAAGTTAGATATTAAATTGCTCATGTCATTATCAGTTACCTCCTAAAGCCATAGCGAGACTAATGGTGAGGGATTGAAGTATGAGTGTGTAATTTGATATTAGTTTATTTTTCTGCAAATTAGATATCAGATTTCTCAAGTTGTTTATGATTACCTCCGAAAGCCATAGCGAGACTAATGGTGAGGGGTCAAAATATGAGTTGATGTAATTTGATTTTAGTTTTACTTTGCTTGCAATTCTTCGATTTCTTTGAGCATAGTTTCTTTTGTATTTAGACAGTAGCAAGGGTAATGGGTTTCATGATCAATAGTTCACTGTTTGTTTGACTAGTATAGTGGCACGTTTTCATTTTCTTTTAGGAATTAATTTTTTCATTGCATGTTTTAAAACCCTTTTGAAGTTTGAAGTTTGGGAAATCATTATAAAGGACATCATTTCCTTGAAAATTTATATCCATACTTGTCTTTTAGAATTTCTATCTCACATTAGGAAACCAACCAAGATAAAAACCCCCAAGATAAATAAAAAAACCAAAAACAACAAAAAGTAAGAGATAGGTTATCTTGCACATATAGTGCGCCACACTTCGTCAGCTTATGAATCCCGGATTGGAAAATTAATGTAGCAATTTAGGACACACTAAATTGACCAAACACTCACACCAACAATATGCCAAAATTATCAAAGTGCTACAGAGGTAGCTCTCCATCTCTTCATTAGGTGTCCCTTTGCTACACGTCGCTGGACTGAGCTCATCCCTTATTACCAGTCTTGTTGGGCACACCATGGCTCCATTGCAAAGGTTCTCCATTCCTGGAAAAGCAGCTACCCTTGGGGGAAAAAGAATAGAAAAATTTCGAAGAGGGTCTGGGATACTCTGCCATATGTAATTTTATGGAACATTTGGCTTACTAGGAATATGATAATATTTAGAAACAAAGAGCCTTCTTTTAGGAAATTTTGCAGCAAGTCATGGAGCCTCACCCTTGAAACAATCTCTGCCAAGTGCAACAACATAATTGACTACAGTGAACTCTGTGTTGAGGAAAGGAGTTTCCTTGGTGATATTTGTGACAAAGCTAACAGCATTAAGCCTCCTTCAAATCAGCCCTCTAGAACAGACACAAGCTGGAGGATTCGTCTCAAAGAAGCGGACTTCACTAAGTGGATAAATAGCAGCACCATACCTTCCTCTTTTCTTTGATGGTGCTTCAAAAATGAATCCGAGGATTGCAGGAGTGGGAGGCATCTTTATGAGTGCAAATGGTTCCCTTCTCACAACTTTTGAATGGGGTCTTGGTACCCTCTCCAACAACAGAGCAGAGGCCTTTTCCCTTCTCCAAGGTTTGTATCAACTAAAGAAGCTCAACATTTCAAATGATATGGTTTTTGGCGATTTTTCTATCGTTATCAACTTGCTGAATCATGATCGTCCAACAAAAAACATAGCCCTCCACTAGACAATTAGCAGATGCCGCAACCTTTTAGAAGGTATGAAAGACACATTCTTCTATGACATCCTCCATAAAAATAGCAAGGACGCCGACCTTCTTGCCAATAGAACCTGCGCTCAAAATTTGGGGCAATTATTTTGTAATGATGTCCTAAATATCATTCCTTTTCTATGATCTTGCTTCAGTCTGTCTTTAGATCTTATGCGATCTCTCACTCTGGCCTCTCTGCGCTGCCATGCCTTAATCGTACTCTCACCATGCGCCTCCCCATGACCTTATCACTTTGGGTCTCCCCCCGAGCTGCCTCCCTCTATTTCAAATGCTTTATTTATTCTTCTGCACCCAGCTCATATTGTCATTCCCTTACTCCTTGTCTGTGTGGTATTTTCCCCCTTGATATGCTCCTCTGATTAATTCTCTAGACTTTCTCATCCTGACCCTTCTCACCTGTGTAACATCACTGTGCTCTGCTATTCCGGCACTAACTCCTCAGCCTCACTCTCACGTTACCCTTCCACCTTCGCATCTGCTACTAGCTCCTCATCCTTCCACTCCCGCAACTGCTGCTCTTATCACCTCCCTACCGAAGTTTCACCCTTGCACTCCTTGCACTACTCTGACTTCTACGAACATAACACCCTCCCTTGGATTAGCATTCACCTCTAGCATGGCTCACACTGAATATTTCCTCCACTCTGTAGATCTTCAAGCTGAGCTAGAACAAATCATAGCTCACCAAAAAATATTCGATGCAAAGTTGCAAACAGAGGTCAAAATCTTGGATGAAAAACATGAAGCGGATGTTAATGTCTTCCTCCACAGGGTCACCTCTCTTCAAAATCAGTTTAATACAAAGTCCAATCGGTGTACATACGCTGAATAATCAGTTCAAATACTCAAATACATGTTGGAGAAGCGCATAGATCTAAGCTCCAACTCCAACAACATGAGGGATGCTTGCAACGAAGACAATCCTGATGTCTCAACTGTTGACACCTAATCCTAAGGGTTGGGTGATGATATTCAATTTTGTATATTAAATAATATTGGGAAATAAGGAAGGCCAAGAGTCATTGGGAGATGAATCCCAATAGCCTCACCTCCATGTATAAATACATGTACATTATTCATCTAATACACATTCTGATTTGCGGAGTTACCTCCTGGGTTGACATGGTATCAGAGCCAATCCCACTATTGGAAATTTTGCCTGTGGTGTAACTCCCTCATTTCTTTGCTCAGCCAGTTTTTATGTCTAGTTTTTGCTGCTCCATTAGATTGTTGCACTGTAATTCTGCATTTTTTTATCTGCAAATTTTTCCCAGTTCTATTTTTTGCAGCTTCTGGAGATTCTGCAATTTGCAGTCCCTAAAATTATACAATTTGCAGCTCCTGCAAACACCTGCAAATTCTACAGTTATTAAATCCTACAATTCCAAAATTGTTTAACGACCTCTTGGCCTCACACATACTCTCTACACGCCACCCCCTCTCGCTATCTAACCTCCACTCCAACGCTCACACCGCTTATCTCTAACCTCGCCTCCCTGCTACCCTCTTACCTACCCGTAGACCCATCTTTCCTACCACCCCTTACACGCCTTACCGGTGGGCTTACACTTTGAAAACTGAAAAGAATGCTCTTTTATAATCGAAAGGGATGTGCATTTAATCGCTCCACTCCTGTCTAACCCACACGGCTACACTATCCCTTATCACTCCCACCTCACAGCATTCTGTCATATTCAATATTCATATCACATAACACAGTGCTCTTTCATGCGCTGTCATTTTTAATACCGCTCCCTCTCTACAGAATTTTATACCGCCCCTCTAGCCTGTCGGCCCTCCTCGTTGCCCGGCTCCTCTGCTTATACGTTGTCACTCTTCCAGCGCTATCATTCATATCAATTACGCCCTCTCTACAACATTACGCCCAACTGTAACACGCTATCCCCATTTCTACAGCGCTGTCATTCATACCCATTACGCCCCTCTATAATGCGCTGTCTAACTCCACTCTTACATTCAACGCACACTCCCATTTCCTACCCACCGCCTCCCTTTTAACACCACTCCATTGTTAACTATACCGCCCCCTCCCATTTTTAATACCATTCCTTTTTTACCACTGACCCCTCCCTATATTTAATACCACTTCCCCACATTCATAATACCACTATTTTATACTGCTCCTCCACCACTTTATAATACCACTTCCCCACATTCATAATACCGTGCCCCCTCCACATTTTCAATACGCATATCCATATAAATTTTCTCTCTTCAAACACAATATATATATATATATATATATATATATATATATATATATATATATATATATATATATATATATATATATATATATATTTGGTGTAGAATTTAGTATTTTGAGCAAAGTGTTTTTTTCCCCTTCAATTGAGTATATTTTTCACCGAAGATTTTTTAGTTTTCTCTCCCTCAAAAGAATTTTTTCCAGCAAAGTAATTATTTTTTTCCCTTCAAAAGAATGCATTCTCTCATATCTATTGTTGGGGTGGTTCTCTCCGACAAAGAGAACTATCTTGAATGGTCTCAGAAAATCAAGCACACTCTCATTTTTAATGAGTTGTGGAAAGGAATATGTGAAGGACAAGAAGGAAATCCACCAGCAAAGCCCACTTCAGACAAGGAGCTCGCCATTTGGGAAAACAAGAACTGCAAGGCCTATGCCTTGATTGCAGCTTCTGTAAATGAAGAGGCAAGTCGCCATATTTCATCATTCTCAAATGCCGATGAAGCTTTGAGCAAGCTAAAAGAACTATATGACTCACATTCAAAACTAGAAAATTTTCAATTGATGATTAAGCTGTTCAATCTTGAAATGAAGAATGATGATCCCCTTGCTTTAGCTTCAGAAGTTAGATCTATCATGCATGATATTGACAACACTGGTGTAAAAATTGACATACCTCTCATAGCATATGTTAAGGCATTATATCCGACTTACTCACATTATCTTGAGTCATTGCAAGAAAGTGGAAACCTTGAGCATATCACCTTTGATACCCTTGAGAAAAAGTTTGTAGAAAGAGAGAAATCTTTCGGGAAGATGAAAATCCCTTCATCTTCTGAAAAGGCTGCATACTTGGCACATAGAGAAAAGAGTCATGCTCCAGATTCATCCAGAGGAAGAGGTGGCAGAAGAGGAAGAGGAAGAAGAAACTTCAGAGAAAAGGGGGGCAGACAATTTGAAAAATCCGATATTCATTGCACACATTGCAATAAAGATGGACATGATGCATCCAAATGAAGGACACCTTGGGATAAAATTAAGCAGCAAATAAATCAAGAAAAAGGTAAAACTAATGACAAATTCAAAGGTAAAGCACCTGAATCCGCTCATTATGTTCTAGCACATTATAACAATGCAGTAACTGAAGACTTGTTTGATGTTTCATTTACTTCATGGAGAGATGATTGGTTGCTAGAGTCAGGAGAAACATGTCACATGAAATTTAGAAAATATTTTTTTGAAGAATTTACTGACAAAGTTGATGGAGCAGTATATTTCACAGATAAATCCAAACTCAAGCCATCAGGGTTTCGCACAGTCAGGCTTAAGTTGCCTAGTCTTCCAGATCATATTCTAGATGAGGTTTTATACCTCCCTGAGTTGAGGAGAAACCTGTTGTCCTTGGTCCAAATCTGCAAGCAAGGACACTCCATTAACTTGTTTGATGGCAAGGTAGAGGTCAGAAAAGCATCAGATTACTCACTTGTCATGGAGGGAATAAAATAAGGGAGACTTTTGAAGTTGAAAGGTTCATCTGCTCATGCTCAAAACTTTGCATTCAGTTCACATCATGATGAAGGTACATTCCCATCAAGTATTTAATGGCATGCTAGATTTGGACACTTAAACTATGAAAGCCTTTTTTTTTTGAAGAAAAATAATGTTAATGAACTGCCTAAAATTCATAGAAAACCTAAGGAATGTGATGCTTGTATTCTAGGAAAGCATAGCAAACAGCCATTTCATGATTCACACTCCAGAGCACATAGAAAACTTGAGCTTGTTCATTCAGATTTATGTGGCCCTATGCCTGTTGCTTCTACAAATGGAAATAAATACATGATGACATTTATTGATGACTGCACCAGAATGTGTTAGATTTACTTATTGAAGAACAAGTCTAATGCTTTTCAAACATTTAAGAATTTTCATGCATGGATTGAAAATGATGCACAAACTCATATTGGCTCTCTACGTACTAATAATGGAAAAGAATACACTTCAAATGAATTTGAAAGTTATCTTCGTCAACATGGGATTAAACATCAAACAACTGTGCCATATAATCTCCAACAGAATGGTGTAGCTGAAAGAATGAACAAAACTACTTTAAATATGGTTCACTCCATGTTATTTTTCAAGAATGTAAAATTGATGTTTTGGGCTGATGCAGTTCTATGTGTTGTTTACATAAAGAAAAGGTGTCCTTCAAGTTCAATTAGAAACAAAACTCCTTTTGAAATGTGGCATGGCCACATTCCTTCGCTAAAGCATTTCAGGGTCTTTGGGTCCACCTGTTATGCCTTGATAGCCAAGGGTCAAAGGAATAAACTTGGTACTAGAAGTCGCAAATGTATCTTCTTGGGGTACTCCAATACCTCCAAAGGATATTGTCTCTATGATGAAGCAAATAAGAAGTTTGTAATAGCAAGAGATGTTATATTCCTTGAATCTTCCAAGAGTGACAAGGTTTTTGAGCGGCAACTTGATCGCCTGGATAGATTCACACATGCAAAGTCTTTCCAAGAATTTGATAATCAGATTCCACATCTTGAAGGGGGGATTCTGATATTGAATCAAACTGTGGAATCATGTCCTGAAGCACTCTCTCCCCCCCATGAAGAAACAACCATGGATGACACATTGAATGATGTGACTAACAGAATTAGGAGATTGAATCTTGAATCAATCCCAACTTAGTAAAATGAGTAGCCTGGGCCATCTCAGAAAGGTCCTCCCAAATGGCTGACAAAGACACTAGAGAATGTTCATCCTGATGAGGTTGGAAAAATAGGAACAAGAAGTTCCACTAAAAAAATAGAAGGTGATGTAGATAATTCTGATTCTCCTGTTGATATGGATATTGCTTATAACTATGAATTGATTTTTTCTACAGATCATGAACCAACTTCCTTCAAAGAATCCGCTTCTCATGATGAATGGAAAGAAGCGATGCAAAAGTAGTATGATGCCTTGATAAAGAATGGCACTTGGAAGCTAGTTGATCTGCCTTTGGGAACAAAACCAATTGGCTGTAAGTGGGTCTACAAGAACAAGTATAAAGTAGATGGCTCACTTGACAAGCACAAGGCCAGGCTTGTGGCAAAAGGGTTTGCACAAAAAGAAGGAATCGATTATGAAGAAACTTTTGCTCCCACAGCAAAATGGACCACCATCCGGACTCTCTTTGCCGTAGTAGCTCAGAATGGATGGAAATTCCATCAGATGGATATAAAAACCTCCTTTTTGAATGGAGATCTAAAGGAGAAAGTTTATATGTCCCAGCCGGAAGGATTTGTGGTAAAGGGTCATGAACACAAAGTTTGCAAGCTTATAAAATACTTGTATGGCCTCAAGCAAGCACCATGAGCCTGGTATGAGAAATTAACCGAGTATCTTCTGAGATTTGACTTCAAACATTTTGATCTTGATGAAACTTTTTTTGTTAGGAAAGTTGGAAAAACAATTGTATATATTGTGGTGTATGTAGATGATCTTTTGATAACAGGGAACAATGAGAGCTATATTGCATCCATGAAGAAAGAATTGAAGAAAGGTTTTGAAATTACTGATTTGGGTCATGTTCATTACTATCTAGGTATTGAAGTAATTGAACATCCTAAATATTTATTTCTTTTTCAAAAGAAGTACATTAGAGATCTTTTGAACAAGTTTCGCATGGATGAATGCAATCCCTTAACCACTCCAATGGAACAAAACTTGAAGCTCACATCTATTGAAGGGAAGGAATTCGAGGATACAACTAAGTTTAGACAGCTTATAGGAAGTCTTATCTACCTGACCACCACCAGACTTGACATTTCATTTGTTGTTGGAATCCTCTCAAGGTTTATGCAAAAACTTTGTGAGGGACATTGGTTTGCTACAAAAAGAGTGTTAAGGTACTTGAAGGGGACTCAAGACTTTGGATTCAAATATACACAGGTAGGCGACTTCAGCTTGATAGGATATTCTGATTCAGACTTTGATGGGGACAAAGAAACAAGGGTGTCTACTACAGGTTACACCATGAGTCTCGGATCAGGAGTTGTCTCACAGAGATCACGCAAATAGTCAGTTCCAGCAGACTCCACGACCGAGGCAGAATATGTGGTAGCAGCTGAAGCAACAAAGGAAATTGTGTGGCTCAAAAAAATCCTAGAATATTTGCAGATGAAACAAACATAGTCAGCACCACTCATGATCGACAACACCTCTGCAATAAAGTTGGCCAAGAACCCAAAGTTCCATGATCGAACAAAGCACATCAATACGAAATACCATCTAATTCGACATCATGTTCGGGCCAAAACCATACATCTACATCATTGTTCCACAAATGAGCAAACTGCTGATATCTTCACCAAAGCACTTGGAAGAGAAAAGTTTGAAAAGTTCAGATCGATGCTTGGGCTCACCAAAATCCCTTCAGATTAAAGGCGGGAATGTTGACACCTAATCCTAAGGGTTGGGTGAGGATATTCAATTTTGTATATTAAATAATATTAGGAAATAAGGAAGACCAAGAGTCATTGGGAGATGAATCCCAATAGCCTCACCTCCATGTATAAATACATGTACATTCTTCATCTAATACACATTCTGATTTGCGGAGTTACCTCCTGGTTTGACATCAACAGTGCGCCATATCAACCATATTAGCATTGATTAACCTCCTCTCTTATATTAAGCATTTCTTTTAAATTTGTCTTTATTGTATCTCTGTTTGTCCACATATATGCAGTGTCTGTATTTCAGCTCTTCTCAAAAACTAGAAACGAGGAAAATGTAGCATTCTGTTGTAGCTACTTCCTCTATTGCACTGCAAGAAGTCTAGTATGTAAACATGGAGCTCTTTCTCCTCTTTTATGGAATAAAAAATAACAACCGATTATGTTAATATATATATATATATATATATATATATATATATATATATATATATATATATATATATCTGTTAGTAATAATGTTAGAAAATCCATGAAGATACATTGAAATACTACTATAAAAAAATGTTTTTATTAATGAAAAATGAATGGAATTAAGTACTCATACATACACTTGAGAATAAGAGTTTTTTCCAAAAAGAAGTAAAATCATAAAAATATCATTTGTAAATAAGATTGGATAAATCCTTCATAATAATGATTTTATTCAAGATTATAGATAAGACTATGGGATGGGAGAGAAAAAATACCTATAAATTCTTAGCTAAGGAAATATTCTAAGTTCGTTGCAGTTTAAAGCATCTCAGAATAAAAAGGCAAGATTTTAACAAAAAAGCCCGGGCAAGTAGACGAAAAAACCCACAAAAGCGAGACGCCACTAAAAGGGAAAAAATTATAATGAAATAAGGGTATAAACTACCCATGGAGAGGATCAATGGGCTTGTTGATTCTCTGGCAAAAATGATCTTGGCTCGGGTGGGGGCGGAAGATTGGAGGAAAGCTCACAGTTCGATGGTGAGTGTCTTGCTCTAGTAAAAATTCAGTCGTGAACATGAATTAATGTTATATGGTTAGATCTATGAATGACAATTAATTTGTTATATTAAATATAGTTATGTAGTAAAGTATGGCTGACTGATTTTCATGTGTGTATTTAAGAACATATTCAAATGGATAGGGAATTTAACTACACGAAAGTTAAATGCCTGATATATTCCCTTGAGTAGAAAATGGTTAATTATTATGAGTAAAATGGATGTGGGATTAAAAGATAAAATTTGATTACTTACCTAAGTCATTAGCTCAAGTATGGTTTACTCTGATGGATCCTTCTACAATTAAATTAGGAATAATTTTTCTTGTAACAAACAAAGTAGATAGGGAGTATCTAAAGTCTGAGAAAATATAACTTTTATATGACTACTGTATTTTAATCTACATTTTGACTTATATAGTAGGAATCATGATGATTTTTAAATCACTAAAGACACTTTTGTGCTTATGTTGGAAAGAGACTATGATCTATAAAAGAAAATAGAACTCGTGCATACATGGAAGCTTAGTTTTTTTTTTTTTTTTTTAACTTGGTATTACCTCCCTATTCATCCATCAAATCAAAATAACAAGTTACAAACTGAGTAGTACATGGAAACTTAGTGTTATTATGAAGCTTACTACATAATATTGAAAAGAATAAAAAGTAATAGAGTAAAGTAGGGTATATTAATATGAAATTAAGAGAAGAAAGATTGAAATTGGAAACTTAATATTGTAGCTACAATCGCACTTTGAATATTAAACAATTGCTCCACAAATTTCATGGTAAGATATTATCATAGATTTATGAAGAGTACTTTATTTGTAATTCTAATTTCATATAAAACATTATAATTTATAGGTGAAGTTTCATATTTATAAAGTTTAGAATAGTTAATAATTTAAATCACAAAGTAAATAAAAAATATATTCGTTACGTGATATTATTTATAGCTTCCTTTAAATATTATATATGTATATATATCATCATTCTATTTAGAAAAACAAATAGTCACTAATTTTACTTATTAATTATATCTGTTTATATTATATATGTATATATATCATCATTCTATTTAGAAAAACAAATAGTCACTAATTTTACTTATTAATTATATCTGTTTATAAAAATAAATAATTTATTATTTTATTTATTAATTTATTTTTTATTTTATTATTGTGCTTTCTCCAATTTAATTATACACAATTTGATTGACATATTTCCCTTTTCATTTAATATATGGTTGCGCCAAAATCATCGTCCCAAATACATGATAAATTTTATAATTTTATAATACTTAATTATAGAATATTATAATACCTTTTGAGGAACATAAAACATATCGTGAAACTAAAAAGAGATCTATTTGGTACACTGAAAAATTGAAATTACGGTTTGGATAAATAAAATGCCAACCTCTCCTTCGTCTTGTCGGATGGGGAATTATGTCATGCCATGTGAGTTGCACAAGGTTCGCAGGTAGGTTTCAAATAGTGGTTTGTTTGCCCATTTTGAGATGAGGAGTCAACAAGTGGCGTAGCACAGAAGGTTTGGCCGTGTGTGGGTCTCTGAAGGGCCGAGCCGAGCTCATGAAGACAGGTTGTGTTGAAGAAATCCTACGATAATTGCTGCCTGGTTAGAAGGTTTTAGCTGGAACCCAATGAGGAAAATTTGTTGATGCTTTTGGTGGCTATTGTTGAATGTTTTTAGCTGGAACCCAATGACGACAATTTGATGCTGGTTTTGGTGGCTACTGTTGAATGTTTTCTAGCTGGAACCCAATTGTGGACAATTTGTTGCTGTTTTTGGTGGCTATTGCTGAATCAGGTGTGCTTCAGTTTTTATCTTTAGCTGAGAGAAGACTGGTCGTGTTTGCTGGTAAGGAGCCTGGTTAGGAGGTTTTAGCTGGAACCCAATGAGGAAAATTTGTTGATGCTTTTGGTGGCTATTGTTGAATGTTTTTAGCTGGTACCCAACGACGACAACTTGATGTTGGTTTTGGTGGCTATTGTTGAATGTTTCCTAGCTGGTACCCAATTGTGGACAAATTGTTGATGCTTTTGGTGGCTATTGCTGAATCATCAGTGCTGTAGTTTATACGTTGGATCAGTACGAAGGATTCCCGACGCATGATCAGGTTGTTGGTGCACCTGAATTTCTCATGCTGCCCGTGATGTTGAGTATCGCTCGTTCTTGCTAGTTGGCGGTTATGTTGGATCTCATCGCTTTGTTTATCTTATGTGGATCCTATTGTTATCACTTTTGATATCTGGTGGGTCTCACTTGATGAGATTGTAGATGTTTCGGCCTGCTCAGGACGTGTCTTGTGGGGATTTTTTGGAGATCTGTATGATCATATTTTTGGTCTTTATCGCTGTAGTCATATTGAGGTCTATCTACCATTCTCATGGTGCTTATGGACAACAAGATTTACAAAGGAAACTGCAATAGAAGTTTAGGGAAATCTGTATATGTGTCGATGATCCTGATCTGTTGATTATTTTATCACTAGATTTTCTGGGTAATACACACGGTTCATCTTGAACCCTTGCTGCTATTCGGGGATCGTGGATGCTCATTACCAACCACAATCTTGATGCAAATGGGATTGCGTTTGGTGTATCTGGATTGATTCTATAATCATTCCAGACCAAGTAAGTTTTTGGTTATATGTTGTTGTTGATGCCATGTCTATTCCTGAGTTTTCAGGGTGATTCACTGGATTGTTTGTCGGCGTTAAGTTTGAATTGTTCGACGGTGGATCGGGGTTCTTAATGGTGTTAGGTGGGTAGTGAAGTGTTATTTCCAGATATTCAATAAAAAAGGCCCAGATTATCATGGCATCATATTAAAAAATGGGGAGAGTTACCAAAAAGTTGACGGACTATTTATGATATGATCGGATTGGCTGTCAATCACTGGATGATCTGTACATCTTCATAAATTATGGATACTGGGATATGCCATTCTTTAGATCTTGATCGTTCTTGATCCTGATGATGGTATATTATATCATTTTTACCATTTCATATTGTCAAAAGGACGGAAATTTATATAGGACGCTCCTATATTTGGCTATTATAGGATCAACGGTCATATACGGTTCTCTCACTGTATCTATCCTGGACATGTGTGGGACATTTTGGCGGTGGCTTCTGACGGATTATGCTCTGACAGAATAAGTCTACATAAATTCTCATTTACTCCTTACTGCCTCCCGCCAAAGGCAGTATTGGAGTCTGTTTCGATAGGGGTTTCTAAACAGCTGGATCACAGAGCAAGCACAAAAGTCACGAAGATATGTTCGCTGGAGGATTCTCATATTGATGATCAGATTATACAGGCTTCTACATTTCTTCCACAAAATTATCTACATTGTAAAAAACAGGCTAAAAGGAACCATCGTCGGAGGGGTAGGAAGCTAAATCCCTTCAAGCACAATATGGATATCAGAGTAGTTAACCTGGACTATGAAGACCTCTATGTTTGTGTGACTAGTCTGGAACGGAGGGCGATTATAGGGCGATGGATGTTTCCTGATGCTGGCAAGATGGACACGGATGGATGGATAAAGGCTCAATGGCTACCTATTATCGGATATTCACCCAAGATTAGTATGCTTTTAAATGGATGGTTTAGTGTCCATTTTATGGACGATAGCGACATGTACAAGATCATATCCAGGATGTGGGTTAAGGGCAGAAGTTTTCTACAGCTGATTCCATGGTTTCTCGGTTTCAAACCCGTCATGGAGGCCCCAAGAAGTAAGATTATCTGGGTTAAGTTACCTGGTCTGCCCTTAGAATTTTGGACACTCAAGGCGCTGGGGGCCATCGGGGATGCCATTGGATGCACTAAATACATCGATCCGAGTATTCTGGGTGTTGCTGACAAAAGGATAGCATGGTTGCTAGTTGAAGTTGATTACGGAGGTGGTATTATTGGGGATGTGGACCTTCGATGGGGCCAGAGGCGGTACCGTTAGTGCGTGGACTACTGGGGTGTCCCTTTCTGGTGTTTGGTCTGTCATAAAACGGGACATCTAAAGGAACATTGCCCATTCAGACCGTTGTCAAATCGATGGAATATGCCCCAGGACACTGATGGTCAGTGGCCTTCGGACGTGGGTGATCATCCTCGCGAAAATGGTCCATGCAGAAATGATCCAGGTATATCCATTTCCTCTGAGGTCGATTCTTTTCTTTCTGCACATGAAAGGTCGAATAGTGTAGGACAGACAAATCCTGATACTGCCTTAGATGTCTTACCTCACGACCACTCTCATCACTAACCTCACATCCGTGTCATGCCACAAGTCGACTCTACGTCCCCCATGGATCCGGGTTTTCTATCTCCCTATATTCCAAATCCAGTCACCTACTCTCAGATGCCACGCCCTACTACAAATGGTGCGGTTTCTCCTATAGGTCCTAGGTATGATAAGGGTGGTACCTCGTCATCGATTCCTGACATGGTACCAATCAGACCAACTGGGGTTTCTGATCCAATTTCTATAAATGACCAAGATTATATTCATGAGACCACCTCGGTTCTGGGGGAACCATCAACTATCAGATCTATCAACGAGGCCACTGGACGCTGCGGTGATGTCGATCTACCATCAATTTATGATGACCATGATTCTCCCAGAAATTCTATCGGAAGCGATATTGAGTCCATTATGGGAAATCCAAACCTGGATATAGCGGCACTAACAGTGTTTGACAGGCCCCCAAAATCTGTTATAGCATCGGGTTCAGATCCATCAGTGCCTAAAATTTCTATCCGAAGGACAGAAAATTCTTTAAAAGGGAAAATGAAATCTGTTGCATTATTCTCGGAGGGGGATGAAAATCTCACTGAGATCCCCATTACCATGGTTGAAGCTGACAAGAGGATCCCAAGGGCGCTTAGAGCAGGCTACCCGGATGCAGTTTCCTCATGAATCAAATATTATCATGGAACATCCGGGGGTTTGGCAATGCCTCCAAGATTCATTGCCTTCGTGATTTCTTTAGATCTGTAGACTCTTTTATCATTCTCTGTCAATAAAATTTATGTGATCGTATGAAAGCCTTATCGACATGTCTAAGTATCAAATCGGGATGGTGTGGTTCAGCTGTGGATGCAAATGGTCACTCGGGGGGTACTATTGCCATATGGGACCCATCCCGAGCGAGGTTAAATGCCTATAGTTTTTTTGGTGGCATCTTATTATCTGGAGAGATCCGTGGTGTAGGGGGTATTTTCAACATTATTAATCTATATGCTCCATATCAAAATAGAGCTGATTTCTGGAATACTCTCTCTTCAAAATCTCATGCAGGACACAGGAATACTCTCTCTTCAAAATTTGATCATAATGGGAGATACAAATTTTACTCTTCATGTTGATGAAATTTGGGGTCCTCATGCCAGGTTGGACTCTCTGGCTTCCTATATGCACAACTTGTTTTATGATAATCATATTTTGGATATAAGACCACAACCTATCCTGCCTACGTGGTCCAACAAACGTGCCGGTGGTTCTTATATTGCTAAAAGAATTGATAGGACGATGATAAAGGAGGATCTCATGCAATTTTTTAGGGAACCAAGGACGACTATACACATATGTGAGGTATCTGACCATATGCCAATCTCGTTCTCATGGAAGATTGATACAGGGAAAAAAGAGGTGGCTTCTAAATTCAACTGGGCATGGCTGCGTGAGGAGGATTATGTCAATATGATCCGTGGCATCTGGTCGGAGGACCCTGGTGATATAGCGTACACGGTATGGGATAATTTGCATGCCAAGATGACGAGGATCAAAGTCGCTACAAAAAGATGGGAGACGACCAAAAAATTGGCTTTGAGGGCCGAGCTCAGTGAAATTACACAAAAAATAAGTGCCATATATTCTGACATGGCTGCTACACCTCCAAATGAAGATTCTTTCAGGCTCCTAAAGGAATTGGGGAACAGAAAAAAGGAAATTCTGCTCATGGAGGAGATTACATGGAAGTTAAAGAGCAGGATTGCATGGTTAAGGGAAGGTGACCAAAATACAAATTTTTTTCACAAATCTGCTATGGATAGAAGGAACCGTAATGCCATATGGTGGGTCAAGAAGATGGATGGCACTTTTGCTATAACAAATACAGATATCCAAGCGGAGGCTTATCGTCACTTTTCCCATTTTTATCAAGATCAGCCGGAGATCAATAGGGATAACCAGACTTGGGTGTTGGATCACATCCAAAGAATGTTTGATCGTGATTCTATTGAGGTTGTCAACAGACCCATCACGAGGGAGGAAGTTCTTGACACTATTAAATCTTTTGCATCCGACAAATGCCCGGGACTTGATGTCTGGCCTTCCTAATTCTATTTTTTTTTCTTTGATCTTATGGGCAATCTTATCACTGAGGTTGTGGAGCAGACACGCATTACGGGTCATATGCCGGCTAGCTACAATTCCACATTTATTTCTCTTGTTCCAAAATCGACTGAGCCATCATCTTTTGGGGATTTCCGGCCAATTGCATTGTGCAATCTGATTTATAAAATTTCCTCAAAGATAATTGCAACTTGTTTTAAGGTCACCCTTGAACGACATATCTCTCTGGAACAATATGGGTTCTTGGATGGCCGCTCTATTCACGATGCAATAGCAGTTGCGTAGGAAGTATTGCAGTCCATGCACTGTGACAAAATTGAGGCGCTGGTCATGAAAAAAGATTTGATGAAGGCGTATGACTCTATTGATTGGACGTATGTACGTCTCCTTCTTCTCCGAATCGGGCTTCCTATATCCATTATTCGCTGGTTTATGTCATGCATCTATTCGGTTAGATATGATGTGCTAATAAATGGTTTTCCTACAAACTTCTTCAAGGCGGGTAGAGGTTTACGTCAAGGATGTGTGTTATCTCCCATGATATTCATTTTAATCATGGATGGGTTTAGCAGAATGATGCACAGGGCCGAGTGGAACGGTTTTATATCTGGGTTTCATTTCTCTCCGACTATCAAAACCACTCATTCACTATTTGTCGATGATATGCTGCTGTTTGGAACATTGAACAGAAATAAATGGTTCTATGTACATTTCATGTTGATTAAATTTCGCTCTGCTACAGGTCTTTACATCAACCATCATAAATCTATTCTCATCTATGAATATGGAAACATGGAGGATATATGTTTTATTGTTGATTTTCTGGGGGTTGATCATAGACATGCGTCGGAGGGTCTTAAATACCTGGGTGTATTTATCAGACCTTGCAAGTACGGGAATCGAGATTGGCGATGGCTATTGGATCGATATCGGATGCGGATTGGAAAATGGACACACAGATGGTTATCCCTCGGTGGCCGACTTGTCATTGTTCATGCTGTTCTAACTCAGCTCATGGTATACTGGGCACATATTTTCTATTTGCCTCAACAGATCATTGATGAGATAAACAATATTTCCGCACACTTCTTTATGGGGGGGCTGCTATTCAGATCACAAATACCATCTTGTTAAATGGAAATTAATATGTCAAGATAAAAAACATGATGGCTGGGGTATATTGGATCTTAGATCCTTTAATTCTGCGCTTCTAGTCAAGACTATGTGGCGGGCGCTGACAGGTCATGGTATTTGGAACAATATAATATTCTGCAAGTACATTACAGGGGAGCCATTGCGCCAGCTTATAAGCCACGTTTTTTATATCCCACCTAACATATCGGCTATATGGAGAAGCTTATGCAGAGTTATTGACCTGGTTGTGTCTCGTCTCACTTGGCATTTCAGAGATGGGAGGGATATCCCGCTGGGAACAAAACTGATATTTGGAGCTCATATCGACCGGACGCTTCCACCTGAGATCATTCATAGACTGGCACAAAATGGTATTTTCTATCTGTCATAGGCTATTCAATATTGGACCTTTGGTGCCCCTGTTTATAAATTTTCTACTCAGCTACATCTGGAAGACGATAATGCTGAGATTTGGTCAAATTACACTTTGTCTCTCCGCATGGCCGGTCTATGTTATGATGCCGGTGGTGATTACATTACATGGGATGGCGCTCTCAACGGGGGGGATTTTATTGTCCGCGACATATATCATTCCATTAATATTACACAATATTATGACAATATATCCTCCACCTTTCACAAATATTGGGGAAATCAGATCCAAACAAAGATAATTCTTTTCGCATGGCTTGTATGGAAAGGGAAGATCTTGACTTGGGATAATCTTCTCAAGCGCGGGCAACACGGTCCCAGTCGGTGCTCTTTTTTCCATATGGCGGAAGAATCAATTATCCACAACTTTTTTAGATGCCATATCATCATAATATTATGGCGATTCTTCAGCTGCTTTTTAATGGACCCAGCCTGGACCCCTTCAGATTTTATAACAGTGGCGGAGACATGGGGGAAAAAGTCCAGAAAATACAAGCACCTTCCCTTTTACTTCATATGGGAGGTTTCGCTTGCACGAAATAGACATATTTTCCAAGATGCTCCTTTTATCATTGCTAACACCTACTGTGCTATCGTAAAATGGATTGATGGTCTACCTTTGTCTCGGGATATGGTGGTGGATGGATCTATACGTTTGAGACCCCATGAGATTTCTATTCCCGCTTTCTTTTTTGATGGGGCTTGTGCTGATGGGGTTATTGGCTGTGGGGCTTGGGTTAAGTTATCCCAAGGGGAGCGTATTCACTATTACTGGAATGGAGGTATAGGTACTAACAATATGACTGAGATTATGGCTATCTAGGGCACTCTTCTTGTGGCTTGCCATTTAAATCTCCCTCACATATCCTTTTATGGTGACTCCAAATTGATTGTTGATGGTTTGATGGGTAAAATTTCTCTGTCTATTGCGGGCATCTAGGGCTGGCTAAAAAGAGCTACAAGTTTATGGCACAGGTTGAATCGCCCCCCCATTCATCATATATTCAGAGAAAATAATAGCAGGGTGGATGGTTTATCCAAAAAAGGCGTTCGGGCAGATTTTGGCAGCATCTACATGCTCCATTTCCGAAACAGTTCTGTAATATGGCAGAACTCCATCCCTTTTCCATGAATTCTATATTTCAACTGGGCTATGGATTTTTGTTTTTTGTTTTATTCTCAAATTACGATTTTGCTCCAGGTTTTTCTCAAGAACCAGACCAGGACGGCAGACAAGCTTTCCATATATGCATTCAGTTATCTCCAATATCATATCATATCTCCAACTATATACTGTCTACTCTACTCTGCGTTTTCCGTAGCAACACAGGCGAGATTGATCCTTTTTTATCAAGCTGGAGAGGAATTTTTTGCAAGCGAGCCTGTGATTTTATTCACATGGATCGATGACCAATCGACAGGTATAATGATTTTTTGCTGCTCTCACTTACAAGCGAGCCTGAACGTTGATATTTTGGCCTATTCTCTATCCAACGAACCTGTTTATTGTATATCAAGCGAGCCTGGAAGGAATTTTACAAGCGAGCGTGGAAGATATCAAGCGAGCCTGCAAAAAATTATCAGAAGGGTCTTTCTCTCAATGCCTAGGAACGATGGGGACTAACAAGCAACAATGTTATACAAACTGTATAGGGTATATTGTATGTCTTCAATTAGCATCCTACTATATTTTGTTTGTCTAGTTCAGGATTATCTTACAGGTATATTCAAGTGAGCCTGAAATCATGTTGAGTGGCCTCTCCACTCCTTATAATTTGGGCCTCTTTGACTTGATCTTTTCATTCCTATGAAAATGATTGGTTTTAAGATGGCACATATAGATGCTTTTCCTCATTTACATGAGGACCAATATTATGTTAATGTACTTTCATTATTCAATATAATACAGATGTTTTTTTTCCTCTGAAAAAAAAAGCACGACAGTAGGTGTATATATTAAATAACCATTACAAAAATTTTAACTAATGACTAGTACCAAGATAATCCAAAATGTTGTATAGACCATGTTAATTATACATAACCCATGTCACTATGCCATAGGTTAAATCCGCCACATAGTGAAAAAAATATTTAAACATTGGATGCTATGAGCCTATGTTTCCTAAAGACAATTGTATCATCGTAATTAAAGTGATAATAGTTGAAGGGCTATGGGGTAGTAAGATAATGTAATATAGGAAGGAATCTAACATAGAAATTTTATCATCATAATTATAGTGATAATAGTTGAAGGGCTATTGGGTAGTAACATAATGTAATATAGGAAGGAATCTAATCTAGAAATTTTATAGGAACAGTAGAGCTCTTGGTATAATGTTTATGTAGATCATTAAATGTCAGTTATGATAGAAAAAGAAAAAAATATGCTTGATTGAGGTAAGAAAGTTAGGGACAGGACATTATGAGAATTTGGTTAAATAATTTGAGTTAAAACTTAAGGTAAGGGGTTAATGAAACCTTAGTTTTCATTTTTTAAATGCCATAATATTGGCTAGATAGCCTAATATTTAATTGTACTCACTCATGATATGAAACTATTCAACATTTCCAAACCTAGAAAATAATTTTCTTATTCTCTTGATGGTTTCTACCATCTTACCATCATTTAGTGAGTGCACTATAAACATTAATGTGATAATTAATATAAATTCCCAAACTACAATGTATTTTGATATAACTTTTACTCTAAATCCCCATCCCCTGAAATAAAACAATGCCTACACTTGGTGGCTTGAAGGTCTATAGAGACCTTCAAAGATGTTTTCTTAAATTTCTCCAAGATCAAGAGTGTTACCCCACACCTATCACACCTAGTACTCTACACATTAGAAGAAGAATTATATGCTCTAAAATGTGTATCCATTTCCTATAATTCTTACTATCTAATGATAAATAAAAACCATCAAAAACCTTTCGATAAATAACAACATGGATAAAATAAAAAATCACATCCTTCTATTTATCCTATTATAAATTTTATATTATATATTACTAAATATTCAAATATACTATATATAACTTTATTTCTAATTCTAATTTCATATAAAACATTATAATTTATTACTGAAGTTTCAAATTTATAAAATTTTCATAAGTTAATTATTTAAATCACAAACTAAATCAAACACATAAGGGTTACATGATATTGTTTACATTTTCTTTTAAATATTATATAAATACATATATCATCATCCCATCTATAAAAATAAATAATCATTAATTTAATTTATAAATTATATTTATTTATAAAAATAAATAAGTATTAATTTTTAATTTATTTATTTTATTTTAGTGATTTTTAAAATTTATTTATACACCATTTGATAAGCATATTTATTTTTTTATTTAATATATGGTTATGACAAATCCTAGTACCAAATACATGATAGATTTTATAATACGTAATTCTATAATATTATAATAGCTTTGAAGGAACATAAAACATATATTCAAACTAAAAAGAGAACTATTTGGTATTTATATTATAGACATTAAAATCGTATATCTCAACAGAATAATTTTTGACACGGTTATTTTTCTTAAAAAAAAACAATATTGAAATATATATATATATATATATATATATATATATATATATATATATTCTTCTTCGTTCAATTTGGAATTTGTAAACCATGTTAGCTATAAGCATGCGATGACTTGAAACTTTGTTCATTTAAAAAAATAAATCAAAATAAATGTATAATGGTCAAAATGTCCATCCATCATTCTTGTGGCTGTTTTAACACGCACAGTTTTAGTATTCAGAAGAGTTGGGCTACACGGTTTAAATATCCTCTTTATATATATAATTCATGATTGTTTTATATGATGGAATTTAAATAGAAATTGAATAATATAAATTTTAATTAAAATCGTTTATAATGAAATATTTGTAATAATAAATTTGATTAATAAAATGCATGATAAGGTTTTTTTTTTTTTTTTTTTTTTTTTATAAAAATTATTATTTTAGTTTTAACATGAGCATTTCAACAAAATTTTAGTGGCTGTTTTAACAGGTCAAAATGTCCATCGATGATTCTTGTGGCTGTTTTAACTCATGTAGTTTTAGTATTCAGAAGAGTTAGATTACACCGTTTGAATATCCTTTTTTGATATCTACAAACATACTATCTAGGAATGAAACGTGGCTTCACTTTTGAATGAGTGGACTAATACAGCCGCAGTAAATCAATTCTGTTAGTCCAAGTCCACTACACACCCCTGCTATTATATTTTGGGTTTGAAATTAATTTCATAAAAAATCGTTTGCTTCTGGTCGAAGGAAATGACAATATTATGGAGCCTCTCGCTAAGGAAGAAGTGGAGGATATCCTTAAGGAAATGCAAAAAGATAAGAGCCCTCAATTGGATGGATGGAAAATGGAATTCTTCCAATACTTTTTCGAGCTCTTGGGGGATGACTTGCTGGAGGTGGTGGAAGAGTCGAGAAGAACAGGAAATATCTATCAATCTTTCAACTCAAGCTTCCTAGCTCTCATCCCCAAAAAGGAACACCCAGATTCGTTTGATAATTTCAGGCCAATTTTGCTTTTCTCTGCTCTGGCATCTATAAAATCATCACCAATGTGATAGAAAATCATCTCAAGCCCTTCCTCTCCCAAAATATTTCGTTGGAACAGTTCGACTTTCTAGATGGAAGAAAAATTCATGAGGCAGTGGGGGTGGCCCAAGAAACCGTCTACAATTTGAAAAGGAGTAAAAAAAAGGAGCTATTATTAAAATAGACCTCTCCAAGGCTTATGATAGTATCAATTGGATGTATATCTGACTCCTTCTAACCCATCTTGGATTCAGAATTGATTTCATCAACTAGGTAATGGGGTGCATCTCCTCTACAAGCATTGCAGTCCTAATCAATGGGGTTGCTTCAAAATTTTTCAACATACAAAGAGGACTTTGTCAAGGGTGCCCTCTTTCTCCCCTAATTTTTCTCCTATCTATTGAAGGACTCAACTTGATGATACATGACGTAAAAATAAGGGGGATTTTAAAAGGAATTGAAGAGGTTTTCAACCTTATCGTCACCCACCTACTCTTCGTCAATGAAATCCTACTTTTTAGCAATGGTAGCTTGAAAGACAGTAGCCTAAAGGAGGTCTTTCAACTTTTCCTGAAGGCTACAGGGTTATGCATAAACAGACAGAAATCCACAATCACAACAGCTGACCTGTCAAGAGTAGAAGTGGGAAGAATCTCTGAGGTACTTCAGTTTGAAGTAAAGACATTGCAGTACTCCTTCAAATACCTGGGTTTCTACCTAAATCTTGACTCTTATCGTATTTAGGACTGGCACTGGCTAATTGCTAAGATTGAGAAAAGGATGAAACACTGGAGCTACAAATGGCTATCTAGCGTGGGGAGGCTGGTGCTGATCAAATCTGTAGCCCTCGCTATTCTAGTATACTGGGCTGCTCTCTCGTGGGTTCCTAGAAGTACTCTATCCACAATTAATAAAATTTGTAGTCGGTTCCTATGGGAAAAATCAAAGGAGGAACATGTAATGCCATGGGTGGCATAGGAGAAGATAGTGCGTCCAAGAGCATGGGCAGGGTGGGGAATTAAGGAGCTTCCCTCCTTCACAGCTTCACTAGCTGCCAAACTAGGCTGGCACCTCATCACATTGGAAAATCTTTGGATGACTGTCATTAAGCGGAAATATATTGATCTTATGCCAATCCTGGAATGGATGCGCACACCTAATAAGAAAACAAACAATGCATCAATTTTCTAGAAAGCCACGGTACGTCGGTTAAGAGCATTAAGTAGGGTCTAGCATGGCACGTTAGGGATGGTTCTCAAATAATATTGGGTCGTGATCCATGGGTGGGATGCTCTAGGAGGTTCGCCCCTTCTAGAGACCTCATAGCCCATATGGAACAAAGGGGATTCAGAACATTAAGTCACATAACGCTCCAGGGCCAGTCAACGATCTGGAGGCAAGAATGGCTGACAGGGGAAGCCCTCTAACTCGAATATAGGTGGCTCAAAGAGTGGGAGGGGTTTATCAATGATATCCAAAACTCCAATATACAGATTCAGGAGAGATCGGATGAACTCAGATGGGTCCATGCTCCATCGGGTCTTTTTTCCCCAAAGTTTGGATACAAATGGTTAATGGTACAAAAAGGTTGGGGGGAGCCAGAGTGGTGGTTTAAATCCCTGTGGGATTTAAAAGGTCTGCCAAAAACCAAGTTGTTTTTCTAGTTTATTCTTCATAACAAGATCCGCTCCTGGGATTTCCTCCAGCGCAGGGGAAAGATCGGCCCTGGTTGGTGCTCTCTGTTAGTGTCAGCCTTTGTAGCCTTCCTCCGGTGATCAAACATGCTCTTACAAAGTGATTTTAAGGTTTCAAGGTCAAATTTTGTCATTTTAGTGAGTCTTCAAGTAAAATTTGGTCACTAGGTATTAGGTCTAAGATTTGCTTTCACTCCTTTCAGAGTTGTCCAAATTTTGGTCCATGTCACCATTTAGCTGAGTGTACCATCATTCAGAGGGTTTTCATCATCATGTCAGGTTCCAATGGGTCATTTTACACCTTGTTCATGCTTCAGTTGTGCCTAGGTAAGGTTCATTTCCCTCTCCTAGGCTTTTGAAGGTAATTTCTCTTGGATGGTAAAATCATCAGCAAAAATTGTATTTCGATGTTCATACACCTTCCCCTATCCTTAATGTACATTATTAAACACTTCCCATCACTGAGATCCCCCAAATTCCTCATTTTCGCACAAACCCTAGTTTCTTGCTGAAATTTGGCAATTTTCTAGGCTAGGCCTGTGTTTTGCACTTTTGGACCCCTTCCCCTCACTCAATCTCTGAAATTCCACTTTCTCCTGCTTCCTAACATCCCTCCCTACTTCCCAAAATTTTCTCAAGAATTTAGAAGCCCCTTATCCCCTTCATTTCGCTTCATTTCGACAAATCCCTTGTTCCACATATTGGGATAAGTTTTACTCCAATGATGTTCCTGAGAAATAAAAGATGAATTTGGGAAACATAAGAGAGGTTTTTTTCCAAAATAGGCCAATGAAAAAAAACATCCTTCACGTTTTACATAGGTTTCATGGTTTTAGAGAAATGTCAAAAATACAGTCGCCTCAGGAGAATTGATGCACCTCTGAAGTGACCTTGGGAAAATCAAGATTTCTCCTAGCTTGTTTGGCCAAATGACTTGCTTGATGAGTCTAATGATAGCTAGACACAAAGAGATTCCAAATTAGGTATCATGAGATCAATTTGGAGTTGAGAAAGACCTTCAAAATTTTACTGCAATAGCACTCTGCCTTGAGGCAACCCCATTTTTCTCATTTTGACCAGTCTTGGGAGATTTGATTTTTGACAGGGTAAATGAACTCCAAATTGAAACATTCTAGTTGGGTTGGAAAGTAGACTCAATAAGCTTTACAAAGAGCTATCCGGTGCCCAATTTGGACACTGGGATGGTCTCCAAAAGCCTCCTGCAAAAAGGTGCTACGCATTGGGATGGCACTACGCATTGGGCTAAAAAGCCTGAAATCACTTCAACTCTTCCTCAAAAAGCTCCAAAATTGCAAATTATTCCTTCCAAAACTATGTTAAAATCTCCATATTTCCAATGTATGAGTTTCCATCATTTTTTATGGTGTTTCAATAGGTGAAGAAAATCCAAACCCTGTTTTCTTGCTCAAGAATTGTTTCCTTAGGGTTTAGAGTTTGGTTCTTATGCCATCACTCCCACATCCTTTTGTTTCCTCATTGTTTTTCTAGTCCCATAAGCACATTTTTCTACCCCTCATATCCCTAATTTCACTCATTCCCTATCCCAAGAAACCGAGTGACTACCCCAAAAATCTTGAATTGACAAATTTCACTTGGCAATAGTCCATCATTTCCACTACTCTATCCCTCCATAGTCCTTCAATTTTATCACATATTTGGCAACAAAACCAAAGATACCAAACTCTTTATATTCATCCAAAAAAACCTAGACTTTGGAAATCATAGAGACGGATACTTCTTATGACCGAGACAGTGACTCTACAATTGAATTGCATGCACCAAGAAGGCATTAAGCCGATGTAAAAAGTATGACAAACTTCAAATTTTGGCCGAAGATTCCTTAGCTCAGCATAGCGCTTGATGGTGGACATTCAGCACAAATTTCAAGAACTTTGGGAAACATTTTGTCAATTTTGATTTTTTTTGGCCTTAACACAGATTTTTCCACCCGACGCGTAGCGCCACTTGGCACGCGCTTATAATTGACAGCTCCTCTTGAATAAAACTTTGCATTTCTGGATTTTTCATCAAAATTTATGCATTCCTACCCATTACCTAAGGATTTTGACAAGTTTTGGGTTGCCTGAAGGGTCAAAAACACCTTTAAAATGGCCTTTCTGTTACTTTTTGGACACACAGGAAGCAGTGTTGGGATATTTGATTTTTGGAGGGAAACATGGAAACCAAATTCCTAAATTCTACTGGGGTTGGAAAGTAGATAGGAAGAGCTTTCCAACGAGCTACCATGCACACAATTTGGACTCTGGAAAGGCCCTCAAAATCAGCTCCAAAGTGGCACGACACATAGAGATTTCAGGTGCGGCGCATTGGGAATTTTGGCCTAGTTTTCACTCAACAACTCAGATTTTCGCCTAGTTTTGGCCAGTTTGACTTTTTTTATCTCCAAATGTGAAACTCTTGATGTAACTTGATGTAATTTCATGACTTTGATGTAATTTTGGCACATTTTTACTCATCCAAGTAGATTCATTCACCAAAAAGTGAAATGTAACTGAATGAATCAGTTTCCTATCTTATAGACGCCAGCTGTTTCATTGCCTATTTTCCAGTTCTTAGTTTAGATTTTGTTGAACAGCTCCTAGAATGGTGAGCTCGACCCCTAGAGGCATGGGGATGAGTTAGGCTTTTATATATCTTGCATTTTCTCAGTCATTTTCAGGAGTTGGACACTTGGGATTGCTTGGCACTTCATTGTACATTTCATCTCTGCAATTTTGGCAAAGGAATAGACTAGATTTTGCAGCACTCTTTGGGATCCATGTGGCTCTATGTTTTGATGGTTTGTTTCTCTATGTGGTTGTAAGTTTACTGATGTTTCATGTGTATCATTTCCTTCTCATTTCTTCTCAAATTAAACAAATATGTGATAAAGGTGGAATCCATTAGATCTGTAGTGCTCTGCCTTCAAATTTTGTTTAATTTTACATGTTTTCAACTGTCTAAAGAGGATTTTTGAATGCCTCTTTCCCTCTTCAACTCCTCACTGGTCTGATCTATCCATTTCATTCAATTTCAAAGCATCAAAATAATTTCCTTCCTTGCCCCATTCAGAACTCTGCAAAAACTAGGCCTCATCCCCAGACCCAAAATCTGCCTTTCCCTTGGATCCAACAAAAACCCCCAAAATCAAATAGAACTCTTTATATGTATACCTAGCCTAAAATCAGCCTTTATTTTAAGTCATATCAAGCCTCACTGATCATTTTTTGCTGATATTGACCCGGAGAGAGCCCTCTCCTGATCTGGTAGGGCTAGCTACCAGATTAAGCATGGTTTGATGTTACCCTAGAATCTGCCTTCTTTCAGCCTGAGCTATATTTAGGAAATAAAACTCTCTATATAAGGTGATTTCGGAGTCAGTATGACACCTCTTCCTTACTTGCCCCTTTAACATACAACTCTGGAATGAAACTCTTAGACTTCTCAAAATGTCACAAAAATGGGAAGGAGTTGAAGTGAGGGAGGCATGGCTGAGATGGTGGCAGGCCTCTCCAAATGATAGGGTCAGGAATCTACCTTTGCATGTTGCATGGGGAAATTGGATAGCTAGAAATATAATTATCTTCCATGATAATCCTTTCCTTGTAAACCTTTTAGCAGCTAAAGGAGCTTCCATTTATGAATATATCCATATTCCAGCACAACCCCACAAACCCAGAGTCATCCAACAAGAGAATATCAGGGGGATATTCCATGGGCATACTTCGATGGGGCATCTGACCCTCAACACAGATCTGGGGCAGGCCTCTCCATCCATGAACCATCTCAGAAAATTCTTAAAGCATCAGTCAGACTCAGCCAAGGGACTAATAATTTTGTAGAATTATAAGCTATACACATATTGCTACGTTGGCTTTTGTTTCTTGAGATGAGACATTTTCAAATATTTGTGGACTCTATGACCATCATAAAATGGTTTAATGGAACTCAGAGATTCCAAAATTTCATCTTATCTACTTTTCTTAATGAGGTGAATCTTATAAAAGCCTATTTTAGCCAGATAATTGCTTGTCACATTTACAAGGAACGACATAGTGAAGCAGACCTCCTATCTAAGGAGGGTGCTCGTCAAGAAATGGGACACTAGGTAGTTGTAGCAGTCAAAGGAGGTCAGATCTGAGGGATTGAACAACCTCCTTTTGCTTGCTAATTTCCTACTGCTCACTCTTATTAGACATGATGTTTTGCTTAAAATTTTAATTTCTGCTTGTTTTTTTTTGCTTAAAAAAATGAACATGCCTATACTATTATGTCTCTATTTTGGATTTTTTTCCTCACCGAGGAGATCCGAGAGACAAGTTTTTTCTCTATTTAAACTTTATGCTTCAAAACATTAGAAAATTGGAATGGTGTCTACCACCCAATTTTCATTTTTTGATGATAGTAAAATAGATATAGTCTACTTTCATCCCTATTTCGGGTTCTTTCCTTTAAAATGGGAAGCCTGGGGGCTGAATGGACACGTCATTTTTATGATTTTTGACAAATCTAGGAGGATCGATGCATTCTTATATCTCCTCATCAGCTGCAACACAATTTTTCCTTTGTTTTTAAGAACAAAGGAAAAATGTAGTTCTTCGAATGCTATATGCATATACTATGTAACCTTCTACTTACATAATAGACGGTTCGATTTTTTCTTTGGAAGAAAAAAAAATGGATAAATAAAAGGAATAAATATGAAACGTATATATATTTGAAATATTATAGTATTTATATACTAGTATTCTTTAGTACAACTTTTTGAAGGCTTTTACGGTGGTTCTTTCTGGTCTAATTTCTCTAAAATCTGGCAGAAACGCATTGAAAAGAGAAGTTTGATGGGTAAACTTGCACAATCGAAGTGCCCTAGAGATTTTATAGGGTGTTGAATCCATATATACTGTCGAAAAACAAGTTTAAATAACAAAAATCTAGATTTTACCTGAATTTTTTTCACTAAATTCTAGCACCTAAACTCCAAAAAATAACACTAAAGACAACTACATTTATATATAATATTCTTCTTTGAATTGTTCTTTTGAGTCACATTAAATAAACTATCACCAAGATACGAAGATGGCTGCTAAACTCATGACAGTCAAAAGTCCCTTGTGAATGAACTTTCAAAGTGAAAATTTACGAGCGACGAGTGTACAGAAGACATAGGTTAACAAAACAAGATTCATTTATGATGACTTTGTGAGTCCAATGCATTCCATTGAATAAATCTAATGAATTGCCAAAGATCATATTATATTCTTCCATGATTCCCCTATTCTCAGCTCTCCACATGTCTGCGTGATTACGATATGCTTGTATCATTGATTATTTCTTTTGATATTGTTATTGGTGCAATCAATCACTTATTATGGGACTACGGAGAGAAGGATTGTATAATAGGTTGAAGGAGACATGGAAATGAGGATGGAAGATACCTGGAAAAAAATGACATGGAGAAGAAATAACATATAACCAGAAGAGAACGACCAAGGATAAGCACCTTACCATAATTACAGAAGAGAACGACCAAGGATAACCACCTTACCATAATTATGAAAAGAAGAAAATTTGAAAGAGCATGCAAGTGATCATCTCATTTGGTCGAACCACATGGTGAGAAAGGACTAACATGCCCTCCAAATCATGGGCACGAGATTATAATTTGATTCATGTTGTGATTAACTGAGTCAAATACATTACATTGGTTCAAATATTCTTTATTTTCATGAGTGTCAACTTTTACTTTGGATTTATTTTGCCAGGGACTCCGAAAAAAGTGCTTATGTGTCTATTTGACTAAATGATTGAGTTTTCCTTCTTGAAGAAAATCCATACAGTAAAGAATCAGTTCCTAAGAGCCTACCAGTTGAGAAATAACGTATTTATGGTTTTGATGAGAAAACTTAATCCTAATTAATGGGATTATGTACAAGCTTGATTTATCAAAGGAATATTAGTTACTTATATATCTATAACATATTTGTGTTGTCATTCCTGAACATTGGAGATGGGTACCTAACACCAAGATATGCTTAGGATTAAAAAATGCAAGTTTTAATAGAACCTCTCTGTTACATATCTATCACAAAACCAATATAAAAGCCACCAAGTGGGTAATCACTGCCTTATAACACAAGATTGTTAGGTCCTTATATTACTAGTATAGTCCCTTATTGTTGTTATTGTAACCCCCTTATTGTTTGTGCCCCTGTAACCCCCATATTATTACTATTGTGCCCTTAAATTTTTATTGTTAGGTTGGCTATGATTACATTGTTGCCCCATTAGGATTACAGTGTGGCCCCATGGGCTCCTATATATAGAAATGAGGTTTTGTAATTTGTATCATCCAAGAATTGTTCATTCATGTAATGTATTGGAGGCTTCCCCATCGAAGTGGCTTATTTCTAAGGCGTTGATATCTCTTTTCATCTATTTTTGGAGCTAGTTTCACAACATTTGGTATCAGAGCTTTGGATTCTACGGATTCGCTGCTCCAAACAGGTCATCATGGTATTTTCGCTATAAATTTGTTTCTACGAAGGTTCAGAAGCTAAAATTTTTAGAGTGTGAAGCCCAAATCCGAAGAAATATCGTTGCAAAATTTCAGAGTTTGGTTAGCAATATTTTCGAAGATATGATCTATGGAAATTAGAGTTTTTTGCAGGCTTCTGAATTTCACTTAAAAAGGTCATCACGAAATTTTCACTATAACGTTTTTTCTATGAAGGTTTAGAAGCTGAAATGTTTAGAGCGCGAAGCTGAAATCCTTGGAAACATAATCGCAAAATTTCAGAGCTTGGTTCACAATATTTTCATATATATGATTTGTGGAAGTTAGGTCTTTTTCAAGCTCGCGAATTTCATCTCAAACAGGTGACCATGGGAAAATATTCATAACTATCTCTCTGAGCATCGGATTGGAATTCTATAAAAAGTGACTAGAAACACACGGATTTTAGTTTCCTGGATATAAATTTTGGATCCAATGAGAAAACAGTGATACGTGGAAAGTCGTACAAGTTCGCTCTACTGAACCAATCCATAATTAGGTCATTGTGGGAGATTGGACATAACTTTGTCATGAATAATCCAACTCAAGTCATGCTTGTGGCATTTGAAAGAAGGTTCAGATCACTACTACAAGGTTGAATTTCAGATATTGAGGATCTGTAAGTACAAAGATAAGTCAATTTCAATATCGAGCTCCTCAAAAGCAAGTAAAAGGTGTGTATTTTTTTCCGAATTGCATAAGTCTTGTTTGAAGAATGAAGTTGAATTGATTCCAAGGGCATATTGTAGAATAGATATCGGTATTAGTTTCTCAAATGGCCCCTAAAAATAATTCAACACCCATTAAGCCTTTAGAACGCTCTACTGTGACTCGTGAAAACGAAGAATGGCAACATGACATATCAAAATTACAAGAGCAAGTGCAACAAATTTTTCTCTCGCAAAGAGCAACAAAAAATTACATTGAAGTTTTGAAGAAAGATGTGGAAACTAAAATGGATGGTTTGAAGAAAGCCGTGGAATCTAAGATGGATGGTTTGAATAATGGCATGGAAGCTAAGATGTATGACATGAAAGCTAGCATGGAATCTAAGATGGATGACATGGAAGCTAATATGCAAAACATGAAGAATGATCTAAAAGCAGACATGGAAGGTTTGACAAAGTTGATACAAGAAATGTTTCCTAATGGTGAAAATATAGTAGAGGAAACTCATGATGAGAAAAAAATAAATGTTAATCGTGATTTCATAAACTCTAATGTTGGAGGGAAGAACCACCATATTCCAAATATGGATATGAGGAATTTTGATGGAAAGGATCCTATAACATGGATACTACATATGGAGCAATATTTTGATCTAAATAATGTGCAAAACACACAAAAGGTATGCATTGCAACTTTAAATTTAGAACAAAATGCATTTGTATGGTATCGATGGCTTTGCTCCCATAAAAAAATTGTCACTTGGTCAATTTTTACGGAGGAAATGATAGCACATTATGATGATACAAATAACAACACCTTCTTTAGCCAATTGATAAATCTCAAACAAAAGTGTTTAGTAGGGGAGCACATTGAGGGCTTCCAAAAATTGAATATAAGGGTAACTGATATTCCAGAGGAACACATGATTGATCTCTTCATAGGTACTTCAAAGTATAACATCCAACATGAAGCTCGCGTTTTGGAACCTGATTCATTGGAGAAGGCATTCAGGTTGGCAAGAAAAATTGAATGTAAAATTATGGCAACAAGGAAGCCTACCAATCACTTCTATAAAGATGGAAATGTTGCTACTCCTAGATTTCCAAAACCTACAAGGTTGACACCAAAAAAATTGGAAGAAAAAAGAGCAAAAGCGATTTTCTACAGTTGTGATAGAAAATACACGTGTTGCGAAGAAATTATTTTACATAGATTGTGAAGAGGAAGAAAAAAATGAACAAGAATCTTCAACAGAAGAGGATATACACCAAGAAGCAGCCCTAGAAGAGGAAGAAATGAGTCGGACCATACCTTGTAATGCATTGCCAGGAATTACCACTGCTCAAACTCTCAAGAGAGAAGGACATATCAAGAAGAAAAAGGTAATAGTGTTGATTGATTCAGGTAGCACCCATAATTTTATTCATTGTAAGGTAGCCAAGGAATTGAATTGTTTCCTATACCGAGCACCAGAATGTGAAGTGATGGTTGCAAATGGAGGAAATATAAATTGCTCTGGAAAATTCCATAGTATCAAGCTAACCATGGCAGAATACGTATTGAATAGTCCAATGCTTTCCATTCCTATGGGAGGTGCTGATGTTGTACTAGGGGTACAATGGTTACAATCTTTGGGGATGGTAGCTTTTAATTTTCAAGAACTTTTGTTGAAATTTTTTTCAAAAGGAAAGGAAGTCAAATTATGGGGTATTGCAGGGAAGCCGGGAAAGATAATAAGCTCTAATGTCATGACAAAGCTTCTAAAGAAAGAAAAACGAAGCACAATTGCACAATTATGGTAACTAGAAGTTCCGACATCAAAATCATCTATTTCTGTAGATCTCAAAAAAGTATTGGAAAATCATTCCAAGGTGTTTGAAACTCCCAAAGGACTCCCACCTATTCGTGATCATGATCATGCTATTCATTTGATTCCAGGAAGTGTTCCTCCAAACATCAGGCCTTATAGAAATCCTTATGTCCAAAAGAGCAAAATTGAATGTATGATTGTAGAAATGTTAGAGGCGGGTATAATTCAACCTAGTCAAAGTTCTTTCTTTTCTCCTGTAGTATTGGTACACAAGAAGGATGGATCATGGTGCATGTTTCCGGATTATAGGGAGCTGAATAAGCTCACCATTAAAGATAAATTTCCCATTCTTGTGATTGATGAATTATTGGGTGAATTACATGGAGCAATTTATTTTACCAAGTTGGATCCTTGTTCAGGATATCATCACATTAGAATGAAGACTGAAGATATTCTGAAAATATCATTTCGAACTCATGAGGGTCATTATGAATTTTTGGTCATGCCTTTTTGCCTTACCAATGCACCTTCTACATTTCAAGCGTTAATGAATTCCATTTTCAAACCCTTCCTTAGAAAATTTGTGCTAATATTTTTTGATGATATACTAGTCTATAACAAGTCTTGGAAGGAACATGTTCAACATGTTGAGAGGGTGCTCAAACTATTGTAGGAGAAACAATTATATGCAAAAACATCCAAATGTTTCTTTGGAGTACAAGAGGTGGAATAGATGGGTCATATTACATCTCACAAGGGTGTTAAGGTAGACCCTAACAAAATTAAAGCCATTAAGGAATGGAAAGTCCCCACAACCATAAAGCAGTTGCAAGGATTTCTCAGGTTAACAGGGTATTATCGCAAGTTTGTTAAGAATTATGGGAGAATAGCAACACCTCTAACAACATTATTGAAGAAAGATGCATTTTCATGGACTCCTGAAGCACTAAGGCCTTTGAACATCTTAAAGAGGCAATGCTCCTAGCACTGGTCTTAGTTGCGCCAGACTTCACAAAAACCTTTATTGTGGAATGTGATGCCTCAGGAAATGGAATTGGTGTTGTTTTAATGCAAGAAGGAAGACCCATTTCTTTTGAAATTCGTCCAATCAAAGGAAAGTATTTACAAAAACCTATTTATGATAAGGAAATGTTAGCAATACTGGATGCACTAAATAAATGACAAACTCGCCTAATGGGAATACACTTGAAGGTAAAAACTAATCATGATATTCTTAAACACTTTTTGGAACAAAGACTATCTTCAAAAGAGCAGCAAAAATGGGTCTCAAAGATGTTGGGTTATGAATTTGAAATAATCTATAGAAAAGGGAAGCTAAATGTTGTTATAGATGCACTCTCAAGAAATAATGAAGAGGTGGAAGCATTGCTTTGTGCCATTTCTATTATCCAACCAGATTTGATAACTGAAGCAAGAGATGAATGGAAGAAGGATGAAGAAGTGTGGACACTCATTCAAAATTTGCAACAAGATCCTAGTACATCTGATACATTTAGTTGGAAAAATGATTCCTTATGGTACGAAGATCGCTTATATCTTTGTAAGAATTCCCAACTAAAAAAAAATATTCTTTTGGAATTGCACACTTCTCCTTTAGGAGGACACTCAAGATTTTTAAAAACTTACCATAGGGTGAAGAAAGAATTTTTTTGGGATGGCCTAAATCTGATATTCAAAAGTTTGTGGCGGAATGTTTGGTTTTCCAGTAGAATAAAGTTGAGACAATTAAGACCTTGGGTCTTCTACAACCTTTATCCATTCGAAGTTAACATTGGGAGGATATTTCAATGGATTTTATCACAGGTTTACCTATGTCCAAAGGAAAGAGTGTCATCATGGTGGTAGTTGAAAGACTTACCAAGTATGCACACTTTTATGCATTTTCTCATCCATTTAAATCAAGTATAGTTTCTGCTAAATTTATGGACACAATTCAAATGCTACATGGAAACCCAAGGATTATTGTGAGCAACAAAGATCCCATTTTTACTGGAAATTTTTGGACGGAGTTATTTTCTTGTTTGGGTACTCAATTATCTCATAACTCATCTTATCATCCTCAATCCGATGGTCAAACTGAAATAGTAAATAAATGTTTGGAAGGATATCTTCGTTGTTTTATATCTGATAATCAAACATAATGGGTCAAGTGGTTACCTCTCGCTGAATGGTGGTATAACACTTCCTTCAATACTGCAGCCAAAATGACCCCATTTATGGAACTTTATGGATATCATCCACCATCCATCACATCATTTTTAAGAGAAAATTCGAAGGTTAAAGAAGTGGAAGATCACATCGAGCATCAACAAGAAGTTCTCGAACTCTTAAAGGGTAACCTGAATTTGGTAGAAAATTAAATGAAACAATAGGCAGATCAACATCGGACTGAGAGAAGTTTTGATGTAGGAGACAGGGTACTTTTACGGCTACAACCATACAAACAAATCTCCCTCAAGCAAGCTAAGAAGGATAATAAATTATCGCCAAAGTACTATGGTCCTTACAAGGTGTTGCAAAATATTTGTACTATGGCATACAAATTGGAGCTTCCTGCTTCTTCACCAGTGCATCTAGTTTTCCATGTTTCATGCTTAAATAAGGTTACAGGTGAAAATATTCCTGTTCAAAAAATATTGTCAGAACTCGATGAGGAAGGAAAAATCATATTGGAGCCTGAAGCGGTCACGGAAACAAGAACTCGACAACTACATAATCGATCAATTTCAGAGTATCTCATCAAGTGGAAGAACTTACCCACTAAAGATTCTACATGGGAGGATGAAAATTTTATATAGAAGCACCCAAAGCTACTCAAGCATTGAGGACAATACTTTTTTGAAGGAGAGGGGCCTGTTAGGTCCCTATATTACTACTATAGTCCCTTTTTGTTGTTAGTGTAACCCCCTTATTGTTATTATTGTACCCCTCTAACCCCCATATTCTTATTATTGTGCCCTTAAATTATTATTGTTAGGTCAACTAGGATTACATTGTGGCCCCATGGACTCCTTTATATAGAAAGGAGGTTTTTTAATTTGTATCATCCAAGAATTGTTCATTCATGTAATGTATTGGAGGTTTCCCCCTCGAAGTGGCTTATTTCTAAGGCATTGATATCTCTTTTCTTCTATTTTTGGAGCTGGTTTCACAACAAGATCATTACTGTAACAACGATGGCAGCACCATCTAATGTTGAGAGTCATCATCAATGAAGAACTTGAAAGCTCTATTCTTATGTGTTTCCACCCGTTGACGAGAAAAATTTTCCGGCCAACAGTAGGGGATCTCCGCAGTAGAAAGTCCCAATTAGACCTTGAACCATTTGGAATAGGGATCCCGTCCAGGGTGTGGGTTCGGCTACAGCTTAAGTCACCTTCCCTTTGGTCTCAAAAGAACTCGATCGAACCTACGGACACACACTTAATCACATGATACAAGATACATGGTTGATGCATTAAACACGTATATAACACTATGCATAGAAAGACAAATAATAAAGCATACACGCTGAAGGAGGTGTTGTTAACAACACATCTTTGGGGTTATGCTTGTAGGATATTATGAACACAAAAGAAACAGTTCTTTATGGCTAGATGCCCCTTTACTTCCTGAAAGATAAAACGAAATGCTAATAAACAAAGTCGTTAACATCAATTAAGAAAGAAATAAATCTGAACATCATTAACACCAGTACAAGAAACCATAATGCATAAATGATGCCATTAAAGAGTGTAGTTTCACTAATCAAAAGATGTTTGAAACTATATAGAAATACTCATAGTGTTCGCACAGCAAAACACATCAGATCCAAAAGGAGTTTCAACAGGTATCTGTATTCATATGCAAAAAGAGTGTTATCTTTCAATACAATGTTGTATAGCTCTTGAGTCACAAAAAAAATATCTTTTAGATTTTCCCTGGAGGGAGTTTTATAGATCAAAGCTTGCCCTTTGCACTTCCTGACTCTTCGCCTGCCTACCTGTTGAGTTGCCTTGTGACTCGGAAAGAAGCTGCGACCTATGACCTGGTTGGTGAGTGCGACCTGCGACCTGGCTGGGCGGTAGGACCTGTGACCTGCCTCTAAATGCTACCAGCGAATTACTGCTACTGGGCTATGAAGATGAGTGTGCAATTGTGAGGTCAGGGGCATCAATCTGCTATCCTTTGAGGAAATATTTCCAGGTATGATACTCTGCTGCTATGGGGGAAACGAGAGGGACCTCTTCTTTCAACCGATGCATGCACTCCAAAGCATTTGGGACTAGATTTTCCCTTTTCTGTGAGATCTGGTTGGAAAGAGAGGCGATCTTGGTGTAAATCCATACTGGCGTGACAAGAAAATGACCCAGATTTTCTCGTGATGCTACAAGATCGGGGGTGGCAGCAGCTTGCTTAATGGGTTGCAGAAATGACTGGATCTCTTGATCTACTTGTTCCCAGTTTTTCCTCTCATCCAATGCCCCCAGCAAAGGAATGTGGTGAAGGATGTGCATCGAGTCGATGTTGCTAATTAGGTGCTCGTATGCAAACATTACTTTGTCTAAATCCTTGGATAGCTTATCCTTGGACTGCATTTTCATACGGATTTGGACTTTGGCATCTTCCGTATGAATCCAATCCTTCTTTGGAAAATGCTCAGGAGCTTGAGGGTACCGCACTATCCAGTCCATCATTCTATCCAAGGCAGCTGAGGCCTCCTTTAGCTGCTCGTGCTTCTGCTTAGTCTTCGCTCGTCCTCTTAACAATGGGGCGACTGTTTGTTTTATGGTGAACATTTCCCCATACACTTGCCTCATGGTCGCCTCTAATACATCACACTCCTTTAGAATGGCAAGCGGAACTTCATTGAAAGGGGGAGTTTTGTTTTGGAGTTGTTGAACCTCCTCTTTTAATGTTGTCCTCTCTTTTTCTACCCTTTTCTTCCACTTCTCTACTTCTTGTAGTCTATTTTGTAGAGAAACGATCTCTCTACTCATTCTGGTCACATTTTCTTCTGTGGCCGCAACGAAAGTTGTGCCAGCCGATGCTATCATCACGGGATTAGTCCTAGTATCAAGGACTATGTCTTTCCGGTTGTGACTGTGGATGTGGTGGAAGGATTTTGCGCCAGGCTTCTTTTCTTCTCCTGTCGGATTTTGAAGGAGAATTGATCGAACGTGAGCCTGGTGAGGTCGAATACCTCCTCCTCTTGCCCCTGGGAGGAGCTGACATTAGAGAGTGTGGCTAATGTACTGACTAGAGGTACTTCAAGGGGAGATACCTCGATGTCTTCTAGCATCTCATCCTCTTCTTCTTTCTTCTTCTTTTCCTCCTCTTCCCTTCGTAGGCGTTCAGCTTCCGCCTTTTCATGTTCTTTCTTCTGCCTGAGCTCCTCTTCTGCTGCTACTTCTACTTCGGCTTTCCTCCTCCATTTAGCTGCTGCAGCTTGCTCTGCTTTCTTCTGGCAGTCAACTTCCACTTTGTCTAGCTCTTTCTTGAGTTCCCGCTCTGCTGCAGCCTCCGCCTCCTTTTCCTCCTTTTATTTCTTGGCCTCCTCGGCCTGATTCTTCTTTTGTTCTGTCGTTAGGCTCTTCTTGCACTTATCCTCATCTTCTTTCATTTTCTTTTCTCTCTCTTGCTGGGCTTTGGTCTCTATTTCTTTCTGTTGGGTAGAGGTACTATGCCCTGTATTGGTCTGAGGCTTCTTAGCTAGAGAGGAAGAAGAAGCTCCTAATTCACGACCCCTTTCTTCCAAGGTTTGGTCATTCGGGTCTCCTTGGCCAGAGTCCGCCCCCAAAGCAAGTTGTCTATCTGCACTGTACCAGTTCCTTCTTTCATATTCTCCCGGGCGTTCAGTATGCTGATAGTTCCATTTGAATTTAGCCTTCTTGAAATGTTTAGGAACTATCCTCTCAGGGTCATATGTTCAATATTCTAAAACCCTGAAGTGATAAATTTTCATCTCTTCTCCCTCTACCTCTACCTCTCTAAAATCTTTAACTGTGTATGCGCCGATAGTGAGGGGTAGTGCGGGCCACGGCTTCTTCTTACCTTTGGACGGGACCCTGGAGAAACCTGAGGACATTTGAAAATAGACCTCTTGCATGAGAATTATGTCTGTAATGAAATGAGGCATAGCATGTGGTGCCCTGAACGAGCCAAAGACTCGGATGAATGTATATTTGGCAAAAGGAAACCAATGCGCCACTTGGCTTACCGTCTCCCTGGCTCGCCAAGATATGCAAGGGGCGTCTTGGCCGAATAATTTTCTATATAGAGCGTGGATGAACACTTGGGAGATTGGCTCTATGCCTTATTTATACCTGGATTCCCAAAACACCTTGGTTTGTAGATGAATTGCACGGGTCTCTTTGGGATCCCAGTTATGTACCCATCCCTCAAAATGCAACCTTTAATAGACGACATCCAATAAATAAGAGGCCATATAGAATTCATAAGGCATTCCTTCATCCGGTACCAATGCTGAGGATAAATTTGTATGCATGGAGGTCATCAATATGCTAGCCCAGTTGAAGTAGGTGCCGTGAACTATGACGTACTCCATGAGAGTCGCCCATGTGCCATTGAAGGTAGTAGCATCTGGGCACCCATATAGTCTGGAAAGCATGGCAGCGACTAATTTGTACACTTTCTTGAGGCTTTCCACTGGATATTCCTGGTCTTTCTTGGCCTTAGACTTCTCAGGCTCCTCCCACCATTTCCTTATAGTGTCAACTACAGGAACTGCATGAGCAATGGCCCAATCTTCTGTGAATTTTTCTTCTTGCTCAGGCAAAGAGCAATAAACATGGGAATCTGAGCCTTTGAGCATTGCAAAAGCCTTGCCTTCGTTGTCTCTGATCACGAACTTCTTGGGATCTGTTTTCTGTATAATCCAATCTATCACCTCTGGGCACAAGAAAATGGCCAGGTGAGCACCTGCGATATGTAGCTTGGAACTTTTAACCTGTAAGTATATCTCCTGATCCGGGAGGTCTTCTGGGAATTCCATTTTGGCCAATTCTTGGTACACTTGGTACCAACGCATGCTGTCCCCTTTGGCAAATGTGCAAAGGGTGTCTATTTATATCGGGGGTGGGGACATTGGCATGTCCATCTCCACATCTTCCACTGCCAAGTGTTTGTCTTTCTTTCAAGACACTGGAGGTCCCATGTCGCTGGAATCCGAGAGGATAGGTATACACTCCAAGTCTGTTTCAAATTCACCTGTCATATTCATGAAATAATCCCAAGATAAGAAAGACGCCATGGTGATATAAGACCAATTACAGTTTACCAATTATTTCAACTAGGACACAGGCAAAGCTGAATAAATGGCCTACTGGGTCGCGGGGTCACAGCTTGTAAGAAAATGGCCAAGGTGCGACCTTGCGACCTTGCGACTGGGTTGGTGGGTCGCGGGGTCGCAAATTGCGGGAAAAAAATGGAAATGCGACCTTGCGACTTGGTTGCGGGGGTCGCTAGGTCACAAGTTGTGGAAAATGGAAAGGATGCGACCTTGAAACCTTGTGACAAGGTCGTGGGGTTGCGGGGCCGCAAGCTTCAAAATAACAGAGAGAATGCGACCTTGCGACCTGGGGACTAGGTCGTGGGGTCGCAAGTCACGCTAGGGCTTGCTGGGGTTTTGGGCGCGCGTGGCGTGGAGTTTTTTTTCCCTTTAACTGGAAAAATACAAGGCTAAATGGGTCCAGAAAAAGTCAAGGGATATTTTTTCGAGTAGGGTACAGGCCATGAGGAGCTAGATAAGAAACTGTGATGAGTTGGGCAAGTGTGGTGAAAACTGGAATCAAAAGGAAACCCTAAGCAAGAAATTAAAATAATGGCTCAGGGAAAGGACAATTTAAAGGCTAAGGAATGTATGGATTTGGCAAGAATAATCAAAAGGGAAATAACAAGAGGAAAAATGGAAACTTACCTAGGAAAATCGCGCTCCAATCGACCTGTCAAAGCCATTTTTTCTATCCGCTGCATATGCAAAATGCGACCTAGCGACCTCCAATATATAAAAAGGTCGCACGTGCGAGCCATTAATGAGGTATCAAGGTCGCATGTCGAGGTGGCGTGAGGAGAATGCGACCTAGCGACCTTGCGACCTGGAGACCTCAGGGTCGCGGGGTCGCGGTTTTCCACAGATTTTAAGATTTGCGACTCAGCGACTTAGTCTTCCTGACCTTTTACTTAACTTTTATTTGTGCTCAAGGGGATCCAAATTTTTTTTAAAGTCGGGTTTTTTTGGAGGGTGTTATAGAGGCTACAACACCACCAAGAAACATTAAAAAAAATCATGAGGAAGACAACTACACTGTAAAGTAATGCGTGTATTTTGAAAATTTTCAAATTATGTTCATTTTATGGACAGGGTATAATTGGTTAAACACGGTGATTTATTTCAAATTCATAATCTTAATTATCTGAACTACTGTTCTGGATAAATTTGCATAGAAACATCAAATTAAGGTGCTATTGGATGTAGTTTATTGACAATTCTACCCCACTGCATAAACCTACCAGATTCAATGTTTTTTTTTAAATTCCATGTTTGTGATTTCAATGTCGAATTAATTCCAAGGAAATGAAATTAATTTCAATGACATAGAACTCCTATCTCTTTGAATATTGATTGCATGCTTAATACTTAAGGATTGATTTTTCCTTCATAAAGAAACTAAATAGAATAAAGAAGCATTTTCTAAAATAGCAGCTTGACAAATAAAGTATTTGTGCTTTTGCAAGACAAATTAGCCATATGGGATTATGTACAAAGTTGATTTCTAAAAATCATATCAGTCACCTATATCTATAACATATTTTTTTTGTCATTGCGTTAACTTTAGAGATGGGTTTCTAACACAGAACTGTTCTCACCATTACAAAATGAAATTTTTAATCGTAATTATGTGTTATATATCTAATATGGAACAAGTATAAAAGCCATTAAGTGGATAGGCATTGTTTTCTAAGGAAATATAATTAAGTCGAAGGCTTGTTCTCTCTATGGGGTTATATGTGTTGGTTAAGGTTGTCATTGATGTCGAATTGTTGAAGACAAAAAATATTCTTGTGATGTTTCTTTAACCTCTTGATCTAATATTTTGATGAAACCCTAAATCTAATCCTAAGAAATCCTAACCCTATTTAGCACTACTTGTTGATGAACACTAACCCTAGATGTTGGGAAAACCATACATGAGAAAACCTTTTTCCCTAATATTTTGATGAAACCCTAACCCTAATCTTAAGAAACCCTTACCTTGTTAAAATCTTTAATTCCTACCCCTAATACCCAAACCCTAGATATCCCTAAAAACTAGTCCTAAATAATATTTATTTAATTTCACAAAAATTATCAAACCTAATCCTAATCGTTAAAACCTTTGCCATGGTACCATAAATATATAATAATAATAATAATAATAAACAAAGGGCTAGAGCCCTAGAGGATATGAGTCCTCAAGAATACCAGATCGGAGTGTATACCTGGTCAAAGCCTATGCCACAGATAGGGTTGGAGCCCTACAGGTTGGTGCCTCAAACTCACAAGGTAGGAGCCTTGGAAGATAGGGATGGAGCCTCAAAGTCGATGAATATAATGCAAGAGTGATGAAGGAAATTTTGAGTAGCTTACCAAATCCTATAAAGACAAAAGTGGAAAAAATATTTTTCAGCAAAAGATATGTGGGAAAAACTTGAAAATATTCACTCAAAAGGAGCACTGACCATGATCTCTACTGAAGAAGATGATGGAAAGAAAGAAGGAAATCCATAACCCATTAAGGAAGTTGAAAATACGAGTGAAGACATTGGGACCAAGGAAGTCCTAAAAGATGAAGAAAATGAAGAATAATTCACAAAAGATTTCAAGACAAAGCTTGTAGCTTCCCTAGAATAGATAAGCAGTTTGAAAAAGGAAAATGAGGAGCTTAATAAGAAAGCACAAGATGGTGACTATGAATTCGACAAGACAAGGAAGGAATTTGATCTCTTCAAGATTCAAATTCAAGAAGCAGATGAGGAGCTCACCAAGCTGAAGGAGGAATTTCATCAAAACAAGAAAAAGGTCTCATGAAGAGGTCATGCAATTGTAAAATCAATTGGATAAAGCTAAGAAAGGGCAAGACATTTTATCAAGCCATCTTGAACAAAGACACAAGGACTTGAACAAACTTGAAGTAAAAAACAATCAATACAAGGAAGAGGTCTCCTCCCTTAAGAGGTCTACATAACATAATATTTGGGTCAGGTTAGCCCTTGACCCTGGTTGTTTGACCGAGGTTAGCGGTTAGTCCCGGTCCCTACGCCCAAATATGTAATCTGTAAACTTTAAATAAGACACATGCAATATATATATTAAGTAAAAATACAAAAAATATGTGAGAGGTCTTTTTTGGTATGTGTGAGGTCTCGCGCTTGAATGTCATGAAGGCCCGTTCTGGCCTATAAAAAAAATTTTCTATGTTTAAGGAGGGCACATGGCTGCTAGATGTTGGCCCATGTTCCACTTCCTTATTCGATCATCAAAGCAAACCATATCCAATCAAATAACAACAAAGTCAAACCAATAACAATTTTCCAAGTGTCTACCTTTCATTGTTTAGTGGAGTGCAATTCACGTTGCCAAGTCACAGTCCAATCAGTAGTACGGACTGCTGGTTGTGCATCCCTAAAACCCAATTCCAAAAAAAATTATCGTTTCCCAATTTAGACAGAATGCCTTATCAGGAGCATATGAGGTTTGATTTGAGTGAAACAAGTTGTGTTAGATTCACGATGATGAGATCTACGCTTTCCTGTTAGTTTTGATTCAATCTCAACAGTTTCAATTTTGAGCAATAAAATCATACCCCGGGTCATCCCTCCCCACTATAAGCTTTTGGACCTCCAAAATCTCTTTATCATTCAAAATATATATGAGTGTATAACTCCATCACCCTTCTAGTCTCAATCCATTGAACTTTGTCTGAATTTGAAACTTTCATATTTTCATGAAAATACATTATTTTCCCTGATTTTGGAGTCCATTTCTTGCTATCAGAGATGAAATATTGCTACAATTTCCTAGAATATTCAGAACAAAAAACTTTTCTTGAAGGACTAAAGACATTCCCTCGTCAGTATTCAATCAAAGGAAACTTAAACAATCTCATTTTTTTCTCACCTTGAACATTGTCTTCATGATGATGCTTAACATGTCTAGCCTTGCACTTGGCTCTACTCTTGACCAAATGTGATATCCATTTCCATGCACCATCCCTTTTCAAAGCTGATACATTATGAAACCCACAAGAAGAATTTTTTCAAGCAATGTCCTATTTTTCAAATTTCTTTTTCATTTTCTCTTTGACCCCTGCATTCTTTAACACTAGTATCTTGTTCACACCACTGTTCAACAACGATCTATGATACTCCAAATTTACTTCATCTTGTATAACTCTTTTAGGGGGAAACATGTTAGAATCTTGAAACATCTTATCACTTTGATTAGCAACATCAATGAAATCAGATTTTACATTTGACTTATATCCTTGAAAGGCCTCATTCGCAACACCTTTATGCTTGAACATTAACAATGTAAAATTCTGACTATCATTAACGATTTTCTTCATTTTCCCAAAATTCATAAGAGACAAAATCGTCTTCCTAATATGCGCTCTAACAATGTACACAATCCAATTCTTGAACAAGTGATACTTATTCTCATGGAGATGAAAAATTTCTCCCTTATCATAAAGATATGGGCTTCCAAAAACTATATCGGATATATCAAGTGAAACTACATCAAGTTCAACTTCATCTAAAAAATTTGTAGTGGTTACACATGTAAGGATGTACTTCCTTGTCACATGAAATTTTTAATTCGCACATACCCAACCTAAAGGATATGGTATAGGATGAGGAATGGTCTCTAGATTCAACTTCTTGACAGTGTCTTCAGAGATAATATTTTCCTATGAACCAATATGAAACAATGTGTCTACCTTGGTATCCCTTGAAATAAATCTAATATGGAGAAGCTAAATTCTTGTTTTTACATCTTCAGTATCATTGAGACAAATTGAATAACTAGTACTTTCTATGTCCTTACCTTTCAAACTCATCATTCTGATCTTTGTTTCATCCCCGGAATCATAACCTAAATCATGTTGTATAGTTGCAGTTGTCTTCTCCTTCTCCTTCTCCTTGTTTTTAAAATTTATGGGTGTTAGTATGAATCCTTCGTCGAAGTGTACGAGAAAGGACCACTTTAGCTACACATAACTAATAGCCCTAACAACAATAGTGGCTGCCAAATATCTTCAGATCTGCGATTAGTAATAAAAATGCTGCAACAACCAGATCTATAAATGGAAAGATATTAAGCAGTAAAATAAAGGGGTTTGCTCCATGCATCCAACAGACAAGACAAGAACACAATTTTTTGAAAGAATTTTTATATTACAGGGCACCTGGGAGGAAAAAAAGAAGGTGTATCTAGCTCTCCTCAATGGGATGGGTTCTTTGTAGTCCTCAGCACTTCAGATCTAAGCTTTCTCTCTCTTGTAGGTGTAGAAAACCCAATGCAGAAAATGGAGCTCAATGGGAGCAAATGGTGAAAATGAGACCAAGTGTATAGATCCAGAGTGATCTAGTAGGCAAAAAAAGGTGAGGAATGATGGGGAAGAACCCTCCTATTTATAACAAAATATTGGGTCATTCTAGATCTTGGTGCATGATTAAAATAATGTTAACCAAATCTAGATCCACCTTTATAGAATATTTTATTATATTTGTTGGAGGGAAAGGGTGTTTGACTTGGGTCAAATCCCTTGATTAGTGAAAAATAAATAAATAAATGATTTATTTATCTTTTTAAGGAAGTGGTTGGGAGATAATCAAATAAATAATGATTTATTTGATTAATGGTGGGTGATTTGGTCATATTTAACAAGAAATATTATCTAAATAAGATTTAAATAATTATTCCTAGAAAATAATAAGATAACTATGGGTTTATCTCATTAATTTCTTTGTTTTTGGGTTAAACATGACTGGGAATAATAATTAAATTATGGTTTAATTAATTATTCCATGAGGAAAATCAAACAAATATAGGTTTGTTTAATATATCCTTTTGGGGTTTCCTGTTTGGACCATAAACAACCTAATAAATGTGGTTTATTAAGTTATTGAACATAGTGAAGGCAATTTTACTGAGGGTAAAATTGGTCTTACATGGTGTACCTGGGTCCATCTAATGATGATAGGTTAGATGACCAAAAAATGGTGTAACAGATTGCCCCCCAGCGTGCGAGTGTCAGGAGAAAATCGTATGATCGAAGTACGTTGTAAGAACTCGATCACTAGACAACAAAAGGGAAGTCAGAGAGAGAAAGGTGAGGTAGATAGTGTGCTGAAGGACTAGACCCTGAGGAGACGAGACTCGTAGGTGCAACAAGTCTCTTTTTATGAGAGGGTACCTGTGCGGAAGGCAGCGGGGGAGGCATACCTATGCCCGTCGAGACAAAGTACAAAAGAATAGTGTGTCCAGTGAACAAGGGACTGAACCATAGAGTACAGCTGGCATAATCAAGAGCCAGATAAAAATACAATGAGGAATCTCACATACATGCTATGCATGGGATAACAGCCAGGACTAGTACAATAATATCTGAGTACATGAGATAAATACAACCCAAATGCCCCCTGTAAATGGGGAAGGGCTCACAAAATCTGACTGATACATGCAAATCGAAGAGGTGCTGCAAGTGGCTAAGGCCAACATCATCAAAATCTGGAGCTGCATCGAAGGCTGCAAAGAAGAGGTCATCCGGGCATGTGGGGGGCTACCTGCAGGGCCACCCCCTCATGAGGGTTGATACATCTCACACACACCCGGGAATCATCAAGAGCTGCTGCTAGATCACTGGCCCGTCAAGTATACGAATCTCGATCATGCTAAAAAGGAGCTGGAGAGACAATCAAGTCAAGGGGAAATGGGAGATCCCCTTGCCTAATCCGAGGCACCGAACAAGAGTGGAAGCTGGAACCAAGGTACATCGCCCTCTAGACCTGGCTTCTGGAATGAATGTGTTGATGTCGACAGAAGGAGGTCTGCCATAGGTGAGGTAATGAGAGATCCTCAACTAAGGCACGAGAGAAAACAGTAGAGCGATGGACAGGCTGACACTAATGATGATAGTGGAAATGGGAAGGACTGAGTAGCGAATGGACGACCTCCCTTGTTAGAGCATAAAGAGCATGGATGACACGGTAGCGACTGACGCAAGATCATAAGGGATAGGGGACAGTGAGACTGAAGGTCATAATGTGCGACACAAGAGAGAGACCAAGCAATGAAGGATGGAGGGCTATAGTGGGGTGCAAAGGGACGTGGTATGGACTCCATGGATGCAATGATGACTCAACTTGGATGCTCTAAACAAGGGCGACTCGGGGGTGCTGCCACACAGTGAAGGCCCCAATGGGGGACCATGGAAGCATGAGTACAAGGTGGGAACTCATGACGAAAATCGACACGAACATGGACAAGTAAGGGAGCAATATGGTGCCCCAAGTACAAGTGTTGTAAGTGAGGAAATTCGATTTTAAGGAGCGGTGAAGTGACCCTTCTTGGACAAAATGTGTCCAGGTGAAGTATCAAATCATCAAAAACTAACAGAAACCAATTTGATAGCTCTGTGAGAGCTTTCCCGCGGTGCTGATGGTTCGTCGAACGGGGCTACGGTGTGGTCGCAGCAGTTGAAAGAAGAAACATGGGTTCTCTTCTAATAAGGCAGTTTTCCCTCCAAAATCATTCATTTGCTATTGTTGCTGTGGTGAATGTGGAGAGGAGAGAAGGCCCTAAATCTTGCGGTGAACGTAGCGGACAAACCGACCGTTGGAATCGAGATCCGTCAGTTGGAGGTAAGAGGCCTAACCTTTCTCTTGCATTTTGATGGATTACATTTGCAGTTTAGGGCCCAAAATCCCAGAAACAGCCCCTCCTTCATCTCTACGACCGGGTCGCACTTTTTGGGGCAAAAAGTGCGACCTAGGACGCAGGTATCAGGGCAAAAAGTGGGACCTGGTCCAGAAAAGGGTAGAAAACTGCGACCTGGGAGATGAGGGGGTTTTGGTGCTGTTTTATGGCTGGAAGTTGGGTTTTGGTGTTTGGTTATGGTTTTCCCGATCTATACGCTGACAAAAATGATGTGTTTGTGCAGGTATGGCAGAGTTACGGGTCAACTGGAGAGAGAGAGATCTGGGGACGCTTCGGACAGAGATCCAGGCGGATCAGGGCGTCCGCTGTGTATTGGTCAGATTTGGGGTTCTCAAGTTTTTGGAGAACCCGTTGATGAGAGCAGGGGAACTGTTACTGGCCCGGATTATCAGTTATTGGGATCCATATCAGGAGATCTTTGTGGTGCAGGGGCATAGGATCGAACTGAGGGTCCAGGACGTGTACTTCCTGACTGGTCTCCCGCCACTGGGGATGGTGGGAAACACTCAGCCAGTGTTGCCGCGGGGGCAGCATATCATGGAGTTCATGGAACGTCATTGTCAATCGGGTCTCCAAGTCAAGGGGACTCGAATACCGATCGGGGATCTAGAGAGGCTAGAAACCCGTGCAGTGGCCACAGCGGTGCTGCGAATCCTGGGCATCCAGGCGTTCCATCACATCACTGGGGGGAAGATGATGATAGTGGAAAGTGTTTTGGGTGGGACCTACTATGGGTGGGCCCAAATGATGTTGGTGTCGCTAAAGCGACAGTTGTCACTATGCAGACGGCATGTGAACCATGATTGCTCATATGGGACTTTGTTGTGCACCTTCTTCTTTGAGAAGATCCCGACCTTGAGGCCTCGTGCACAACTTCCAGATGGGGGCTCGAGAGAGCCCAGGATGCGCCGTTGGGGATGGCTACTGTGCAGAGGAGGAGGAGGGGCGGTCGGGTGAGTATTTTGACCAGAGTTTTTTTCCCATTGGGATTAGATGCCTTTGTACATAGACGACTATCCCTATAGTGGGATGAGCTATTGTGGAGATCTGGACCTGCCACTTCCGCCTGGTCGAGTCTGGGGGCCCGATGGTAAGTGACAGATTGCTATTCTTGTATGGGCATGTTAAAGTATATTGAATAGTAATGTAAGGTACTGATTCATGTACTTTTGGTATGCAGATATAGCATCAGTGAAACCGGCCGGATATATGGGACGACCGGCAGCAGCTGGAGCTACAGGATCGAGAGCAGCGCAGAATGAGGATGCAGCTGCCCTGCTGGAGGATATCCTATGTAGATGCGAACGGTTGTTGACCGGAGTATCAGAGCACGGGTGGCAGGAATTAGACGACCAGTTCATAGAGCCATGTGTTGGTCTACCCTCGGAGTGGCGAGGTGTCATGTGGCGCATGGTGATGGCTGGTCAAGCGATGCGCGATCTACAGGCTGCAGGGGCAGAGCCATTGGGTCGGGATCCTCCAGATAGTGATTAGGGGGGGGGGCATGTGGTGCCCTCTATGATGTATGTAGGGGCAGATGGTGCCCCCAGTTTTTGAGTTTTTGTAACATGATATGGGCATGTCATATGTATCAGAGTAGATGGAATCTAAACACATGTTTTGTGACACATATTATGGATATGCATCGTTATGATTTTTTATGAATGTTATTGTCTTGAATGAAATGCATGTGATAAATGCCAGTCTAGAACTTGGTTTGCGATACTATCTACATAGTGATTCTGTTCTCGAGGTACATGGTTGAAAGTTATGGTTTCAAATGCACGTATCAAGAGTTTCACTCGTAAATAGCGTCTAAACAGCACGGGGTTATGCACATGATAAACACCATTCAGTTGCATTACAAGAAGAAGGGAATCTAAACGAACGTGCAGATGGAGTACGCGATGTAAGAGGGCATCGACTAAGAGACCACGCACTGCATCATATTCGGCCTGATTATTGGTGGCAGGACCAATGCAGACCCCGTTGGAGAGAACAAGGGCATGCAAGGGGGTGAAGATGGCCCAACCTGCCGCGGCTAGATTCTAGGAGTAACGACTTGCACCATCGGCGTAACTGATAAAGGGTGTGGATGCAGGGTCCTGCAGAATGGTGTCAGAAGACAACAAATGAGGGGAAGATGGAGACGGACGACAGCGTGAGTGAACAGAAGGCATCGAGCGGCAGCTGCAGGAGGGAGTGTGAGGGGCAAGATAACGATGACTCGTATACAAGCTAGAGGGTGGTATACGAGGGCTATCGAAATGGTGGCGGGAACTCAGGCTGCGGAGGTCCACAGAGGTATGGGTGGAGGAATCCGGGGTATGGGTGGAAAAGAGGGGATCAGGCGAAACGATAGGGGAGGATGCAGGGGGACTGGGCTCCAGGTGTCTCGCAAAGGAGGATAGGTAAAGAATGGTCGAGGCAGATTCCGTCATCTGAACATCAGGGGGAGGGATGACGATGGGAGCGAGGAGATCCTCGGGTTGGCCCGAAGCATACTGCGCGAGGATGGGAGAGGCGGATTGATTCTGTTCAACCTCGTACTCTCGAATGACCTCTAAAGAGGCGCGGTAATGCGTCAGGTGAGGAAAATGGTGGGAGTAATGGCCATGGACACCGCACAAAGCGCAGGGTTTGTTGGTGCGGAGTGTCTTGGGGTTCTTGGTTATAGACGAAGAAGGAACGGAGGCTTCAGGCACCGTAGACTCGGGGAACGCGACTTTAACCATGGGCTAGATACGGGGCAACTCGGGACAAGCATGGGTGGCATGACCGGCGACATCGCACAAGGCACAGGGCTTAGCGGGTTGGGGAGGGGCCGGGTCAGTCGTGGTGGTCTTATCTTTGGGTGCCCCCTTACAGGCTTTGCTTTTCTTCCCGGGAGCCGTCACGACAGGAGAGGGATCCTGTGGAGGTGCTGGAGGCACAGTGGCAACGGAAGAAGCGAGGGGGACCGGTTGGACCGGTGTCAAAGCCATGTAGGGTTTGGGGTGACCAGGAGGGGTGGCGGCTGGAGGGTCAAGGTACCAGACCGGAATACCCAAGGTCAGGTTAGGAAGAGAGAGGGTGGCCATGACGGGGACAGAATATACTCCGGGGGGGGAGCCAGAAAAGGGATCTGTCCAGCAGGGTAATGACCAGGAGGGACGGCTCCGAGATGGTTAAGGCCAGGGGGAACCGAGCCAGGAGGATAAAGGGGTTCAGGGATACCAGCTGCAGGAGGAGGGCCAGAAGGGGGAGGGCCAACCGGCGGAGAGGTATGGCTAGGAGCAGGTTGCGGGGGGCGGAGGGGAGGTTGCGGACTAGCCGAAGCAGGCCGTTTAAGGGTGGCCTGAGACGATTGCATCATGCAAACATTTGATAAGCTGGGATCAGTGAGAGGAGGTGGAAGACAAGGAAAAGTGCCAAGTAGGGAGGAATCCTTGTAAACGCCGGGGGAGACACTGGTCAAGGAATTGACGGTTTGCTTGTTGGCTATAGAAGAGATGGTTGTCTCAGGTGAGGCCTGAGAGGGGGGCTCATGATATGTCAACTGGTCAATGGTGACTATCTTTCCATTATGGGGAAAAGACATCTTGCGAAATACCGCGGATGGGACAACAGACATAGCATAGGTGTAGCTTCGCCCCAAAAGAATGTTGTAGTCTAGCGGGGCGTCAATGACTTCGACGTCAACGCAAACAGTCTTACCGGCGAGGGTGATAGGGCAATTACGAAACAAGCCAATGGGCTGGGAGGCATGATCGTCCCACGCTCTAAGGGTGATCGTGGAAGGGGCCAGCTCAGGGGATCTGAGTTGCTTCCAAACCGAAGTGGACATCACGCAGGTGGATGCCCCCTCGTCAATTATACACCGGGAAACAATGGCGTTCCGTATTTTGACTGAGATTTGGAAGGCGACGGAAGGAGGAAGGGGAGGGTGGTCCGATTGAGTGGCGTCGAAAACAATCATTTGGTCGTCAGCAGGATCTACAGTGCCCACGGCAGATAGTAGAGCCTTATTTTGGGAAGGGCATGACTGGAGGAGTTCCAGTGTGGAAATGGCAGCAGGGGATTGCGCCAAATCATCTACTATGCTATACGACTGAGCGGCTCGATCGGAAGCAACATTTTGGCGTAATGGTCCCTTTGGAATCTTGGGATGAACCTCAACTTTGCGTTGAGGGATGTGTAAGGGGCCACTGGATGTCGAAAGAGGCTCTGTAGAACCTGAAGAGGGAGGCTCGGGAGCAGACTGAGTAGGAGGCTTGGGGTAATGGCGAGACCGAGTTTGAAGGTGTAGGTCGACGGTTGAGGATGGATCGGAGTTCATCATAAGGATCTGGTAATCAGAGGAACCAGAAAGGGAAGGGGGGGTGGCTACCTGGCTGTCGGGTGGTTGGGTAGCCACGAATCCTTGCTGAGGGAAAGGATCAGTAAACACAGCTGGCTGGGTAGTGGCCACATTAGGAGGAGCATGAGGGGAGGCGTGCTGTCCATGCAATGTGGCTTGATACTCCCACATCTGCCGCATCTGGGGTAAGAGGGGACAATCGTGGGTGTAATGACCATAAATATCGCAACACGAACAAGGCTTATTTGTACGAAGCGGCCTGTCTGGCTTGGGCTGAGTGCCCTGTTGCTGGTTGGCGGTGTTAGGGTCCACACCGGGATTGGGTCGACGGGTACCAGGGGCAGATTGATTTGGATTTCCTCTCCGCCTTCTTTGAGAATAAGGGGGGTTAGTCGCGCCCTTCTGTGCAAATACCTGCCCTGGAGGGGGCTGGAGGTGCTGTTGCGGGGGTTGTGAAGGCAAGGGAGGTGGAAGCGCATATGCTGGAGGAGCTGGCATACGAGGCTGCGGATAAAGGTAATGGTTAGGTTGGGTAGCATTGAGGTAAGCAGGAGGTTGGGCAAAAGGAGGCATGCCGTATCCTGGATACATGCTACCGGGAGGGGGAAGAGTGCTAGAGGTGCTGGCCCCTCCAGGAGGAAGACCGTAGCCCATAGGAGGTTGAGCAGGCGGATGTGAAAGGGCTCCAACGATACCGTCGGCGGAATGAGATGCCCCCGGGGCGTTGGCGCCACCGGGCTTGGGGAGGTCAGGGAGAACGGTATAAACATAACCAGATTGAGCGTAGATCAGGTCATATTTCAAGGCTATTTGGAGGGCGGCTTCTTCAGTTTGAGGAAAATGAGAGGCGACATCTTTGCCGATGGGAGCGGGAAGGGTGCGAAGGAACCATTCCATGTAAACCCGATCTTCGAAGGGAGGGGCTCGACATAAGCTCCATCTTTGTCGCCATTCCTGAACATGGGCGGAAAGGCGTGTTGAAGAGGATTTCTTGAAGGAAGTCAAGAGCTCCGTGCCAATATCGTATCGGAGAGGGAGATGGAAGTACGACAAAAAGGCTTGGGCAAGAGTCTCAAAGGTGGTATGGGTAGAGGTGGCATGTTCGACATACCATTTAGAAGCTTCACCGGTGAGCGTGCGTTGGAACAAACGAAGACGGATGGAGTCATCGGTAATGGAATTGGAGGAACACCACATGTGGAAAGATCGGACATGATTGGTTGGATCTTCGCCATTAAGGCCCTAACCTCAGGGAAGGCCCGAGGGGAGCTTGGTTGCATAAAGAAAGCACTAGCATTGTGGTGAATGGGGTCATCGATCAACCGATGGAAATCGGGGAGGTCGAGGCCTGGCAGAATACATCAATGGCAACATTGTGGGTGGCCGGTAGTTCCCTGGGGTTCCGCTAGTAGAGGGGCCGGTATTAGGGCGGAGAACCACCAGCGTTAGGCCCCGGACCCGCACCCCGATGAATCAGAGAGGAGTCTAGTGCGGACTCGAAGGTGACTGGCTCGACGACGGCGTATGGCGGTGTCGATCAACCGGAAACTGAGGGTGAAGGCCAAGAAGTCTCCGGGAAAGGCGCCTTGGGGGCGCAATGATGACAAGAAGAAGGAAACCGACAAAGGCAGAAAGGGACAGAATCAAGAAAGGTCAAGGGCAGATAAGGTGCAGTGACAATTGATTTTAGAGTCTTTGCCAGGCGGTGTTAACCAGGCGCTTCTTCACTTAGGGTCAGTGTGTGGTGTGCGTTAATTTTAATTTTTAAAACCCTTTTCGTTTTGAGAGAAAGAAAAAAGTGTGCTGCGTAAATGAAAATAAATCTGCAGAGAGAACAAATATATAATGCCAAAAATAATTACAAAAACATTTACCCCTTGTGCAAATACTCAGAACCCAAGTTAAAAAGTGGGTCTCTCAAAACTAAGCGGAAAAGAAAGGGAAAAATCTAGGCAAACATACGGTAAAGAGGCCAATAGATCAAAGGTCAAAAGGGACAGGGATCTAAAGGATAAAGCTGCTGAAAAGAGGTGTAGATCATAGCCAAGAGACAGAGGCAAGGTGGCTGGAAAAAGGGGAGGAAATCAGCAAAAAGCGGCAAGGGCAGGGATGAGGTCCTAAAGAGAGGTCCAGACAAAACAATAAGAGGTGATTTGAAAGGAAAAGAGGCTGATTTCAATAGATCTGAAAGGGAGGTAACATATCTGGCAAAGAGGAGGCTGAAGCTCTGAAAAACCGATGGCTGAAACAGCTAAAACTCTTCCACAAAAAGTGGAGGGTACTAAAGCCCTAAGGGGCTAGGTTCCCATTTAGATGAGTAAAAACAGATCAGAACTTGGTCAAGGCGGGCTGAGACAGAGGCTGGAAGACCCTGACAGAAGCTGCAGCAGAACCGAGAAAAATTGCAGAAAAATCACCGAAAATCGGTGTCGCGCTTTCGACCGTTCGGGCAGCAAAGCCACAAAAGGAATTGGACCCCTCACTCCGTTGTCTCTGCCGCATTTTCGAAAAGTTGTTTGCCTGGGCCATAGCAAGTCGCTACTCGCGCAATCTAGCCTCGTACCGTGTTAGAAATTTTAATGTTTTAGGTTTTATGAAAAATACATAAAAAGAGGAAAACTACAACAACAGCCCTAGGGCCTGAAGTAGCTGGATATGCATGAATATGAAAAACGACAGCGGTCGTAATTTAAAACCCGTGTGGAGTCGCCATTTGTTAGTATGAATTCTTTGTCGAAGCGTACGAAAAAGAACCACTTTAGCTACGCATAACTAACAGCCCTAACAACAATAATGGCTGCAAAACATCTTCAGATCTGCAATTAGTAGTTAAAGTGCTGCAACAAACAGATCTATAAATGGAAAGATATTAAGCAGTGAAGTAAAGTGTTTGCTCCATGCATCCAACAGACAAGACAAGAACACGATTTTTGAATGAATTTTTATATTACAGGGCACCTGGGAGGAAACAAGAAGGTGTATCCAAATCTCCTCAACGGGATGGGTTCTTTGTAGTCCTCAGCACTTCAGATCTAAGCTTTCTCTCTCTTGTAGATGTAGAAAACCCAATGTAGAAGGTAGAGCTCAATGGGAGCAAAATGGCAAAAATGAGACCAAGTGTATAGATCCAGAGTGATCTAATATGCAACAAAAGGTGAAGAATGATGGGGAAAACCCTCCTATTTATAACAAAATATTGGGTCATTCTAGATCTTGGTGCATGATTAAAATAATGTTAATCAAATCTAGATCCACCTCTATGGAATATTTTATTATTATTTGTTGGAGGGAAAGGGTGGTTGACTTGGGTCAAATCCCTTGATTAGTGAAAAATAAATAAATAAATGATTTATTTATCTTTTTAAGGAAGTGGTTGGGATATAATCAAATAAATAATGATTTATTTGATTAATGGTGGTTGATTTGGTCATATTTAATAAGGAATATTATTTAAATAATTATTCCTAGAAAATAATAAGATAACTATGGGTTTATCTCATTAATTTCTTTGTTTTTGGGTTAAACATGACTGGGAATAATAATTAAATTATGTTTTAATTAATTATTCCATGAGGAAAATCAAACAAATATAGGTTTGTTTAATATTTCCTTTTGGGGTTTCCTGTTTGGACCATAAACAACCTAATAAATGTGGTTTATTAAGTTATTTAACATAGTGAAGGAAATTTTACTGAGGGTAAAATTGGTCTTACATGGTGTACTTGGGTCCATCTAATGATGATAGGTTAGATGACCAAAAAATGGTGTAACAATGGGTATCATCTCTGGATGAAGTTTCCAACAATGATCTTCATCATGTCCATCTTTGGAACAATGTTTTCATATCAGTTTTTATTTCTCCATCTTGGTGGAATCACTCTTCTTTCCTTTTCACTTGAACTTACCCTTTCATTTTTCTCCAAACTCAAAGTTATTCTCACTTGTTTCATCATGAACATGTTTCCCTTTTGCCTCTATATGAGTTGCTTATAAACAAACTTCATCTAAACTTGTAGGGTTAATCATGCGAATTTTATGTCTCAAATAGCTATGAAATTCTCCATTGTATTTCAAAAAAATATCTTGAGATTTCAAATCTACACCCAATATCAATGCTCTTCTTCTAAACTCCCAAATGTGATTTGCACACTTTTTCGCTTTACTTGCCTAAAGTTTTTCCAATCCTTTATAACTTTTTACATGTATGATAATGGATAAAATTGTCTTCTCAATGTAGAAAAAAATTATTCCAAGAGGTGTTACACTAAAAAATGTCACCTTGACATTCTGCTGAATGTATGAGCTCATTAAACACTCATACTTACCTCCTTTGCAAGTCTTACAACCTTTGTTCCTCATTCCAAGCCCTAAAACTGGAAGAAAAACCCTAAAAATCTCTAAAACTCAGGGTACGCAGGTAATGTGAAGAGAAACTGCGTTCTAGAACGCACTTTTCCAATGTAATGCCTGCGGTACCCCTATAAAGTTAAAAAAGCGCGGAATTAAACTGAAAAAGTTGAATTTTGGTCAATTCTGGAAGGTTCTGGATGAGATTTTTTGGGGATGAGTACGCTTTGGTAAGGTGCATGTATTCCACACCTTAAGGAACTAATCCCTTGATGTGAGGAGCCTATCCCTTTGAAGGAGGGTTCTATCCCTTTAAAGGTGGAATCCTAACCTCCTCATCTGCTCTATAAAAGGAGGCATTGGGTAGCCTCAAGGGGTTAAGATTTTAAGTAAAAAGGTTTTGATGGAGATTTTGGAGATTGAGGATTAGAGTTCAAGCTTTATGTGTGATTGATCTGAAGTGTTGTTGAGATTTAGACTTCTTTCTGCTGAGCTTTTGAGAGGAAAGATCACATACCTCTTTATGCTTCTGAAGGAAGAGTGCAAGACTTATCAAAGTAGAGGAGACTCCTGCTTCAGACCCCGGGAAGGCCTTTCGAACATCAAGGCTAAGGTTGTAAGGTTCTTCTGTATATTTTAAGATTAATACAATCAAGTTCTGTTTTTCTCAATAAATTGTCATTCGATTGTTTATTTCAATAAGTTGTCGTTTGATCGTTTATTTCATAGATTCCTTGATCACTATGATAGGTATGTTTTATGATTATTTGTTATACATGTGCTATTGATATTTTCTTGTTTGTGATTGCAGATCAATGAAAGATGATACTTTCTTGTGACAAAAGGGCCCTTGTTGCGACGAAGGATTATTGATGCAACAGAAGCACTGCAACCACAAATAAGCATTTGGATCTAAGGTAGGATCGACACCTTCATAACATTTATTTGTAAAATGAATATATCTAGAGAAAGACAAACTTAGTTGTTCGTTTGTTGCTAGATTGTCTTCTGACACTAGGGAGATCGGTCTTGTCTGCAAGAACGATTTATCTGGCCAATAAGAGGTTAAGGCCTTACCATGTTTCTTCATGTCGTCTGGTGTTTTGGCTTCCCACCAAATAAGTGTTGCACTCTCAAATCTTAATGAATAAAGCTGAATTTTTGTATCATCATCCTTGATCCTTTTATCCTACTATAAAATTCAATATTACAAACCCAATTATCGAATCTCTCAGCATTTACCTATCCATCATATTTAGGAAAATCAAAATTTATGTCAAGTTTCAAAAATGGAGTTTTACCATGTCCCTTTAGAGAATGTGGAGGTGCTTGTGAAGGGGTTATTATGGAAGATGATGATGGTGAAGATGGTGGTGAGGATGGAGGTGAAGAGAATGGTGGTGTCAAAGTTGGTTTGTCACCATTACCTCCATTCCTTTTTGGAGCCTTTTTCCCAATCTCCTCCATCACCTTTTGAACACTTATCTCTTTTTGGAGGATTGGAGCTCCGACCTTGCAACCTTGTGTTTTTATGTTAATATAAAACTCTCACCATTTGTTTCATGTCAAAGAATTCTTTTATTAAAGCCTTTTCATCCTCTTACATACTGTTAGGCTCTCCTTCATGTGGCATGACTGTTGAAGCTTCCGGTGAAATTTGTGGTGGATATTGTGGCAATTATGCTCTCCTTGACCTTGAACTAAATTGAGGACATGCATCCACAATAATTATTTCTCCTCTCTTGAACTTCAACATTGTACACATCAGAAAAAATTGTAAACAAATTAAACCCTCAAAGAAACAAAGAACCAAAGCTCTAATACCAAACTGATCTATAAATGGAAGCTTGAGGATTTATGGTAAAATTTGATAGTAAAACATTAGGGGTTTTAACCACTTATTTACATTTCATTAACACATTAACATGCTTTAAAACTCATTTTTGCATAAAATAAAGAAGATGTCAGTACCAAAACAATATACACAAAATTGAAAATGATGAAGGAGTTCACCCCTCTTGGGCTACATCTGCTGGTCCAACCTCCAATGGTCGGGACTATTTAATTATGCTCAAAAAAATGTGTTTACATCAAGTTACAGTGCTAAAATAATGTCTCCAATGGCTCCAAAAGAGTCAAAAACCTCTAGTCAGGATCTTTCTGCTCCAAAAGAGGTCAAAAACATGAACGAGTTATGCTCCAATGAATTTTTCTGCTAACTATCCTACAATTCACACTTCCCTGCTATATGTCCTACATTTTTTGCCTTTTGTGGCCATGTGGGGTGACAATTATTTCCCTGTGCTGGTGAGATTTCTACCACATTAGGTGCAAATTGTTGAATTGTTAAATGCACTATGTCTGCCAAAAACCACATAAAAATCTGCCACATTGTGCATTCCTTGGTGTTGGATGCAGATGTGGTTCAAAAAAATCCTGCTGGTATTTTTAAACTCGAGTCTTGACTATGGGTGATGACTGATGGTTCTATGCTATGGATTGGAACCTTGCTAATGTAGGTTCCACTTCCTGCCAATATTCAATATTTAGCATGGCATTAAACTGTAATCGTGGCATGTGATCATCGTATCAAACATCTAACCATCGGTATAGCATATAACATAATAGTCACATGTGATCGGTATAATGTAACTGTCAGGTTCTAAAATATCCACAACCAAAACATTGGAATAAAATAGTCAAATAATTCTACATGTCACTTCGTTGGTTGACCTTCAGGTTTATGGCGATCTCCATAGCATTAAACTTCCCCGTGTGGAAAACTGTTGCATGTGAACTGGAGTATCCACCGATGGTTTGGGTGAATATTTGGGTTATAACATAAAACTTGACTGTGACAAAAATTTCAACGATGTGTCTCTTCAAATGTGGTGACATGTTACACGTTTAAAACCATCAAGGTGAAACCACCATAATATTCTACCGTAGAATTTATTTTATCTGTATTATATGTGCATACAGTAAGGTTGGGGTTTGAAATTTAATTCTGTCACTCATTACATAGTCCATGGTTCATAAAAAACTTTGTTTTTATTGCACATAACATAATATTTGGGTTGGGGTTAGCCCTTGACCCTAGTTAGTGGACCAGGTTCAGGGGTTAATCCTAGTCCCCACCCCCAAATATGTAATGGGTAAAGTTTAAATAAGAGACATTCATTATATATGTTAAGTAACAATACAACAGAGATCGCAGAGGTATTTTTTGGTAGGTGTTAGGTATCACACTCAAACCATGTGGAGTCTCGCTCAGGCCTATTAAAAAAAAAATTATTTATGAGGAGGCGACATCGCTATGATTGGTTGGCCCACATGTCACTTCCTTATTTGACCGTCAAAGAGAACCATAGCGAATCACATCACACCAAATTCAAACCAAAAAAACTATGCCAAGTGTCGACCACTCATTGGCCGATGGAGTCCATGTCACCTTGCAAAGTCACGTTCCAGTCAGCACTATGGACTGTTGAATGGGCATGCCTGTAACCCAATTCAAAAAAAAATGTTCTTTCCCAGTTCGAACATAATGCGATATCGATAGGATCTTATGTTGGATTTGAGTGAAACAAGTTGCGCCAGATTTAGGGGGATGAGATGTACGCTTTGGCCTTTCTTTCGAGCTAGTCTGAGCACTTTCAATTTTTAACATTAAACTAATGCACTAGATCAAGTTTTTAGAGATATTTATGGTTAGGGTATTAGGAGAAATAATTTGGGACTTTAACAAGGTTAGAGATTCTTAGGATTAGGGTTATGGTTTCATCAAAATATTAGGAAAAAGGTTTTCTCATGTGTGGTTTGTGCCACATCTAGGGGTAGGGTTCATCAATAAGAAATGCTAGATTATGGTTAGGGTTTATTAGGATTAGAGTTAAGGCTTCATCAAAATATTAGGGAAAGAGGTTAGGGAGACATCACAAGAATATTTTCCATCTTCAATAATGACATATTGACATCAATGAAAACCTTGACCAATAATATTCCTCTTTGTCATTGATGGAAATATTCTCGCCCTCCCAAAAAAGTATCCCCCTTTGACATTAATGGAAAATGGGGTGCCCAAGTATAATAATAATAAAATAAAATAAAAATCATATTCTTAATATTTACACCCATTAATGCATGGTGATTCATTAAAATAATATGCATACCTTTCCTCTACCATATGTCTTGAGTAATAAACGGTCCAAAATTATTTGGGTTGGGATTAGCCCTTGGCCCTGGTTGTTTGACCGGGGTTAGAGGTCAACCCGAGTCCCCACACCAAAATATTTAATTGGTAAGTTTAAATAAGACACATGCACTATATATGTTAAGTAGCAATACAACAGATATGGGAGAGATCTTTGTTGGTAGGCATGAGATCTCATGCTCGAACCTCATGGAGGCGCACTCTGGCCTATAACAAAAAATTTCTATGTATGAGGAGGCCATGTGGCTGCTAGTTGTTGGCCCACATTGCACACCCTTATTCGATTGTCAAAACAAATCATACCCAATCAAATAACAAAAAAGTCGAACCAATAACAATTTTCCAAGTGTCTTCCATCCATTGGTTGGTGGAGTCCAAGTCACCCTGCCAAGTTACAATCCAGTCAACAGTATGGATTGCTGGTTGGGCATCCCTATAACCCGATTCCAAAATTTTTTGTCGTTTCCCAATTCATATAGAACACCATATCAGGAGCATATGATGTCGGATTTGAGTGAAACAAGTTGCACTGGATTCAGGGTGACGAGATCTACACTTTTGTGTTAGTTTTGAGCCAATCCCAGTAGTTTGATTTTTGAGAATTAAACTCATCCCCCGGGTCATTCCTCCCCACTATAATTTTTTTGACCTCCAAAATCTATTTATCATTCAAAAAATAGATGAGTGTATAGCTCCCTTACCCTTCTAGTTTAAATCCACTGAACTTTGTTTGAATTTGACACTTTCATATTTTCATGAAAATACATCATTTTCCCTAATTTTGGAGTCATTTTGTTGCTATCAAAGATGAAATCTTGTTGCAATTTCCAAAAATATCCAGAACAAAAACAAATTTCTTGAAGGGCTAAAGACATTCCCTCCTTGTTATTCAATCAAAGGGAACTGAAACAATCTCAAATTCTTCTCACCTTGAACATTGTCATCATGACGATGCTTAACATGTCTAGCCTTGTGCTTGGCTCTACTGTTGACGAAATGTGATCTCCATTTCCATGAACCACCCCTTTTCAAAGCCAATACATTATGAAACCCAAAAGAAGAAATTTTCAAGAAATTTCCTATTTTTCAAATTTCTTTTGCATTTTCTCTTTGACCCCTGCATTCTTTAACACTAGTATCTTGTTCACACCACTGTTAAAAAATGATGTATGATGCTCCAAATTTACTTCATATTGTTTACCTCTTTTAGGAGGCAACATGTTAGAATCCTGAAACATCTTATCACTTTAATTAACAACATCAATGAAATTAGATTTTACATATCACTTATATCCTTGAAAGGCCTCATTCACAAGACCTTTATTCTTGAACATTAACAATGCAAAATTATGACTAACATTAACAATTCTCTTAATTTTTCCAACATTCATAAGAGACTAACTCATCTTCTTAATACGTGCTCTAACAATGTACTCAATCCCATTCTTGAACAAGTGATACTTATTCTCATCGAGATGAAAAATTTCTCTCCTATCATAAAGATATGGGCTTCCAAAAACTATATCACATATATCAAGAGAAACTACATCAAGTTCAACTTCATCAAGAAAGTCTGCAATGATTACACATCTAAGGATGCACTTCCTTCTCACATGCAATTTTGAATTCTCACATTCCCAACCTAAAGGATATGGTATAGGATGAGGAATGGTCTCTAGATTTAACTTCTTGACAGTGTCTTCAGATATAAGATTTCCCTGTGAACCACTATGAAAAAGTGTGTCTGTCTTGGTATGATTTGAAATAAACCTAATATGGAAAAGCTAAATTCTTGTTTTTTCATCTTCAGTATCATTGAGGCAACTTGAAGAACTAGTACTTGCTATGTCCTTACCTTTCAAAATCATCGTTGTCATCTTTGTTTCATCCCTGGAATCAGAACCCATATCATGTTGTATAGTTGCAATTGTCTTCTCCTTATCATTGTTTTTAAACTTTATGGGTATTGTCTCTGGATGAAGTTTCCAACAATGATCTTCATCATGGCCATCTTTGGAACAAATTTTGCATGTGATTTTTTATTTCTCCATCTTGATGTAATCACTCTTCTTTCCTTTTCACTTGAACTCACCCTTTCATTTTTCTCCAAACTCAAAGGTATTCTCACTTGTTTCATCAGAAACATGTTTCCCTTTTTCCTCTATATGTGGGGCTTGTACAAAAACTTCATCTAAACTTGCAGGGTTAAACATGAGAATTGTATGTCTCAAATAGCTATGAAAATCTCCAATGTATTTCAACAAAGTATTTTGAGATGTTAAATGTACACCCAATATCAATGCTCTTTTTCTAAACTCCTGAGTATGATTTGCACACTTTTTCCCTTTCCTTCCCTAAATGTTTTCCAATCGATTATAACTTTTTTCATGTTGGATAATGGATAAATTTTCATCTCAATGTAGAAACAAAATCATTCCAAGAGGTTCAAGCCTTACCATGTTTCTTCATGTCCTCTTGAGCTTTGGCTTGCCACCAAATAAGTGTTGCACTCTCCAATGTTAATAAATAACGTTAAAGTTTTGTATCATCATCCTTGATCCTTTCTATCCTACAATACACTTCAATATGACGAACCAAATTATCGAATCTCTCAGCATTTACCTCTCCATCACATTTAGGAAAATCAAAATTTATGTCAAGTTTCAAAAATGGAGTTTTACCATGTCCATTTGGAGAATGTGGAGGTGTTTGTGAAGGGGTTATTTTGGAAGATAATGATGGTGAAGATGGTGGTGAGGCTGGAGGTGAAGAGAATGGTGGTGTCAAATTTGGTTTGTCACCATTCCCTCCATTCCCTTTTAGAGCCTTTTTTCTGATCTCCTCCATCTCCTATTGAACACTTAAGTCCCTTTGGAGGATTGGAGCTCTGACCTTGCAACTTTGTGTTTCTCTCTTCATATAGAACTCTCACCATTTGTTTCACATCAAAGAATTCTTTTATGAAAGACTTTTCATCCTCTGACATATTGTCAGGATCTCCTTCCTGTGACAGAACTGTTGAAGCTTTAAGTGTAACTTGAGGTGATATTTGTGGTGGCGATTGTGGCAATTATGCTCTCCTTGTCTTTGACCTAAATTGAGGACATGAAGCCACAAGCTTTCCTCCTCCTCTCTTGAGTTTCAACCTTGTACACATCAGAAAAACTTGCAAACAAATTACACACTCAGAGAAACAAAGAATCGAAAATCTGATACCAAATTCATCTATAAATGAAAGCGTGAGGATTTATGGTAAAATTTTCTAGTGAAACAATTAGGGTTTTTAACCAATTATTTAAATTTCATGAACACATTAACATGATTTAAAATTGAATGTTATATAAAATAAAGAATACATCAGTACAGAACAGTATACACAAAATTTCAAATGATGAAGGAGTTCACTCCTCTTGGACTACATCTCCTGGTCCAGCTTCCAATGGTTGGGACTCTTTCATTATGCTAAAAAAATATGTTTACATAAAGTTACATTGCTAAAAATGCTAAAAAAATGTCTCCAATCGCTCAGAAGAGTTAAAAACCTCTATTCAATATCTTTCTGCTCCAAAAATGTCAAAAACATGAGTGAGTTATACTCCAATGAATTTTTCTTGTAACTATCCTGCAATTCACACTTCTCTACTATCTGTCCTACATTTTTCTGCCTTTTACGGCCATGTTGGGTGAAAAATTTTTCCCTGCGTTAGTGAGATTGCTACCACATCGAGTGCAAATTCTTGAATGCCCTATGTCGTCCTCAAACGGCATAAAAATTTGCCAGATCGTGCGTTCCTAGCCGTTGGATGTAGAGGTGGTTGAACAAACTCCCGGTGGTATTTTTAAACTCAGGTCTTGACTATGGGTTATAACCGATGGTTCTATGCTGTCGATTGGTTTGTGGGAAACTTGCCAATGTAGGTTCCACTGCCTGCCAATATTCAATATTCAGCTGGCATTAAACTGTAATGGGAAAATGTGATCATCGTACCAAATGTCTAACCGTCGGTGTAACATGTAATATAATCATCGCATGTGATCGGTATAACATAATCGTCTGGTTCTAAAATATGTGCAACCATAATGTTGGAATCAAATATTCAAATTTCGTTGCATGCGACTTCGTTGGTTGACCGTCGGGCTTTATGGCTATCTCCGTAGCATTAAACTTCACTGTGTGGAAAACTGTCACATGTGAACTAGAGTATCCGCTGATGGTTTGGGTGAAGATTTGGGTTATAACATAAACCTTGACCGCGACATAAAACTTCACCGATGTGTCTGTTCACATGTGGTGACATGTTACACGTCTAAAACTATCAAGGTTAAACCACCATAACATTCTACCATATCCTTTTGTTTATCCATATTATATGTACATACAGTAAGGTTGGGGTTAGCAATTTAATTCCGCCGCTCATTACATAATCCATGGGGCATACAAAAATTAGTTTATATCTGACATAACATAATATTTGGGTCAGGGTAAGTGGACAAGGGTCAGGGATTAACCCCGCTCCCCACCCCCAAATATGTAAGTGGTAAAGTTTAAATAGGACACATTCATTATATATGTTAAGTAACAATACAAGAGGGATAGCAGAAGTATTTGTTGGTAGATGTTAGGTATCACACTCAAACCATGTGGAGTCTCGCTCGGGCTTATAACAAAAATTTTCTATTTACGAGGAGGCCACGTGGTTGTCACTGGTTGGCCCATGTGGCACTCTCTTATTCGACTGTCAAAGAAAACCATAGCGAATCAAATCACACCAAAGTTGAACCAATAAAACTGTGACAAGTGTCGACCACTCATTGGCTAATGGAGTCCATGTCACCTTGCCAAGTCACAGTCCCAATAGCAGTATGGATTGTTAAATAGGCATCCCTGTAACACAATTAAAAGAAAATTTGTTGTTTCCCAGTTGAGAAATAATGTGATCTCAGGAGCATCTGATGTCGGATGTGAGTGAAACGAGTTGCACCAGATTCAGGGGGACAAGATCTACGCTTTGGCCTTTCTTTCGAGCTAGTCTGAGCACTTTTAATTTTTAGCATTAAGCTAATACACTGGATCAATTTTTTAGGGATATTTATGCTTAGGGTATTAGGAGAAATGATCTGGGAGTTTAACAAGGTTATCGATTCTTAGGATTAGGGTTATGGTTTCAACAAAATATTAGGGAAATTTTTTTTCTCATGTATGTTTTGCACAAAATCTAGACTTAGGATTCATCAATAAGAAATGCTAGATTACAGTTAGTGTTTATTAGGATTAGAGTTAGGGCTTCATCAAAATATTAGGGAAAGAGGTTAGGAAAACAACACAAAAATATTTTCCATCTTTAATAATGACATATTCACATCAATAAAAGCCTTGACCAACAATCTCCTCCTTTGTCATTGATGGAAATATTCTTGCCCTTCCAAAAATTTATTCTCCTTTAACATCAATGAAAAATAAAATGCCCAAATAAAATAATAATAAAATAAAATAAAAATCATATTACTAATATTTACTCCGTTAATACATGGTGACTTATTAAAACAATATACATACCTTGCCTCTACCATATGTCTTGACTAATACACATTCAAAAATTATATACAAAAGTCCACTTCACACTTTTACACTACCTACGCATTATAAACATTCTATTTTTATAAATAGAATGATGAGATATATATTTCTATCATATTTAAAGGAAAATGTAAATAATATCAGGTAATGAATATATTTTTATTTAATTTATGATTTAAATTATGAACGATATTTAATTTAGTACTAAGAATTTTATAAATTTTAAACTTTAGTGATAAATTATAAAAATTTGGACGAGATTAGAATTAGAAATAAAGTAAACTATATATATGATTTTATAAAGTAGTATATTTTAATATGTAATAATATATAACATAAATTTTATAACCAATTAAATATAAAGATGTGACTTTTTTATTTTATCTATACTCTATATTTATTTAAACGTTTTTTTATGGTTTTTATATATTATTAGATAGTGAGAATTACTGTCTAACTTTTTAAGAAAGGATGATGTAGAAAATCCATAAAGATTCAACTGATCTTGTAATATTAAAAAAATATATACTTGAATCTATTCTAAAAATTGTGGAAATGAATTACGATCGCATAATCACTTGAACAAGAAAGACAAATAATTTTAATCACACAACAAAAATTTTTATCTAGGGAAATCCTTAGCTAAAAACTCCGATATATTTATATTGCATTAAGTGAAGAATATGAAACAATACAATGCTTCTATTACGCAACCAACTCACAAAATAGAAGAAGAGATAGATCAATGGCTTCAAAATTAGCCTCCTCGAAGGGGAAATAACAATAATAATGAAAGTGCACAACAATAACAATAGTGGGAATCTATGGAGCACAATAATAACAATATGGGGACCACATGGGCACAATAATAACAATAATAGGCTACATTAACAATAACAATAAGGGGATGCACTAGTATTATAGGGATCTAACATGCCCCTCTCCTTCAAAAAAGTGTTGTACTCAACGCTTCAGTAGTTGTGGATGCTTCTGTAAAAAATCCTCATCCTTCCATGTGGAATCTTCAGTGGGTAAGTAATTCCACTTGATGAGATACTCTGAAATTGATCAATTTCGTAGCTGTCGAGTTCCTGTTTCTGTTACTGCTTCAGGTTCCAATATGATTTTTCATTCTTCGTGAAGTTATAGAAATATTGTTTGAACTAGGAGCTTCTCACCTGTAACCTTCTTTAAGAATGAAACATGGAAAATTGGGTGCACTCGAGAATATGCAGGAAGCTCCAATTTGTTTACCATAGTAGCAATATTCTGCAACGCCTTGTAAGGACCATAATACTTTGGTGATAATTTATTATCCTTCTCTACTTGCTTGAGGTACATTTATTTGTATGGTTGTAGCCTTAAAAATACCCAGTCGCCTACATCAAAACTTCTTTCCCTACGATGTTGATATGCCTATTGTTTCATTCAATTCTGCGTCGAAGTGGCATTATCCTTTAAGAGTTGGAGAACCTGTTGTTGATGCTTAATGTGATCTTCCACTGCTTAAACCTTAGAATTTTCTCTTAAATATCATGTGATGGATGATGGATGATATCCATAAAGTGCCATAAATGTGGTCATTTTTGTTGCAGTATGGAATGAAGTGTTATACCACCATTCAACCAGAGGTAACCACTTGAACCATTGTGTATGCTTATCACAAACAAAGTAATGGATATATCCTTCCAAACTTGTTCACTATGTCAATTTTCCCATCAGATTGACAATGGTAAGATGAGTTATGAGCTAATTGAGTACCTAAAAAAGAAAATAATGTCTTCCAAAAATTTCTAGTGAAAATGGGATCTCTATCACTTACAATAATCTTTGGACTTCCATGTAGATTTTGAATTGTTTCCATAAATGCAGTAGCAACTGTACTGACTTTAAATGGACGTGATAATGCACAAAAGTGTGCATATTTTTTAATTCTATAAACTATCACCGTGATGACACACTTTCCTTTGGAATTGGGTAAACCTATGATAAAATCTATTGAAACCTCCTCCCAACGTTGACTTGGAATGGATAAAGGTTGTAACAAACCTGAGGTCTTAATCGTATAAAATTTATTTTGTTGGAAAACTAAACATTCTGCCACACAATTTTGAATATCAGATTTAAGGTCATCCCAAAAAAAATCTTCTTAACCATGTGGTAAGTTTTTAAAAATCCTGAGTGCCCTCCTAAGGGAGAGGTGTGCAATTCCAGAAGAATATTTTCTTTGAGATGGGAATTATTATAAAGGTATAAGAAATTTTTGTAGCATAATGAATAATTTTTCTAGCTAAATGTGTCAAATATACTGGGATCTTGCTATAAATTTTGAATTAGTTCCCACACTTCTTCGTCATTCTTCCATTCATCCCTTGCTTTGGTTATAAAATCTGGTTGAATAAAATAAATGACACAAATAATTGCTTCCACGTCCTCATCCTTTCTTAAGAGTGCATCTCGAACAACATTTTGCTTCCCTTTTTTGTATATGATTTCAAAGTCATAGCCCAACATCGTTGTGATCCATTTCTTCTGCTCTTCTAAAGATAATCTTTGTTCTAAAAGGTACTTCAGAATATCACGATCTATTTTTACCTTGAAGTGTTTTCCCATTTGGTAAGGTTGCCATTTCTTAAGTGCATGTAGTATTTCAAACATTTCCTTCTCATAAATATCTTTGTGAAAATACTTTCCTTTGATTGGATTACTTTCAAAAGAAACAGGTCATCCTGCATGCATTAAAACAACACCAATTCCATTTTCAGAGGTATCACATTCCACAATAAAGGTTTTTGTGAACTCTAGCATAGCTAATATCAGTTCCTGACACATTTCCTCTTTAAGAAGTTGAAAAGAATTAGTTTCTTATGTATTCCAAGAAAATGCATCTTTCTTGAGTAATTTTGTTAGAGGTGTTGAAATTCTCCCTTAATTCTTAGCAAACTTGTGATAATACCCTATCAACCCGAGAAATCCACACAGATCCTTTATGGTTGTGGGGATTTTTCATTCCTTAATGGATTTAGTTTTGTTAGGGTCTACCTTAACTCCCTCATGAGACACAATATGACCCAGATATTCCACCTCGTGTACTCCAAAGAGACATTTGGAGGTTTTTGCATATAATTGTTTCTCCTCCAATAGTTTGACCACCTTGTCAACATGTTGAGCATGATCCTTCCAAGACCTGTTATAGATTAGTATATCATCAAAAATACTAACACAAATTTTCTAAGGAAGGGTTTGAAAATGGAATTCATCAAACCTTGGAATTTAGAAGGTGCATTAGTAATGCCAAAAGGCATGACTAAAAAATCATAGTGATCCTAATGAGTTCTAAATGGTGTTTTTGGAATGTCTTTAGTCTTGATTCTTATTTGATGATATCCTAAATGAAGATCAACCTTGGTGAATTAAAGTTCTCCATGTAATCCATCCAACAATTCATCAATGAGAGGAATACAAAATTTATCTCTAATAGTGAGCTTTCTGAGCTCATTATAATCTGGAAACACGCACCATGATCCATCCTTCTTATGCACCAATACTACTAGAGAAAAGAAATAACTTTGACTAGGTTGAATTATGCCAGCCTCTAGCATTTCTACAACCATACATTAAATTTAACTCTTTTGGGCATAGGGATATTTGTAAGGCCCGGTGTTTGGAGGAACACTTCCTAGAATCAAATGAATAGCATGATCCTGAACATGAATAGGTGGGAGGCCTTTCGGAGTATAAAATACCCTCGAATGATTTTCCAAGGCTTTTTGGAGATATGGAGGAATAAATGATTTCGATGTTTGAACCTCTAGGGAACATAATTATGAAATTATGTCATGTTGTTCTTTCTTTAGAAGCTTTGTCATGACATTAGAGATGATTATATTTCCTAGTTTCCATGCAATACCCCTTGATTCAGCTTCCTTTCCTTCCCAAAAAAAAATCAAGAAAAATTATTGAAAATTAAAAGCTATCATACCAAAACATTGTAACCATTGGACTCCTAGCACAACATTAGCACCACCCGTTGGAATGGAAAACATAGGACTATTCAATACGTATTATCCCATGGCTAGCTTTATATTTTGGCACTTTCCAGATAAATATATATTCCTTCCATGTGCAACCATTACTTGACACTATGGTGTTGGATATAGGAAGAAATTCAATTCCTTGGCTATCTTAAAATGAATAAAATTATGGGTTCTACCTGAGTAATTAAGCACTCTTACATTTTTCTTCTTGATATGTCCTTCTATCTTAAGATTTTGAGGAGTGGTAATTCATGTCAATACATTACAAGATATGGTCGGATTCATTTATTCTTTATATGGTGTTTGTTCCTTGTGTATATCCTTTTCTTTTGATGTTTCTTGTTCCTTTTATTCCTCCTCTTCCCAATCAATGTAGAATAATTTCTTCTTAGCACACTTATGGCCCTTAGTGTATTTTCTATCACAATTGTAACATATCGCTTTTTCTCTTTTTCCTCCAATTGTTGTGGTGTCAACCTTGTAGGTTGTGGAAGGCTAGGAGAAACAAAACTTCCATATTTATAGTTGTGAGTGGTAGATTTTATTGTTTCCATAATTTTTCTTTCAACTTTTTGTTCCACCCTCAATGCCTTCTCCAATGAATCAGGTTCCCAAAGTCGAACCTCATGTTCGATGTTATCCTCTAAGGTCCTTATGAAGAAATAAATCCTATTCTCCACTGGAATATTGTTTAACATGATATTCAATATTTGGAAGTCCTCAATGTGCTTCACCATTGAACCCTGTTTTTTGTGGTTTATCAAGTTGTGAAAGAAGGTGTTTCTATTTGTATCCTCATAATGTGTTGTCATTTACTCTGTAAAAATTTACCAAGTGACAAGTGGTTTACAAGAAAATATCCATTGATACCATACAGATTGATTTAGTTATAAATATAAATTTGAAATGCGTACCTTTTGTGTGTGTTGAATTTTATGGACATCAAAATATTGCTCCATCTGTAGTCTCCATTTTACTGGATATTTTCCATCATATTTCTCATATCAATATTTTGGATACCGTGGGCCTTAAATCCAACATTAGAGTCCATGAAATCATGATTAAGATGTCTTTCCTTCTCATCATGAGTTTCATTTAATACCATTTATTCATTATGAATAATTTTTTGTACAAACTTTGTCAAACCTTCATTCAAACCTTCCATGTTTGCTTTTAAATCATTCTTCAAATATTCCATGTTTCATTTCATTTTTTCTTTTATACCATTTCTCTTAGCTTCCATGTCTAATTTTAAATTATTCTTCAAATCTTCGATGTTGCCTTTCATTTTTTATTCTATACCATTGATCTTAGCTTCCATGCAATTCTTAAAACAATTTATCTTAGCTTCCATTTCATTTTTGGTTACTCTTTGTGAGAGTGTAATTTGTTGCACTTGGTCTTGTAGTTTAGATATATCATGTTGCCTTTCTTCCTCTTCATGCGTCATAGTAGAGATTTCTAATGAGTTAATGGGTGTTGAATTTTTTTGGGGGAGACATATTAGAACCAAATATTGATATATTTTCTTCAATATTACCTTTAAATAAATTCAAACTAATTTCTCAAATAAAAGTTATGCATAGTTATAAAATACACACCTTTTTCTTTCTTTTTAGGATCTTGATATTGAAATTTCTTCATCTTTATGATTTCGGATCTTCAAGCCTGGTTTGAAATTGTGGTATCCCTTTGAGTCTTATTTCTAATTCTAAAAGCCAGAACAAATTTGGATTCTTCAAGTTAAACTTATGCCCAATCTCCCACGATGACCTAATTCTAGACTTGTTCAGTATAGAGAACTTATACGGAGTTCCATGTGTCATTTTTTCGAGCTTCAACCTTCAAATTTCAACACAAAAAAAACACAGTTTGTGCACTTTCAGCCACTTTTTACATAATTCAAATCTCATTCATGAAATGAAAGTTATGACGATTTTCCCTAGGTCACATGTTTGTGACTGAATTTTGGAGCCTGCAAAAACCATAACTTCCTTGAATCATATCTCCGAAAATATAGGGAACCAAGATATGAAGTTTTTACACGAAGTTTACCAAGATTTCAGTTCCATGTGGTTTTGAAGCCTCGTAGAAAACAATTTATATAAAAACTTCCAAAATCACCCATTTGAAGAAGTGAAACCCAAGAATCCAAAGCTGTAATACCAATTTTTATGCAACCAACTCACAAAATAAAAAAAGTTATATATCAATGACTTCAAAATTAGCATATTTGAGGGGTAAACCTCCTTTAAATTAAATAAATGAAAATTATTGGATGATTCAAATGAAAATACCTCTTTTATATATATAGGATTCTAAGGGGTCACAACATAATACGGGCTGAAATAACAATAAAATGTAAGGGCACAACAATAACAATAGTGGGGTTCTATGAGGCACAATAATAAAAATATGGGGAATAAATGGGCACAACAGTAATAGTAAGGGGTTACACTAACAATAAAAGTAAGGGGATTTAGTAGTATTATAGGGACCTAACAACTTTTCTCAGGCTTGAGAGCTCTTTGCACTATCTCTAATTGTCTCACTCTATCCCACGAAAGTTTCGTCCAATACTTAACAAATTTCTTTCCTGTAGATGCCCTACCTTTCTTGCACAATCCCTAGGAAAATTGAGGGCCTATTAAATAGGAAATTCCTAATAATTTATTGTGCAATACATCTAGGGCATTATGTTGACCTCATGCATGACCTATACAATTTTATAATTATATAACTGACAGTACACTTCCCTTTAACTCCAATCTCAAATGGGTATTCCTCTGAAATAACATGCAAAAACAATTTATAATGAATTATCAATTAGCTTATTGATCACTTCATGTGAATTAAATCAAATTTTATTCACTAGACCTCTCAATAGCTCCTCCATCATTTAGAACTAGCTAAAGTGATTTTAACTAAAATTATTAAGTTAAATAATTAAAACTAAAAATAAATTGTAATTCGACCTCCTAAAACTTAGAGAGAACTCTGCATGTCTGTAGTTTGACCCTCAACCCGAATTGACTGAGCTAAATAAGTGTTCCCAACTCAGCTAACTTCTACAAGCTATCATGTGATGTGAAATTACAATTTCTTTGTAATTTAATTAAGAGAAAATAACATTAGAAGCTTCTTCTTGTCGCTAATTTCAACACTCCCTCTCAACAAGAAAGGAATTGTCTACTACCCCGATCCTGCCTTTGTGGAACTCAAATTTTCCTCTTGAAAATTCCTTCATCAAGATGTCTCCATATTGTTCTTCTAAAGTAATGTACTCAAATGACATAATCCTCCTCTTCAAACAATCTCTAAGATGGTGATACCGAATATCAATATGCTTGGACCTATCATGAAAAATTGGATTAACTGATACTTTGATGCAACTATTTTTATAGAAAAAAGTCACCATTGGATCCATCTGCTAATGAAAAAAACCAACAAGTATCTTCCTCATCCAGATGGCCTCACAATTTTCTTGAAAAGAAACCAGGTAATTTTCCTCTACTAAAATAAGTGCAACTAATATTTGCTTCCTATTGTACCAAGAAACTGCATTTGACCCAATGCTGAAGATGCCCCCTGATGTGCTCTTTTGGTTAGATGGACTCCATTCCCAATATAAATCTATGAAGCCTTGAAGCTTCACTCCCTCTATCTGCCTATAGCAAAGCCAAAATTCTGTTTTGTCTATGAGGTATCTCAACTCATGCTTGTCTGACTTCCAATAGATCTTGGTAGGCTGAACAATAACTTGACTATGTTGTTTAACTGCATATCATATTTTTGGTAGTGTGTTTACCAAATACATGTGTGAACCCACAATTTTTCTGTAGATGGTATCTTCTACTACTTTTCGTAAAGTAGCATCCTCATTTCTCCAGTTCCCTGTAAGAGGAGTCTCCATGGGTTTTATTCTCTCCATGTGAGACTTCTTTAGAATCGTGTTGGCATACTTGCCTTGAGATAAAAATAGTTCCCCATCTCTTTTCCAAATTTCCAATCCAAAGAAATAATGCAAGAGCCCCATATCCTTCATCGTAAATTCTCTTACAAGTTCCTATTTGGAAGACTTGATGAGTTTCTCATCAACTATTAAAATCAAGTCATCAATATAAAGTACAATCATCAAAAGGTTACCTTCTACTACAATATGTTAAAGGTTCACATATGCTTGAATTTTGGTGAAGCCCAACCCAATGAAGTAGTTGTTGATCGTGGTGTATCAAGCTCGACGTTATTGTTTCATTCCATACAACTCTCTCTTGAGTTTGCACATATGCGACTCTCTGTCAAAGGTCTCAAAACCTTGTGGATGCTCAATATACACCTCTTCCTCAATCACTCTGATGAGGAAGGTTGTCTTTCCATCCATGTCATGTATGTGTCATCCCATCTATCCTAAAAGTGAAAGGATGAATTTGATTGACAAGTACATTACGACTGGAGCAAAGCTATCCTCATAATCAATCTCCTCCACCAAGACAACCCTATGGCCACAAATATGGGCTTGTCTTTATCCACACTCCCATCTATTTACTTCTTCACCTTGTAGATACACTTGGATCCTACAACTAACTTCCCCTACGGTATTGGTAAAACTTCCCATGCATTGTTTCGAATTATGTAGTCATACTCACCTACCATTGCATCAACCCAGACTGGTTGTTGTGCTGCTTCATCGAATGAGGATGGCTCAATCTCTACACTCTCACTCATAAGATCCATGTAGCTAGAGTACCGCTTTGGGGACCTTCTATACCTACGTTTCAATGTGGGTGTACCCACATTCTCTCTAGCATCAAGCAACAAATTTTCAACCTCTATGGTGTGCTTTCTTCCATCTCTGGATGTCTCTGCATGAGTGGGTTCTTCCACTCTTTATTCCTATGATTGTGGCTGCTCCACATCTTGAGGTTCCTCTTTTTGAGTTAAGAGCTCCTTAATTGAATGCAACTGAAGCTCCATCTCAAGGGTAATTTGCATGGCCTTCTCTTCATCGAATTTCACATCTCTTTTGAGCGCTATAATCCTATGTGATGACAAGTACACTCGATAGTTCTAAGGTGTATCAGTGTACCCCAAAAATATTCCCAACTTAGATGTTGGCTCTATATTCTTCTTGACATATTCACTTACATGGAAATAAAATTATGAATAAAAAAAAAAAAAATGTGCCATATCTAGTTTCTTAACTGAAAAATATTACTCTAGTGTACTCGTCTCGAGAATCAAATGAGGACTTCTCTTCTACAAAAATACTACTCTGTTGCATGATTTTTTCCACAAGTGCAACGATATTCCCTCATCATGCAACATCGCTCGTGTTGCTCAAACAATAGTTATGTTCTTCCTTTCTGAAACCCCACTGTACTATTTTTTATAGGTGCTATATTTTCCCATCGAATTCCTTCTGAAGCATAAAATTTCTTTAATTCATTCGAGATATATATTACACTATTATTGCTCCTTAGAGCCTTCATCTTCTTCCTTGTATCCTTCTCGACAAGTTCTTTGAACTAACAAAATTTTAAGAAATTCTGATATTACTTCTACATGAAGAATATCCAACACCCTCGTCAAACATTATCTACAAAAATCACATAATACCTGTGTTTTGTTGTGGAGGTTATCGAGAACGGTCCACACACCTCCTAGTGAACTATTTCAAGGATCAGCTTCACTTGACTTTCCTTCTCATGCGATGTGGCTTTGGTGTACTTACCCAATGTAAACCCTTTGCATGTATCTTGATGTTAAAGTGCACCCTTGAGAAGTCATGTAGAAATATGTTGCATGATCTTCAAAGCACCATTATTTATATGGCTCAATATTCTATGCCATAACTCACCGATGTCTCGGTTATACAAATTCTTTGCTTTCGTGCTCAAGGCAACAAAATATTCTAATTTGTAGAGGTTCTTCACCCTATCCCCAATATTCTTCATATGTCCCATGGATTTGTGATGAAGAAAACCCTTTCCTTTTCTATATATCACACCATATCCATGGTCTCCTAACATAGCAACCAAAACTAAATTATTATTTAAACTAGGGACAAACATGACATATTTTAATGTGAGGTGAGTACCAGAATCCCTCTGAAAGGTAGCATTACCTATGTCGGTCGCAGTATACCTCTCGCCATCATTGATCTCGATCTGCATATGGATATCCTTCTCCTCCAATTTTGTGAAGAATTATTTGTTGTCGTTCATATGGAACAAAGATTCACTATCCAAGTACCCCACATAACCCATCATCAATGACACCATATATTCAATGGTTGTGAAATCCAACTCAGATTATGAAGCATGTGCTTCACCTGCCTCTCCTCCACATGGCTTCTTATTTTCCTTCTTGTGTGGACACTTTGTGGAATAATTTCCAAGCTCATGAAAATGAAAACACGAAATCTTCAACAAGTCCTTCTTCTTTCCCGCCTGACCAGAATCATATTTGGAATGGGACATTGTCCCTTTCCATTTATTTTCCTTTCCATTCAAGGCACAATTCTCCTCATCACTAGTCATTGATGAGGATCCATCTTTGGTATTCTGCCGAATCTCCTCTTGTACCAAATCAGACCATAATCGCTCCCACTATGGTATATTCTACCTCCCATTCAATGAATCCTGGTAGTTTTTCCATCTCTTATGAAGGCATAGAAGTTATAGGCTCACCAGATCATCTTATACAACTATCAGACCAACACTTCCAAGCTCATGTCGACATTAAGTTAACATTGTCTAGTATTTTGGTATTGCGTTGCCCTATTCCATCATGATATTTTTGAGTTTTTCCTTCAATGCCAAATTCTTGTGTTCATTTTTGTTTTAAAACAAATCTATTAAGGCCTTCCACATAGCATATGGAGTTTACTTTTCATGGAGGTTCGAAAAATATTATTTTGAACTCCTTCTTATTGAATCCTTCTCACCTTTGCTACGTTCTACTTCCATGCATCAAGATTTTAAGCATTTGTTTCTATGGGTTTGGGAATATCACTCTCTATGAAATCCTTCAACTCATTGTCTCCCAACACTTCCTCCATCATGTACTTCCAAGCTATGTAATTCAAACTACCCTCAAGGGAATATTGAAGTCTCAATCCACATAAATACATCATGATTCTGTTGTTGGTCCTGAAGAGTAGATCTGCAAATTTAGTTCACATGTTAAAAAAAAACTGGTACTCTTCTCCTCTACGGTGATTCTTTCTCTGATACCATGTAGAAAATACACAGATTCAACTGATATTTTAATATTCTAAAACAAAATGCTTGAATATATTCTACAGATTGCGAAAACCAATTATGATTGCATAATCACTTGAACAATAAAGAGAAAGAATTTAATTCACACAACAAAAATATTTATCATGGGAAAGCCTCAACTAAAAACCCCAATATCTGTATATTTCATTAAGTCAATAATATGAAATAACACAATTCTTCTCTCAAGCTTGAGAGCTCTTTGAACTATCTCACTCTATCCCAAGAACCTCTTGTCTTGCTTGCGCAATCCCTAGGGAAACTCAACCCCTATTAAATAGGAAATTCCCTAGAATTGATTGTGCAATACATCTAAGGATTTCTACTAACCTCATGTATAACATGTGTAATTTTCTAATTATACAACTGATAGTACACTTCCCTTTAGCTCCAATCTCAATTGCATCTTCCTTAGAACTCACATGAAATATCTATTTATGACGAATTATCAGCTATCTAATTGATGACTGCATTTGAATTAAATCATGTTTAATTCACTGAACCTCACTCTAGCTCCTCCATCAGTTAGAACTAGTTAAAGTCATTTTAACTCAAATAATTACGTTAAATATTTACAACTCAAAATAAATTGTAATTGGACCCCCTAAAACTTAGATAGAACTCTACATGCCTTCATTTTGACCTACAAATTTAATTTATTGATCTAAATAAGTCTTCGCAACTTAGTTAACTCGTACAAGTTGTCATGTGATGTGGAATTACAATTTCCTTATAATTTAATTATGGGAAAATTAACTTAGAAACCTCTTCTTGTTGCCAATTTAAATAGATGAGAAGGTGAATCTTAAACATTATAGAATATAATCTTGTAGAGATATGATATCTAGATTTAATAAAGAACATTGAGCTATCGAGTGCCTACAATTGGAATATAATTGTAGCACAATGCAATACTGGGTGCCTCAAGTGGAATATAATTGTAACACATTGAGATATCGGGTGCCTACATGGAGCTACTAGTTATCGGATTAAGACAAATATAGGAGAGAATCTCTCTTGTAAGGGTCACCCATAGGTGATGGGTAATAGGGTATAAATGGAGTATATGAAAACCATCAACAATTGTTCCATCACCACCAACAAGTGAATCCTTATAAACACTAAAACTAGGATCAATAAAATTGAAAATAAAATAATGTGGAACAAATCTAGAGACTGAAATAGGATTATTAGAGGGAAAGAGTATAAAATGTCCTCTCAATATTTAAAACAAAGCTACAATTCTAGATAATTCTCAAGGTCCCAACAGATTCCACAGATGCACTCATCTAGTTTCATGAATATTTGATGTCCTCATTTTTTGTTAGTTTCATTTGGTTTATTAAACCTTCCATTGTATTGGAAATATGGACTGTAAAAATAGAGCTAATCCACCAAATATTATGAAAAATAACAACCATATTAGATTCATAACACACCAAAGAAATGAGGTAACCTTTCTTTTCAAGCCAATCTTTATATTTGGAACACTCTTTGTTGGTGTGTCATTTTTTCTCATAGAAAAAGAAACAAATTGGTGTCCATATTGTTAAATTTACCAGTTTCCACCTTCTTAGAGTTTTTCATATAGTGAGAAACATTTATTTTTTCTAAAAATTCCTTTCGATGAGTCACTAGATAAGCACTTTCTACTTTCTCTTTCTTCAATCTCCCTTCCTATCAAACACACATGATGAATAGTTCATTATATGACCATTTATCCTGATGTACATTATAGAAAATATTAAATGGACCATATTGTATATGTAAGGTGTTGATTATGAATTGGAAATGGAAAGACCTAAATAATGTGACCTCTAAAGCTTAAATCGAAGCAGTTATATCTCTCATTTCTGTAATGTGATCATAGTGTACCTTATTACCGACTAGTTTCATTGATAATAGTTTTTTCATAAGCGACATCCTTAGACCCTTTTCAAAAATTACATAGTATTGTTCAATAAAATTAATGAATTCATTTGCCTTAGAGAATTGTAAAATACAAATTGGAATACCTTTCAACATGGATTTTTATAAACATTAAAACTTTTCAATTATATTGCTCCCACTATTCATGTAAGGCCCTCTCTACTAGTGTACTAGATTGTATACGGATGGGTGGTATATTCTCATGGAACACAAAACGTCTATGCATGTGCACTAATGTAAGGATAATTTTCTAGTTGATTCCTCAAAATTATAACCAGTTAATAATGGAAAATGAGATGATTCATTATACATCATTATAGATGGAATAACTGCAATTTGTTTTAAAAAATGCTATGATTCATATTAAACTTAACTTATATTACTAACCAACATTAATAATACTAAAAGAAAAATAATGCATCATCATATTCCTCTTGTGATACGAGATTACAATACATAAGCCAATTTATTTTCTCAATAACTTTATAATGCAACTAACAAAACTCATGTTAATAGGGAGATGACCCATTACCTCTAGGAATTTAAAGTCATATCTAATTTGATGTATAATTTATCATCATATTCTTATTAATTCATGAGTTCTAAGTTCATCCATGGTCAAGGTGGATAATAGATAAGGCTATGAATGATATACTTCGATAAGTACTAAAGCACCATTCTTGAAGGAATCCCAAAGTTGAAGGATTAGTTTCTAGGATCTGCACTTGGTGTGATAGATATGGAATCAATTTTATGGAGATTCCCCTTTTCAAATTATTTCAAAACTTGTGGATGCTTATACGATACAATACATAATATTCTTGTCTAGATGGAATTCAAAACAGACTCATTTATTTAAATTCACACCAATCCCTAGAGAAGCCTCATTGTTCTTAAAGGGATGAGGAAACTAGAAAAGAAAAAGGTGAAAAGAAATATGATTCATTGACTTAATATTGATAAGTGCCTAGAAATTGGAATATTGGAGTCAAATATGACCTTGATTTGGCAACTCTCTCTTCAAGGAGACCTAGAAGCACCTTTGCTAGCCCTAATGAAGTAGCGACATAACACTTATATATTTTTACACCTATATGGAAATTATTAGTGGAGTTTCAAGGACACAAAATTCAGCATACCCTCTAGGAGAATTCATTCATCTATTGTCCTTGAATAACACATGAAAATTTTCCAATAGCTTCAAGGTTCTAACAAAATTTTAATATTTAAGGCACATTAGAAACCATAATAATAATTTAAAATACATCCATAAGATCATTAAGAATACATCAATTAAAAACCACAAGATAATGAAAAATATATACATCCATAAAAATGAAAAAAAGAAGCTCCCAGATAGATAGAAAAATTTTCCAAACATCACAATGTATCAAATTCATCCAAATTCATCCTCTAAAAGAAGGTATTAAATTCTCTAATGAGAGATCAAAAATACCAAGTGTGATGGATAAAATGAGGCTAGGCCTCATCTATTATTACATGGTATAAGAGTTCAAAAATGAAAATAAAAATCCCCTGCAATGCGTAAAATGTCTAGTAAACCATGCATGGTTCCAAGCTAGCCATTATAGCTCATAAAATAATTTGAATATGCCTTCTTAGGGCCACACTAGGATGATCTGGAGGCCTTGAAGAGAAGAATTGAGGCCTCATGTACTGAGGATGATAGTTAGGCCCTAAAAAATAATGAATAAGTTGGAGATGTCCTCTAAATGGTGGAAAACGTCTCCAAACCCCAATTTGGTATTTTTGGGCTCCAAATTGGTCCCATGGGTATCCAAATGGCTCAATATCAAGTCAATGCTCCATTAATGAGGGCTATAATATGGCACATGGCTGGCCATGTCTCGCCAGGAAATACAAAACCTTTTATGTGCCCTTGATTAACTTCCAAGTGTGAGGTGCAATGTGTAGCTGGTAAGGAAACGTTTTCCAAGTGCATCCTCAAGTTTGTATAACTAGGGCACAAAAAATCAACGTGGTGGGGCTAAATAAAACAATGGTGTGGCATTCTAAGCTATGCATGGATGGAGACCCATGGCAGTCATTGCTCAACCTACAAGTGTAATTATGTCCCTCTAGAGGGATTGGATCCCATATAGGGAGGATAAGTCCAAGATGATAACCCACCTGCAATCCTATATAATATCCAATGCCTCTCCTAACCTTCCAATACAATAATCCATTAGTGAAATTGAGTAAATAAGCTTGCTAATCAGTGGAAAAGGTGGACACTTCATACTGTCTTTCCCTTCCAAATGTGCTTTGAACATGTATTGTGTTTCATTCCTTGATAAGAGAGGTTAATGTAGGACCCCATTAGGTGGTTTTAACCTCTAAGTGAGTGATAGGTCCATGGTACATCCATCAAATTGTAGGTTTCATGTGCAATAGTGATGGAACTAAGTGGGGGAAAGAGGGGAGGCTCCAAGCCGCACGCCATAGTACAAGGGTATCTATGATGAAGAAGAACCACATGTTGTGTGTAATAATGTGGGAGATATAAATCATGGTATATGATTTACTCAAGACTTTTTTTTCCACGCTTATTCATAATAATTTTTCCTTTTATTTATTTTTCTTCATTTTACTGCTCGGGTCTCAAGGGGATGAAAGCATGATGTGTGAGATGTAGTAGTGAATGCCCCATTAAGGTGGGGAGAATCATGAACAACCAAGGGTTGGGACAATCATGGTTCCTTAATGATGACAAGGGTGCTCATAGGGGCCCCAGGAACTAGAGATATGGCGATAATTATAAGGGGAAGAGCTCATGTTTGGATTTTTCCCACACGCTAAATTTTTCTATCCTAGAAATATTTTGCATTTTTTGGTACATTTCATGTTGCATGTGGTCATATTATGCTTCTATCCTCTTTTAGCTGCATCAAAATCTGGGGCATCATTCTAGGGTGGACCCAAGATATGGACAAGAGGAAGGGGAGAGTAACACCTTGTGAACTCGAAGGAAAAATATTTTCCCATATGGGGGAAATATTAAAGGGCTTGTAATGACTGGAGGGGAGTGAGATATATGATATCAGGGAGTAGGACCATGCAACCAAATAGCGATTCCCATGTAGTGCCACTCCTAAACCTAGTAGCCAATAGAGTAGCTCCCATAGGACTAGGATTTAGGGTTAATCCCCTAGTTTAGGTAAGGGAACAAGGATGCAGTCAAAGCCCTTTCTTTTTGCTGAATCACCCCACTACTCCATGCCTAATCATGGGAAATTAAAGCAACCATAAACACCCAATTACATAATGAAAATTCATACCTACAGTTTTTGATGGCCCACCTTCAAACATATAATCATGACAAATGAGTTGGGGCACGCAATGATTGGCTCAAGTGGTAGAGAATTGTAGCACATTGAGCTATCGGGTGCCTGCAAGGGGCTACTATTTATTGAATAAATACAAATATAAGAGAAAATTCTCCTATAGGGGCCACCCATATCTAATGGGTAATAGGGTATAAATGGAGTATATGCAACCCATCAAAATGTGTTCCATCACAAATAACATGTGAATCATTGATAACACTAAAACTAGGAGAAATAAATTGAAACTAAAATAATGTGGAACAAATCTATAGATTGAAATAGGATTACTAGAAATAAAATTAAAAAAAAAATCCTTTCAATATTTAAAACAAAGCTAGAATTCTATATAAGTCTTAATGTCCAAACCCATTCCACACATGCACTCATCCAATTTCGTGAATATATGAAGTGGTCACTTTTTGTTAGTTTCATTTGGTTGATTAAACATTCCATTGTATTGGAAATATGGACTTTATAACCAGAGCCAATCCACCAAATATTATTAAAAATATCAACCATATTAGATTCATAACACACTAACAAAATGAGATAAGCTTTATTTTCAATCCAATATTTATATTTTTAGCTCTCTTTCTTGTTGTGTCCTTTGTTCTTGTAGGAAAAACAAATTGGTGTCCTTATTGTTAACTTTACCAATTTCCATCTTCTTATACTTTCTTCATATAGTGAGAAAAATTTCATTTCCCTAGATATCCCTTTCCATGCGTCACTAGATGAGCACTTTCTAGTTCATCTTGCTTAAACCTCCATTCCTCTCAAAAACACATGAGGAATAGTTGATTATATGACCATTTCTCCTTATGTGCATTATAGAAAATCTTAAATGGCACATATTCTATAGGTAAGTAGTTGATTATGAATAGGAAAAGGAAATACCTTAAGAATGTGACCTCTAAAGGTTAAAACTAAGCGAGTATATCTCTCATTTCCATAATGTGATCATATATTACCTTATTACCAACCAGTTTCATTGATAATAGTTTTTTCATAAGCCTAGGTCCCTAGTGATTTTTTGGAAATCACATATTATTATTAAATAACATTAATGAATTCATTTTCCTTAGAGTGTTCTTAAATAGAACCTTGAATACCTTTTATCATGGTTCTTGACAAATAGTAAAATTTTGTAATTATATTGCTCCCACAATTCATGTAAGGCCCTCTCTACTAGATTCTATTTGGATGGGTGGTATATTATCAAGGAACACCAAATCTATGTCCATGCGCCCTAATGTAAGGAGAATTTTCTATTTGAGTTCTCAAAATTATAACCAGTTAACAATGGAACACAGGAAGACTCATTAGACATCATTGGAGATGGAATAGATGATTTTTTTTTTTTAAATGCTACGATTCATATTGACCTTAAATTAGATTACTAACCTAAGATAATAATATAAAAAGAAAAATAATGCATCATCATATTCCTCTGCCTCTTGTGGGAAGAGATTACAAAACATAAGCCAATTTATCTTCTCAATAACCTTATAATGAAACTAATAGATCTCATGTTAATAGAGATATGACCCATTACCTCTAGGAATTTAAAATCATCTCTAATTTTATGTCTAAATTATCATCATATTCATGTTAGTTCACTAGTTATGGTTTCCTCCACTTGGTGCCAAGACATATTGGTTTCATGATTTAATTGCAATTTTGAAGCTATCAATTAATATAATAATTTTCATCCAATATGGGATTTATACTTTTTTAGTGACTTAGGATGATATGGTTACTCTTTGAGTCAATTAAATGTTACAATCATATAATAGAATCAAACACAATTAAAATAATATGTATTGCATAATTTTGAGGACAATGGACAAAAATGATTAAAATTTTTTATGCATTAGATAATCTTGATATCAATGGATTAATTTTAATTGTATAGAATAAAATATAAGAAAGAAACAGCTTAAATAACAAAAGAATGATCCTATCAAAAAAATAATGCATTTTATGATGTTCATTCATGTGTACATGAAACATCGTCATGCATAACCATAAAACCTTAAAATCATATCATGTTATATTGAACTAACCTATATCTATTTTTCTTCATACCATGCTAAAATAATATTCTAGCATTCATTAATTATATATGAAAAATTCATTCATGTTGTCATGAAATGTATATACTCTTTTCTTCATTTGATATTATCGTGTTTGATATACTAAATTTTCACTATATCTCATAATAAAATAACTCAAAGCATGTAAAAAATATTCATTGTATATATTAAAACTGATTGACTTGTAGTCATATGTATTTCATAATAATTAGCTACATTCGTTCTCTTTAAAATTACTAGTATATTAATGTAATTTATGGGCTTACATTCTATAAATAATTAAGGTTTTAGAGAAAACCAGTGAAAATATTTCTATATTATTAAATCCTTCAAAGAAAAAGACAATCTTAGAGATAAAATTTGATAAAATATGGTAGAATCAAATATTATTGAAATTTGTACTGGTTAGCTCTACTCTGAGAGACTACAGCTATAGGGACTGCGTGCGCAAGTTGCTATAAATTCTCATTAGAAATTTAGCTTCATACTTATCGATGTTCCCATCTGCTTTAAATTTGGGTTTGTATAAACATTTGCAACCTATGGTTTGTTTACCCTCAAGTAATTTAACTAACTCCCAAGTTTTGTTTTTCACAATTGATTCATGTTCCTCTTCCATGGCTTCCCTCCATTCATTATATTGACTTGCTTCTTTATAACTAGAGGGTTCAACAACACTTAACATGCTTGTTATAAAAGCATTCTCTCTATATATTGCAGGATTTTTTTTTTCCCTACTTAATCTTCTGAGAGTTGGAGTGACATCCAACCTTATGTGATCATCTCTTGATGGACTTGGTTAGATGATTTCATATAAAACATCTACTTCTTTTTGTTGTTGCTACTACTATTTTTGTTCCTACTGCTCCTTGATTTCTTTTGTTTCACCATTACCTTCTTCGACCAACAATCAATGTCCCAATCATCATTTTTATTTTCATTGTTTCCATCATGTACCTGTTCATGAAACACTACATCTCTACTCCCAAAAAATTTATGAGTAGAGGGATTAAATAACTTGTAAGCTTTAAATTGTGTACATTACCCAACAAAGATACATTTAATGGCCTTTGCATTGAGTTTTTTTCTATCTTCCTTTGGTACATGGGAAAATGCTTTGGAACCAATCACTCTCAAATGTTTAATTGAAGGCTTAAAACCTAATATGGCTTCAAATCATGTTTTAGATTCCAAACATCATGTAGGACTTATGTTTTTCAAATAAACAATTGTATTTATAGCTTTAGCCCAAAATCCATTAGAAAGTTTCCTACCTTTCAACATACTACGAGCACACTCCACGAGGGTTTTGTTTCTCCTTTATACAACCCCGCTCTGTTGAGGAGTGTGGGGTATTGTATACTGTTGGATAATTCCATGTTCTTTACAATATTTGTTGAGATCATCCTTCTTGTACTCTCCCCCTTGATCCAAGCGGAGAATATTGATGAATTTTCTTGTCTGCTTCTCTATCATGCTTATAAATTACTTGAAGTATTAAAAAACATGAATATTTTTGTTGAGAAAATATACCTACATAAATATAGTATAGTGATTGACAAACAATAAGAAGTAATACACACCTCCCAAAGATCTTGAGTGCATTGGCCCACATAAATAATGGTGGACTAACTCAAGTATATCTCTCTATTTTCTATTAACATTAATAGGAATCTCATCTTTGTGCATCTTCCCAGGAGCACACGCGCTTCACAATTAGCATGACTATGTTTTAAAACAGGAAGACTAGTAATCATACCTTTCTTCCAAATTAACTGCAAATATATAAAATTTATATGACTGAATATCTAATGCCACAATTCTTCCACAGACATTCTTGATGATGTCAAGGCTTGATGTGGCTCAATTTTCACATCTAGGTTGTAAAGGACACCCACAAGAATCCCTCTAGCAATGGTTTTCATAGAAACCAACAAATATTTAACAACAAAATATGATTTATAAAATTCTAACTTGAGGTTGTGATCAATTATCACTAAAATAGAAATAAGCTTCCTATTAATGTCAGGTACATACATCACATTCTAAATGTGCCTAATATTACCATCATGCAGAATTACAGGAATGTCACCATGTCCTTTAATTGGGTACCCTCTGTCGTCGCCAAGGTATATTTTCTCTCAAGTTTTGGTTTCCTTGAAGTCCTCAATCAATTTTTTGTTTCCTGTCATGTGGGTGGATGCTACTGAATCCACATACCACGTATCTTCTTCATCATTTTCATCAGAGTTGGCCATTGACAATATTAGATCCTAGTTATGTTCATCATCTGTAACATCTACAAAATTCTCTGCATATCTCTTATATATTTGCTGACCTTCATCATATTTATTCTTACGACAATGCTTAGGCATATGGCCCAGTTTTCCACAATAAAAACATTTTAATGGTGGATCATTCCTTTTTGGTGACATACCTTGAGATGGTTTCGACCTTTTCTGTGTTGTGCCTCCACCTCTCTTTCCTACATTCGCTTTTCCTCTTAATGGCTTCTTTTTCACCATGAGGGATAGATCTGAATTATGGGGTTTCAATGCCATCCATCTTTCCTCCTCTTGCATGACGATCCCTGTCAAATATTTGAATTTGGGGGATTTTTCTCTAGCATTCAAGCCTGTTATAAACATCTAGTAATTGTCAATCATATGATTCATAGTAATAGTTACCAGATCAGTATTACTTACAACCTCACCGATGTCACCAACCTTGTCTTTCAGGTACTTGATGTGTGAGATGAATGCTGCTAGTGTCACATTCTCCTCAATCCTGATCGAGAGAATCTTTTTTTCAGGAACAGTAGGCGACTCATATTTCTAATTTCGTACATGTCTCTAAGAGTTGTCCAAATTTCATTCGCAGACTTGCAATCTCTGATGTGAGGGATGATGTAGTCTTTGATTGCCATCTTTAGCATCATTATTGCCTTGTTCTCCCTCTTCTCCCACTCCTGTATTATCACAGTTGTTGTGCCTACTGCAATTGTAGGTTTCATCTCATCCCTAGTCATGATCCCCCATGGAATATGCCCTTCTAGCATAGTTTGTAACTTGAATTTCCAATTTGAATAGTTGGAACCATCAAGGTCGTTGCTTTCATTCAAGTATACTTCCATCGGATTATTCATCTTGATAATAAATAAAAAATTACCTCTAGAAATTGACTAAAAACATGATCCACAACCGGATCTACCAAAGATCCTAAAAAAGCAACAATATTAAGAAACAAATCTACCTATTCTTCGACCTCTTTGGCGGGCTTCTCTGCGCACTACACCATGGGCTCACTCTCACGGATCGCGCTTACAATGATCCTCCCACTACTGTTTCCTCTGATTCCACGACTCTTTGGCTCCTATGATATGATCACACTGGATCTATAGGCACTTTGACTCTGCTACACAATCTCACTGGATCTGCAGGCACTCTGATTCTTCTACATGATCTCACTATATTTTCAATCACTCTAAATCTTCTACACAATCTCACTGGATCTGCAGGCAAGAGCTCTCTAGCTCCACAAGCAGAAGCTCTCTTGCTTCAATCGATGATCCACATCACAAGCACTCTAGCTCCATGACGCTCCACACCCCATAACTCTCTGGCTCCTTTAATATGAGTACACAGACTCCTTCCATGAGCTCTTTAGTTTGGGTGCTCTAAAAAACTTCCAGATCCCACATTGGTTGCACTGGGAAGAAACCCTATAAGTACGAATAGAGATCAGCGCATTTTCTCTGTGTGACTCTGCGCTGAATTATGAAATCAACTTTTTTCTCTAGAAAAAAATCACGTTGATCAGTGCATTTGTGAGGGTAACGTTCACGCTGATCGGCTTATGTACCAGAGAAAAAAAAAAATTCACACAGCTTGACTTACGATTGCCCAATTTCTCACAACCTGACTTGCGGCTACCCTTGGGTCATCAGGTGCTTCTCTGCCTCCTATATTCTCAAAGGATCAAAAGCACTCTGGCTTTGATTCAACCCTATAGCTTTGATACCATGATAAAATATGGAAGAATCAAATATTATTGAAAGGTGTACTGGTTAGCTCTACTCTGAGAGACTACACTAGGAGGGACTGTGTGCAAAAGTCACTCTACATTCTCATTAGAAATGAAACAATATGTAAGTTACATGCAAATAGGAAATTTGAACCAAAACCCAAGAAATAGGAACAAACTCCTAATTTAAGGTTCAGGCGAACTGACTCTCTCTAATATAGATTCTCCATTACCTTAAAAAAAAATTAATTTAGAGAAAAAAAGAATAAAATATTCAAATCAAAATGCACTAATACTAAATGTAACTTTAAAATTTAATTTGGAATTAAATGGAGCTTATCTGTAGATATGGTAATTATATTTGATGAAGAAAATCCTTTCCAATACAATAAAAGCATCATTCTTGATAGAATCAACAACCTTTGTAGTCCATCCATATTTGCAATGATCATTCCATCAAATATTATTCACTGAATTGGAGTTAATGATGTGATTATTTCACTCTTTAAAAAACACCTCATGTGAAGTTACATAACTGCATATATGAGTTTGCAGCAGTTTGTGTCCAACAGAATCTACAACTGCATTTTACTTTGTTGGCAATATGATGCAGAGTGTTGTCCTTGATGGCAACCCACTGAATGAAGATGAAGACATGAGATTGTTGGCATGTGTTGTCCTTGATGGAAATACACCTAATGAAGTTATTCTTGACTTGATGGACTTGGTAAATGATGTAAATCTGATGTAATATTATGTTTGTTGACAATATGATGTAGAGAGTTGTTCTTGAATGGCAACCCACCTGATGAAGTTGTGCTTGATAGAATATGTCTTGATGAACCTATTTAAAGATGAAAATCTGATGTATCTACAGAGAGTACAGAAGGTAATGAAGAAAGGAATTCATTATGTGCTAGATCTATGATGAAAAGAGTATGTCTGAAGGCATACGCGGATTTGTCTAGGAGAAGTCGCGTATGCACGCGAGAAATAACGTTCCAAGTCGCGTATGGGAAAAAGCGCTCATAAAGTGCAAAACCAGGGGTAACCACCATGGTATTGACCCATTGTATTGGGTAATGATTCGTCTAAATGACCCCGTCCAGGAATACCATCGGAAGTAATGTAGTTTTTGGCTCATGGTATTGTTTTGGCTCATGGTATTGAAAAAGGGGCTCATGGTATTGAAAAAGGATAAACCTATATAAAGAGATGAAATTCATTATGCAAATCATGAGTGTGGGTGCAAGATGTCTGAGCTTGAATGAATACTTCTCTGTGAAGTATATCTGTATGGAAAGGGTAAAGGTTTGATGATAGATCTAAATCTATGATGCACCTATGAAGAAATGATGAAGCGGGATATCTAGATCTGAAATGTATTTGTATCTACTAGATCTGTTTATGAAGTGATTAGATCTGTGATGAGGCGAACATCTGTCTGAAGTAAAGGGTTGAATCTGAACTGAATATCTGATCTGAAGAAGTATGCAGCTCTGTAATGGTTGAAGATCCATACGCTAGTTCGTCGCAGAGGAAGCGCGTATATACGCGGCTTCGCTGAAGAGAAAGCGCGTATGCGCAATGAAATTAGATCTGTAATATGTACAGAAGTATACGCTGGTTTATGTGAACAGAAGCGCGTATATACGCGACATCAGTGAAAGGAAAGCGCGTATGCAAACTAGGGTTTGCTGAAGTCTGTGGTAAGAAATGTCTGATCTGTTCTGCTGGTTTACTGATATCTGTCAGTGAGTTATATGTATCAGTTTCATGTTTGACTGTGCTTAAAAGTGTGGAGTGGGTCCAGTCTGAAAATATGATGAAACGTGGCCTGCAAGTTGTGTCCTAAAGGAAGCTTTGGATTCAGTGTGAAAATTGATGAAACGTGGTCCATAGAGGTGCTGAGGGTTGTAGCCTTCAGTCAGGGGGTTGTAGCTCCCTTCCAGGTGAGGCTGGTAAACGAGATCGAGGGGTCGTAGCTCCCTTCCAGGAGAGGCTGGTAAACGAGTCAGGGGGTTGGAGCTCCCTTCCAGGAGAGGCTGGTAAACGAGCGCAGGTGGGTGCCTGCGTGCTGGTAGGAGTCTGCACCAGCACATATGTTGTAATAAGTTTTCTCTATAATAAAATATTGAAGGCTGAGCAACTGCAGCGGTGGTTTTCTCCCGACTTGGGTTTCCACCTAAAATCCTGGTGTTCATGTGTGATGCTTATGTGTGATGGTTTATTCTGTTCTTACTGCATATTTTTACTGCTTATAGAACATCTAATGAATGAATGATGGAATGATATAAGTGAAGAATTAATGGCATAATTAGATCTCTGTGTATACGCGAGTTTCATGAAGTATATCCGCGTGTATACGCTAGTTGGATTCATCAAAGTTGCGTATGGGTTTTAGAGCATGAAAAAGTGAAAAGTTTTAGTTTTCCCTAAATACTGATTCACCCCCCCCCCCCCTCTTAGTATTTTTCCCAACAATTGGTATCAGAGGAGGTACTTCTGCAGAAGCTTGATCGCTTGAAGGAGATCCGTCGCAATGGGAAGCCAAGAAGGAGTGATGTTTATAAAGCCACCTCTATTCAATGGAAGCAATCTGATATTCTGGAAGGTACGAACAAAAGCATATCTGCAAAGTCTTGGTGCAGATGTATGGGCAATCGTGGAGGAAGGTTATCAATACCCGGCAAGTATTCCTACTGATGCAGCAGAAAGGAAGAAGTATGAGATCAATGCCAAAGCAGTAAATGTCTTATTAGGAAGCATGACTGAACCAGAATTTGCTAAAGTGATGCAGCTAAATTTAGCAAAAGAAATATGGGACAAAATCATTCTGAGCTATGAAGGAGATACAAAGGTAAAAAGTGCAAAACTCCAAACTCCCAGAATTGAATAAGAAAATTTAAGGATGCATAGTGATGAAAGTATTGCCAGTTTCTTTCTTCGTCTAGATGATATTGTAAATCAAATGAGAAATTTGGGTGAAACCATAACCGATACTACTCTGCTGGAAAAAGTCTTAAGATCTTTGACTTCGAAATTTGACTCTAAAGCTTTAGCTATTGAAGAAAGGCAAGATCTGCAAACTCTTACTATTGTTCAATTACATGGTATTCTGACTGATTTTGAAATGAGACAAGGAGGTCCTTCTCAAATCAAAGAAGCTGCTTTTAAGGTATCTGCAAAAGGAAAAGAAAAGGAAGTTGTCAAAGAATCTAGCTATATATCCAAAGAAGAAGAAGCGAATTTTGTGAGAAAACTCCAACTAGGTACTAGAAGATTCAAAGGTAAGCTTCCCTTCAAATGTTTTGATTGTGGAAAAGTTGGTCACTATGCTACTAAATGTCCTTATAGAGAAAAACATGGTAAAGGGAAACAATTTGAAAAAAGGAAGAGTTATTATGCAAATGAAGATGATGATGAAGTGTCCAGTGAAGATGAAGAAGATTCTGACCATGATCTGAAAGTGCTCATGGAAAAGAAGCAAAAGAAGAAGGCTACTCGAAGAAAGGAGATCTCTCAGAAAACATGTATAGCAGAAATTGACGAAGATGAATCTGATAGTGATTGGGGTCCTTGTAATATTCTTTGTGCAAGAAATGGTGTAGATAGTGAAAGTAATGTTGTGGACCTAGAAGAAGATCAACAAAGATTATTTAATGAGAAGGAATCCGCCTACAATGAGACGATCTCTAAAATGAATGGACAGATAGAAACAATGAAGGGACAGATAGAAATACATCAAAGACTGCAGGATGAAGTAACCAATCGAAGTGAAAGCCTTGAAGCTGAAATTATCTCCCTCAAAGAAGACCTGGATAAATCAAATAAGAAGAATGCAGAACTTGAAGCAGAAAACATATCTCTGAAAGTAAATCTTGAAGCATCAAGTAAGAAGAATGAGGAACCTCTACAACCATTTGAAAAGGAAGGCCTTGAAGCAAAAATCATCTCTCTCAAAGAAGATCTGGAAAAATCAAATAAGAAGAATGAAGAGCTGCAACAAACATGTGAAGAAAACGAAAATTGGTTGAAAGAAGAGATTCTAAATCTGAAGGATCGAGTAGAAGATGGAAGAAGGAAAGAAGAAAGCATGACAAAGCAATGTCAAGCCTTGGAGGTTGAGGTAAACATTCTCAAAGGTAAATTAGAAGAAAAGGTTAAACTTTTGAGGTTTCAAGATAGGACTAACATTTTGGACAATATTCTGAGTAATCAAAGGTCTCCTGCTATCAAACTTGGTCTTGGTTTCCATGAAACTGTTAAAGGAGAATCTAGCTCACAAGGAAGTGCTAAAAATTCAGAGGATGTCAATGCAAAACTTGAAGTGTTGAAAGAGACAAAAGGTCAACCAACAGTGATGAAATCTCAAAAGAAATCAGTCAATAATGTTGAATGCTTTAAATGTCATAATTATGGGCATGTTGCAGGAAATTGCAGAAGCAGATCATTTCAGCCTCAAACAAACAGTTTCTACATAGAAAGGTACTCTGGTTTCTTCAAGGGATATTGTTTTTCATGTAACAAGTATGGACATAAAGCAGCTCATTGTAAAAGGAGGAAGATTATAAATACTCATTATGATTCTTATGCTTATTTCTCTGGACACATGAGATGTTATTCTTGTAATAGGTATGGACATGTAGAAAAGGAATGCAGGTTGAACAGATCTGAGAAAGTGGACAATTTTCAACAAACAGTTAGGAAGTTCGAGCAAATTTGGAAAAAGAAGGAGGACCAGTCAGAAACGTAGGGAATACTGACCCTACTGCAGTCATCTGATTTTGAATCTTACTTCTCTTATTGACTGCAGGAATGATGTGGGATACATTATGAGATTTAGTAATGTATCGTCACAGGGGGCGCAATGTATGATGACTCTCATGGTTGATTTGATTTTTCTGGTTATATGTATTTCTGACAGAGCATCTGGTATGAATACGACAGGTACAGGAAGTACAAGTTCAGGGGGAGATGAAGGAATGTGAAAATTTTCCATGCTTCACTTTCAATACGCGGGTTCTATGAACAAAATTCGCGTATACACGCGAGTTCCAGCAGACACATTCGCGTATGCATTAATGATAAGAGAATTTATATGATAGCTGAAGATCTGGAGCATAGGTTCAGGGGGAGCATCAGTCTGATTGTTAATAACTGTTTTATTAACTCAGTATCAGCTTAGTTGCTCAGCTCTAAATTATGATGATATGATACTTGGTTTCTGATGTTGAAAATTATGGATGAGTCATGTTTTCTTTGTGATGAAGAGTATTCGTTGCTGAGATGAAAGTCTTATAATTCGAAGATAAGGACAGTTCATGCAGAGATTGTTGCTGGTGACTTGCTGATGAACGTATTCAGGTTGCACAAGTTAAGGAGGAGCACTGGTTCAGGGGGAGCAGCAGGATGAATACTAATAAATTGCATTGTTGGCACTATGAGTGCTTATTCTGTGATACTCATGCTTAAATGATGATGACTTGGTATATGGTTTATTATGATGAGATTTTGATCCTTGTTTGCTGAAAAGTATCTTGTGAGCTCACACATGGATGAATTAGAAGTCATTTGATTCAGAAACAAGAATAGATCATGCAGAGTCTGTTACTATGGTTGAGATCTTTTCCTAAATATGTCACTTCATGTTAAATCTTAAAGATCATGATGATGTTGGACCACATGGATGATTGCTTATGTGAAGATGTTGCTTTCTCTTGGAAAGAATGTATTGATGCTGCAAAGAATCTGAAGGCTTGGTTGCTAATGTGTTTATGAAACAACCATTGGATGACGCTTGAAGACACAACTACATTGGCCTCTATGTCTGTCCTCACATGTTCCAGGGAAGCATCCGAATATCACAAACTGAAGCTGGAGTTGTCTCTGTCTGTCAGAAGAACAGATCTACTTAAATTTAGAAGATGACATTGGATACGCAGATTTCCTGAAACACAGTCGCGTATATACGCGAGTTCATGCACAGAAAACCGCGTATGTCTGATTGCTGACAAAATTCTGTTTGGAGTCAGCTCTCTTCAGCACAGCTACAGTGTTGTTTGGTATCTCTGATACTGTTTTGTATCTCTGGTGGTGTTCCAGTTCTCATAATTCTATTTCTAATGTTTTGATAAAGAGGCCTTGATGATTTGTTGGTGAAAGTGTTCAGGATGCACAAACTAAGGGGAAGCCTTAGTCATATGGAAAGGATGCTTGGATGCATAGATTCAGGGGGAGCATTAGCTTTGATGAGTATAATGCATTATTGGCATTATGATGGTTCTGAAATATGTTCTCTTTCTTGAGGACTTTCTGGTGATGGTCTTAAACGGTCATATTTGTAATTTGATGAAAAGGTCTTGTTGAGACCCATGATGTACAATTGTAATATTCATTCATGTAAGGACTTGTCAAATTTGTAAACCCACTTGGTTGGGTAGCTGAGTCAAATTTTGTAAACCCACTTGGTTGGGTAGCTGAGGTGAAATGTGTAAACCCACTTGGTTGGATACTTGAGTATCCTATGTAAATCCACTTGGTTGGATATTTTATGTAAGTATGAGTCTTTGGTGATAGGAAGTTCATAGAGTCATGCACTTCATTGAAAAATATGTTTGAAGATTCAGCATGAACTCAGGGGGAGCTTGGTCACTTCAGTATACATCATATCTGTAGAACGCTTCTTCTACATGAGGAGAACAGGAGGAGAGTGTGTTGGTTTTGATCCGCCCTTTGCCCTTGATGTCAAAGGGGGAGAGTGACATGGTGTTTGAAATGGAGAGCAAGAATGGTGTCAAAGAATGGAGAGAGTGACATGGTGTAATAGTATTCTTAATGTACCTATCTGTTGTGATGATCAAACACCATCGTGGTTGCCATCAAGTCCAAAGGGGGAGATTGTTGGCAATATGATGCAGAGTGTTGTCCTTGATGGCAACCCACTGAATGAAGATGAAGACATGAGATTGTTGGCATGTGTTGTCCTTAATGGAAATACACCTGATGAAGTTATTCTTGACTTGATGGACTTGGTAAATGATGTAAATATGATGTGATATGATGTTTGTTGACAATATGATGTAGAGAGTTATTCTTGAATGGCAACCCACCATATGAAGATGATGGCAACTTACTTGATGAAGTTGTGCTTGATAGAATATGTCTTGATGAACCTATTTAAAGATGAAAATCTGATGTATCTACAGAGAGTACAGAAGGTAATGAAGAAAGGAATTCATTATGTGCTAGATCTATGATGAAAAGATTATGTCTGAAGGCATATGCGGATTTGTCTAGGAGAAGTCGCGTATGCACGCGGGAAATAACGTTCCAAGTCGCGTATGGGAAAAAGCACTCATAAAGTGCAAAACCAGGGGTAACCACCATGGTATTGACCCATTGTATTGGGTAATGATTCGTCTAAATGACCCTGTCCAGGAATACCATCGGAAGTAATGTAGTTTTGGCTCGTGGTATTGAAAAAGGGGCCCGTGGTATTGAAAAAGGATAAACCTATATAAGGAGAAAAAAATTATTGTGCAAATCATGAGTGTGGGTGCAAGATGTCTGAGCTTGAATGAATACTTCTCTCTGAAGTATATCTGTATGAAAGGGTAAAGGTTTGATGATAGATCTGAATCTATGATGCTCCTATGAAGAAATGATGAAGCGGAATATCTAGATCTGTAATGTATCTGTATTTGCTGGATCTGTTTATGAAGTGATTAGATCTGTCTGAAGTAAAGGGTTGAATCTGAACTGAATGTCTGATCTGAAGAAGTATGCAGCTCTGTAATGGTTGAAGATCTATACACTAATTTATTGCAGAAGAAGCGCGTATATACGCGGCTTCACTGAAGAGAAAGTGCGTATGCGCAATGAAATTGGTTCTATAATTTGTACAGAAGTATACGCTGGTTTATGTGAACGGAAACACGTATATACGCGACATCAGAGAAAGGAAAGCGCGTATGCAAACTATTGTTTGCTGAAGTCTGTGGTAAGAAGTGTCTGATCTATTCTGCTGGATTACTGATATCTGTCTGTGAGTTATATGTATCAGTTTCATGTTTGACTATGCTTAAAAGTATGGATTGGGTCCAGTCTGAAAATATGATGAAACGAGGCCTGCAAGTTGTGCTCTATTGAAGTTGTTTGGATCCAGTGTGAAAATTGATGAAACGTGGTCCATGGTGGTGCTGAGGGTTGAAGCCTTCAGTCAGGGGGTCGCAGCTCCCTTTCAGGTGAGGCTGGTAAACGAGATCAGGGGGTCGTAGCTCCCTTCCAGGAGAGGCTGGTAAACGAGAGCAGGGGGTCGTAGCTCCCTTCCAGGAGAGGCTGGTAAACGAGCGCAGGTGGGTGCCTGCATGCTGGTAGGAGGCTGCTCCAGCACATATGTTGTAATATTTTTTCTCTATAATAAAATATTGAAGGCTGAGCAACTGCAGTGGTGGTTTTCTCCCGACTTGGGTTTCCACCTAAAATCCCGGTGTTCATGTGTGATGCTTATGTGTGATGGTTTATTCTGTTCTTACTTCATATGTTTACTTCTTATAGAACATCTAATGAATGAATGATGGAATGATATAAGTGAAGAATTAATGGCATAATTAGATCTCTGTGTATACGCGAGTTTCATGAAGTATATCCGCGTGTATACGCTAGTTGGATTCATCAAAGTCGCGTATGGGTTTGAGAGCATGAAAAAGTGAAAAGTTTTAGTTTGCCCTAAATACTGATTCAGCCCCCCCTCTCAGTATTTTTCCCAACATACTTTTATTTTTTATTCAACTCAGAGAAACAATGATTTAGATAATTAACGGTATGAATTTAAAATAACTATCAGTGTCTAACAAATCCTTCATGTTTGTAAAAAAAAGATAATGTGAAATAAACCTTAACCTACATATATTAATTTTCAAAAACTCATGTAATTGTTCAACGCGTGTAGTTTTCCTCCACACCAACTTTCTTTTATGTGGAAACACAGAAGAGTAGAGCTTTCGAGTTCTTCATTGATTTTGACACTCAATATTGCCACCCTTGTTACAATAATTATCTTTTCTTCAAAAGAAGTGGGTAGTTCTCAAAAAGTAGTCACTACCCACTTAGTCACTTTTATGATTGTTTCATATTAGATATACTAGCAGTTTCCCCCAGAAGGTGCAAAGAGATTCCGATAGGAGTATTATGTTTAAGTAATTGTAGTTTGATTTGGAACAATAAACATTATATTAAATCTATATTGTTTTATGTATTTTCATTTTTTTTTTTTAATTTATAATGTGCAATATCATGAAGCAAGTCAATGATAATTTAATTTCTTACTTAGTGAATGATAGAAAAGAAATTCCCATTTGAAAGGAAACATTTGAAAGGTGGGAAAAGTCTTGCATTGTTGCTAATGTAAGCATATAAAGTTAGATTTGAAAAACCTGAAAAAAATAACCATTCTTTGTAGCAATTCCAAGGTTTTTAGAGGGTGAAAACCATTCATTCGAAGTTTACAATAAAAGTTTACGATGTCATATATATGTAAATGATAGTAAATATATAGTCATAAATACATAACGATGCACGACATCGGCAAAACCAATTGGTGTCTATTGTGACCCCATGTTCAGAAAGCCATTCTTTCCATTCAGCACAAATTTTCTGGTGTGTATCTCTTTCATGTATGTGGATTGTTTTTCTGGATTTTTTGGATCTTTTGTAACAAGGAAATAGTTGTATGCAAACAGTACAAAGGAAATGTCTGTGGCAGTAGGAATCTTAGCTGTATATCATGTAAAGAAAGTTCTTGTTGTTGAATTTCTTGGCATAATTCATAGAGCATGTTTAAATAGTCTGAATCATATCTGTTGGCCATGAAAGAAGAGAAATATTAATTTTTAGTGTAAACGGTTGATAAAATTGTACTAATTATAGAGTTAAAAAATACTTAAACTAAGCATAAACTTCTTTTGAACATTAAGAGCATAACCAGTATTAGAACAAACGTAAAAGCAAGTAGTTGTGTATGAAACTTGTAAAAGGTTAAGTTTTGTTTATCATTGGTGAAGATAAAATGAAGAGTTTATTTTTGGATAGAGTGTACTCTTCTATATATATTTCATTGCGAGCAATGATTCTTCTTGCTTTCTTCATTGTAGATATGGATTCTCTTTCATTCATGATATGCATGAGAATGGAAATGTTGGATGGATTCGAAGGTCTTACAAAGATCTTACTGTTGAAATGGTGGTGAATGTTAGACCTTGGCGTTCTTTGGGGCTGATGACAATTGTTTCTTTCTCTAATGTCATTCCTTGTGACTTGTGTATTGTTAAAGCCCATGCCATTCAAAGTGGTATTTGTCGACGTGCACCTCTTGTGATAGGGGAAATGGGAACATATTTTGGGTGTGAAATGTCCCATGGTATTCCTCTATGTTGTTTAAAATCGACTACCACAAAGGACATCAATTATAGAGGCTTTGATTCAGGTGCATAAAATATTGAAATCATTGTGCCAGTGCCCCATTTGAAAGCCTTGCATGTACCCACAAATTGCAGGTCAGCATAACTTTTTTCTCATTGCATAAGAGAACCTTTATGTCTAGTTGTTCTTGTTTAGATGTAGTAAAACTTTGTTCCCGATGTTTCTCCATGGAACACACAACTACTGATCTGTTTAATTTTTTAAGCATTGTTTTTTATGCAAGGAAACTGAACTGTTTGTTGCATATAGGTGCATGGAGTCTTCAAATTCTTTTTTATGTTTATGCATAATAGAATATTCTGTCCTCAACATTAGGATGTTCTAATCTTCAATTTTATGTGTTCCATTCTTGATATTTGTGAGAATATGGTGGAAGGCAACTTCGGAAGGGTTAGAACCTTACTGGAAAAAAATAGTTGTAAGTGTTATGAATGTATCAAAGTTGCACCAAAGCGCAATGCCATGTGATGTGCGATCATATAGAGGAATGTCTTTCATAGGTGGCAACTGGCCTAAATCCCCGACAAGGATAATGGATTGATTGCCGAATGGTGTATTTCAATGAAGGGGAAATTCCTCTTATAGGTGATCATCAATACGGGAAAGAATTTTAGGTCCAATAAAACTCATTTCATCAATGAGTATGTATTCTACATGGTGGAGTTGTTCTTGTAGGCATAGGAGTGGTTCTCCTTCAAGTGGATGCATTGCTTGGATAGGGATGTGAAGGGCAGAGTGGATTGTAAGGGAATTTATGTTGAAAGCTACAACGCCAATGGGTGCAAGTAGAAACAATGAGCTTCTACTTGTTGAGGAGTTTTCAATAAATGCACGTTGCAGAGATTTTATTAAAGAAGATTTTCTGGTCCTAGCTATCCCTTGTATGATAGTTCTGGTTGGGGGTTTCGATAGAGGGTTTTTGAAGTGAGAAATAACATGTGTGAATTATTTTTATTGGTTAGGAGATAATATGTGATTTTCGGGAAGGGTTGAAAAAGGACGATTTTGGTTTTGACTATTTGAGAGGTTGTATTCAATAAAATTGATGGCGACTTCTTGCAAGTGGAGAGGTAGAGAAGTATGAGACCAATTATGATTAACATCAAAGTCACGATGACCAATGATTCCAAGGCTATCAATTTCGATGTTTTCACCTGGGTGAAGGTGAGAGAGGATTTCCCATTCACTCATTTGGACGGGGTCAAGGGGTATGTTAGGAGGGGTAGTTACAGGAGTAGATTCATCTTCAGATTGTGGAGATTGTGGGTTTTTGTTTTCGTGATGAAAAAGCCATGATGTATATGTTCCTATTTTTTTTCCCAGTGTGCAATGATTTCCTCATTGTTGGATCCAATGTCATTGGGGAGGGTACAGAAAAGGAAATACAATATTAATTTAGCACAATAGAAAGTGGCATAACTTGAATCATTAGGGGAAGGGATTGTGGTGTATTGTGGAAAGATATGGACAATCATCGGAGGAGAAATTTGTTTCCATTGGTTTTGTTTACGACGAGGAGAATATGACCAAGAGTGTGCAGCTTCAATGAGTGGCAATGTCTGTAATGAAGAAGGTATATTCATGTATGCGATAATAAATGGTGATGTTGACATTGGATTTTTAGAATCATGTAGAACACGTCTTAATACAATTGTATTAACATTTAGAAAAACAAATGTACAATTGCAGAGTGCGAGTGGTAATTTCTATAACATATGGCATATTTCTTGCACCCCAATGTCTCTTTCTGTTATGGATTCTGTAAGGAGTTTTCATACAATAGTGATAGTAGGTTTTTCTGGAGCGATGTTGTTTAAGAGGTGTGATAACATTTGGCTATAGATTTCTGATTTTTTTGCTTTGGCTGCATATTTAGAAATATAGGTTAACGCGGGATGGCATGAAAGTACTAGTTGGCAATCAACATTTTCTCTCCAGATGGAAAGTATATTGGCATTATGGATGTTCAATCTATCATTGTTATGTGTAGGCTTGTAGGTTTTCTGACCTTTGTTCTCTACCAATAGTGAATATGTGGAGTTCAATTCCCATGGTACTCCATAGTGACAAACATTATTTTTTTTGTGAAGAAAAGAATATGCATTTTGTGAAGACAATAATATGCATTAAACTTTCTGTGGTGTTGACACAATTGACAAGCTCTTCATAGTCATCTATTTGTGATGACCTGAAAATTGATGATGTGTCAGGAAGACATGGGTTGTCCTCTGCCGATTGGTGGAGTACAGATTCATGATTTTGGGGTTGTCACAGGTTCCAAGCAATGACATAATGGTCAAAATATCTTTTAGCATTTAGAACTTCTATGCCATTGATCCAATTGAGGGCATCCATGTTTGGTGCATCTTGCAACCAAAGGAATCCATGTATGTGTGTAGATCCTTGATGTTTCCATTCATACATGCATGCAATATTGAAAGATGTTATTGCTCCATATCTATTGTAATTTAATATTAGGTTTAAAGGGGAATGGTAATTAAAAATACTTGCACCAATAGTCAATTTCATGGAGGCCTTTTTGTAGGACTTCTTCAAGAAAAATTGTAAATCTGCAATGCATATATTAGGATGTTAAATGTGGATTGTTAATTATACTTTGAATTCTCCACTTGTAATGATTTTTGGAATTTGAGGGCACATTAGTAGGCATCATATTACGCATGTCAGGCCATTTGGTATCAGCAACACTGAGAGTGAAGAAAAATGTTGGGCTTCCAAGTTGTGTGATCATGTCAGTTAGCTCATTACGATGCTTGTTCCAAAAAGAGCGTGTACCTTGTAGGGCTGAGCCAAATTGCATGACTTTCTCAGGAATTCTTGAATTTGGAAAGTCATGAAGACATTGTTGCAAATCTGAAACAATTGCTGGCAAGTTGTTTTCAATGTATTTCCTAACAAAAACATTGTCAGTTGATTGGCTACAGTGGTGCATTAGCATGTTATATATGTAGTAACAGAATCTCGGATGTTGGCTGAAGTGATTATCATGGTAGCGTAAAAGGTGTAAGGCTTATTCGTGCATTTCAACTTTTGTAGTTCCTGGTTGTGTGATCATTGCAGTGCTTGTTGCGAAAAGTGTGGGGAATGCCATAGCATAGAGGCCCTCAGTGGTGTATTCATTCATAGGTGAAAGAGATATTATAGGCCAATTGATTGAAATTGTTGAGTTTGGATCGGTGGAGTGCAAATAAGCACGAATGTGATTAATTTCACTACATGAGTTTGGGAGACTTGGAATAAATGAAGAAGGTTGGATATCTAATGGAGTTAGCATGGCATCAATATCATCAGTAGAATCGACTATCATTTCTTGCGATATACATGAGTACATGGTTACATTATGAAGAAGATAAGAAATGTCAGTAGGTTGATATGGTAGAGAAGAAATTGCAGATGGGTTGAGTTCAACACCTTTGTAGTAGGGATCATGAGTGAGTTTGTATTCAAGTGGTGCAAGTACACGTGATTTACAAATGATGAATTCATAAGATGCTTCAGAATGATTTTGTCTTCTAACAATTAGGATGTCCAATTCAGAAACTAGGCAAGGTAGGTATTTGGAAATAGTAGTGATGTATTGAGGGAATTTGATTGTATGACTGCTATATTTGTATTGACCACCACGATCATGCATTACTTATAGAATGGGATTTACATGTGCAATCAGCACTTCCTCAATCTATGTTAAATTGTAAAGGACATATGGTTGTTCGCCAAGGTCCATGTTGTTCACATGAGTAAAATGGTGTGTAGATTTAGATGATGCACAACGAGAAAAAAAAAGGGTACCATGTAATTTTTTTTTTTCATAACTAGAAATAATTATTTTCATAGTGTGAAAACATGCAATGTAGAGAGGTTATCTATTCTTTGTCTAAAGGAACAATTTTCTTCATTAAGGGGGGGGGGGGGGTTATATAGGTTTTGATGAAGGTAGGGTGAAAGGGCATGTATATTTGGGAGAGAACTTGAAAAGGGAGGTAGTGTAGTGGAAGTGGTAGTGTTTTTTATTTTTATTTTTATAAATAATTCATCGACGTGCATTTATTGTTTCTTTATTTTGAGCATAAGAAGATGCATATGTGTTTTTTATCCACATCTTAATCGTTTGATGACATATCTAAGAAATTACAAATAATTCTATTTTAGGCATGAGATGTGAGGAATTTAGAGTGAAAAAAAATTGAGTATAGAATGCATATGAAATGTATGACATTTTGTAACAAGCTCAACTTTGTAATTAACTATTAGTAAGCATCAGAAAGAGTTTCAATTGATTATTCCATACATGTTGATAAAGAGTATTTTAGTGCCAAACATCTGTATCTATATTATGTAAAATATAAAGGGGTAAATATACATATTTATAATTATTGAAAAAGAGTTTTGTCAAAGAAAGTGTTTAGTACAACAACATGGTTGTATTTTACAATGGTATGGAAAACTGATATATACAGAGATTTTATTTCCTATGCAGAAAAGTAGCATGTTGTGCATATAAGAAGAGAGTTCAAAGGCGACGAATAACAGATTGTTGTGAAATGCTCAATGCGTCAATGTCTTTTAGGACCTCTTTGCATGTTGCATCATACTGAATTTATTTTGAACTTATCAGTATAGGTTGCAAATGCTTGACACCATTGTAGTACTCTGTTTTGATGGAAAGTGATAGCAAGAAGTGACAGCATGAGATACGGCTACAGATTTTTTGAAGATCAACTGGTTCAATAGAGAGGAGGAACAAGTATTTTTCCGTGATGTCCAGTGTGGTCATGTAAGTCGAATTTAAGTTTGTAATGATAGTCACATTCTGGAAATTCAACGTTACACTTTGTACAATGCCAAATCTTTTTAGAATGGTGAATTAATTTTTTCATGCATCGTTTTCCATTGAAATCTAATGGAAAAGCAAGAAAATAGAAGTCATCCATGCGTAGAGAAGTCATTGTGGCATGAACCAAAACCCATATTGCCTTCTCAGAGACTTCCATGCAAGATATTTCTTGAATTGTCTTTTGTGGTAAAGCTCGTTTGGAAGCGACATTATAGTTTCTACTCAAATATGGAGATGAAGAGTTGTAGCCTGTTTCACAGAACCAAGTATGGAGTTGTTGAGTTTCTTCAATGTTCGTATTTAAGAGAAGAGTGGTAGTGGAGATTCTCCCTATGGTGATTCCATTAAATTCAGTTACCCGATCTCCTTTGACACCAAGGATTGGCAGGTTGGGAGAAGAGCATAATTCAACAAGGTCCTTTCCTATAGAGACACATTGATCTCCCCATATTTTTAAATCAATGATAAACCTTACTTGTCCTTCAATGTGAGTGTTTTTCTTAGTGTTTCAGTTCCATCTCTTCTTCGAATTGTTGAAGCAGGAGAGGTGGAGCTAACCACATCAATAACATATACAATGGTATTTGGGTTTGTGGACTTGATTTCAGCAATTTTTTTGAAATGAAAGATGTGGTAAGGGAAAATTAGATCATATTCTAAACATGGTTTGAAAGTCGATGCAAAAAATAAGTAAATATCTCGTTTACTGTTTAGGTGGTTGTAGTTTGGTTTTTTTTGTTTAATTGTTTCATTGGAAATAATATATAGTTTCCCGACTTCAATGAGATTATAAAGGGATTCGTCTAATTCAGCAAATGCAGAAAGGTGAATCTCATCTCTATCACGACTGATGAGGTCAAAGTTGAAGACTTTCCCTAAGCCAGTGCAGTGTTGTAATTCTTCAAGGGTGCTTTTGCTAATGTTCTACCTTGGATTGACTAAAATTTTTGGTAGGGATTGAGTGATTTGAATGATACAAGTGTTTTTGTGGATGTAGTTGTCAGAGTTACAATAGTTGGCATAATCTCCTGTGTAGATGAAGAGCTTGATTGGGATTCGCTTGCCTTTGCGTGTAATAGTGTTGATGAGTCCTTTTCCAAAGGTGTGTTACGTCGTACAACCTCAAGTTCCAGGACTTGAATGGATCTTAAATGAATGAATAAATTAAAAAAAAATTGAATGTAAAATTCATTGTTATAGAGGAAGAATCCAAATAGGATAAAAGAAATATTTTAAAACAGAATTTAATCTTACGAAGAGTTTTGAGATAGTGTGCAAGATTCTTTTTTAAGTAAAATGATCGAGCCGATCTGGATGTCTTCAGATGCAACTTTTGTTCTATAAACAAATGGTAGCAAAGTCCTGTGTTGATACGTCCCATCAGAGAGAGTGATGTGGTAATGTGAAGAGCTAGTTTTTGATGAACAGACAGAGCCAATTTTGATTATTTGGAGTAGAGGTTGAATATCAGTTGAACCATTAAGCAATATGGGGATGTCATTCTCAATCAAGGTTGGCTCCATCGTGGTAGCAAAGTAAAACCTTCTGTTTTCTAATGGAAATACTTTTATTTCATTTTAATGCATTGGAAGAGATATTAATGCATAACAAAATATGAAAGTGAAGCATGAATTAGCACTTATTTAATCCCTATCTAATAGATAAGTTCATAATGAATACATAGATTTCCAATTGTATGCAATGCTCTAGAAGAGGGTACAATAAATTAATGAGGGACAAAATTTTGACTAATGCTAGATCTATCATACAACAAGCTCAGCGGCCACATACCTCTAGTGGATTTGGATGTTGCAGAGAATTATTACACATCAATATTTCTTACATTTCACTTGGAGGTTAGATTCCAATGTCATTAGTTGAACTTCAAAGTCTTGAGGTCTTGGATTTCTCCTCCAATAATTTGTTAGGTGGAATACCCATGCCTTTGGAAAATCTCAAAATGAAGTAGGAAATGAAAGTTGGATATGCAGTCCAGTGGTTCTAGTTATTTGAAAAGGTTAAGGAAGCTAAAAGATTAGGAATCCATACTAGAGAGGTTGCGGTTTAAGCTTAATGGCCAACAATTATCATTCCTTTCAAGTACAAATTTAAACGATGCAATGCAAGAGTAGATGAAGCCTACAAAATGAAGTTGCTTCCCTTATAAATTCTACAATGAAAAATTCTATGCCCCATGTCATAAAAAATGGCAGAAAATTTTTTAGTTGAGAATTTACATGGATGGTTTGCCTTGATTGGATTAGGCATCCTCAAAATTCTGCCACAAATTATTCTATAGTATGGAAGGCCTTGGAAAATTCCTTTGCCATTGTTGGTGAATAAATTGCATGGAATATTGGCAATGGGATTCTATCTGGGTGGTAATCAGTTGAGTGGCATCATTCCTTCTTCCTTCTTCAATTGTACTAAACTTCAAAGGGTATCCTTGGGGGAGAATGAATTCACTGGAGTAGTGCCTATTAGTAATTTGAGGAAGTTCCAATCACTTAGCTTATTAGAAAATCAACTACTTAGCAGCAGAACCATTAGTTTTCTCATTCTTACTGCTCTTACTAACTGTTCCTCCCTAAAAAAAATAGAATTTTCCTCTAATCATCTCAGGGGACGTTTTCCATCTTCAATTGGCCAGCTGCCTACAAAATTGCATTTCATAAACTTGGGGAGGAATGCGTTAGTAGGAGAAATACCTTTGTAGATTCAAAACCTAACTGGTTCAATGGCTCTCGATTTAGGTCAGAATTTTTTTACAAGGACAGCCCCATCATCACTTAAAATGCTTCAAAAGTTGGAGAGGTTAGATATGGGAGGTAACCGTTTACATGGAAACTTCCCAGCTCAAATTGGGCAACTTAGAATTTTAGGGCTACTTTCTATATGTTATCACTCAGGTTTTCCTTGAAGTTGTGGAAAAGGAAAGTAAACCCGAGGTAACCACAAACCAACCTTCAGATATAGAATCTAGCCAATCTGTATCTAGAGAGGGCTCTCTCTTTAAAATTTAGCTTTGTTCTTAGAAAGTTTTAGGCTAGTTATAAGTCCAAGAGTTTTAATTTTGTTTGAATGGTGGAATCCGCCAACTAAGGGCAAGGTTGAAGATATTTAGTCCATTGGGCTATGGAGTTGAAAGGAGGGATTTACTGGATTACTCTTCTACACACAAGATGGCTTTGCAGGGCAAGATAGCCAAACAGAGAACAATTTTGGATCTTAAATGAATGGAATGGATTTTGAAGGGATGAAAGGCAATCAAGAATCTTTCAACATGTTCAAAAGAAAGAAAGTGAATGATTACAAATAAAAAGCAGCTAAGAATTATTTACTAGAGTAATCAAGATGTTTAAACCAGAGAAACAAGAGAAATTAAGAATTCATTGCTTATAACCAGTTTAGCAGAAAACATTTTAGAATAATCACAATTGAAATCAGAGTACACTTAAGTAAATTCTGATTTATTCTTTTATGTCAATTATTCAGAAATGGAAGAGAGTGATATTATAAACAGATATAAAACTTAAAACATAGGATAGAAAGGACTTATTGAACTGTAGTCCGACACATGAATCCTGCAAAAAGTCTTGAGCTTCAAATCGTCATCCAGCAAGCCACAAAGAAATTTCTCCAAGGCACTTTTATTCTAAAAAGATCAATGTTACAGCAAAGTAGTAGAATCCACCCTCAATACTCTATTTCGAGGGCTTATTTATACAAAAAAAGATTAAAAATATCTCACAACAACCTAGGAAATAATATAGGGTGACTACTGAATAAGTTACAACATAAAGAGAGACAGATGGTCTCGTAGATAGGATAAAAGGCAACTGCTGATGTGCTGTTTCCTCCTTTTATGCATGTGATGGAAGCGGGTCCTACAATCTAGCTCGATGTTGTCTTCTTTGGTAGTTCTTTCTGACTACCTTGCTTGTTTGATACTCTTCTATTCTTACTGATACACTTTCAACTACTACGCTGATACTCTTTAACCTTTATTCATCTATTTATCCTTATTTTTAATCAATGCTTCAATGCCTTTTATATCTTTGGGATTATGACCCAAACTAATGATTATTTCCTCCAAAGATTTTATTCTGTTATCCTTTTCTTGAGAAGAAGGTTTCTCAATCTGCAACTGGGTACTTGTATTGTTCAAAGAATCTTGCAATGTATGAGCTGCCATTGCTTTCTCAGTAAGTGTGGAATATATCATTTCTCCAGTTTGCTTGTGTAATTCTATCTGGTCCAAAGGATGAATATCTCTTTCTAGGACCTCAAAATTGGTCCTGACATAATCAGCTGCTGACTGTGGTTTTGGCACTTTAGATTTGAAATGGCTCATCAGCATTTTTCCTTGTTGAATGTCAAAAGCTGACATTAATCTTTCTTGATTTTGTGGAGCCATTTTAAGATACTGATTATACACCTGCATCCTCAATGGATCATTTTTTTCTTTTATACTGATAAATGTCTTTTTTATGTCTCCTGCATTTGTCTTTGGCTGTTTGAATGAAGACACTTCAGTGCTTAACTGCCTTTGTATTTCCCTTCCTTTATGACATGTCTATGTTTCACTAACTGAACCAGTAAGCTGACTATCCTCCCTTTATTCCTCAAATATTTCATCAATAGATTCTACTTCAGGAAGTGGATTCAGTTTCTGTCTTTTAGCTTGAAGTTGTTGTGAAGATTCCTTGGGAGGAGTAGGATCTTTAACTTGTCTTTTCTTGCCTTTTTCCACATTAGATGGAGTCTACAAATTTGAAACTTCAGGCTGATTGACTTGAATAGGAGGAACCTGTGCTTGATCTTGTGCCTTAGAAGTTTGAGGTTTTTCTGTCATGAGTTGAGTGTTTCAATGACTTGTACTTCTGGTTCTTTCTCTTTGCCTTTGGATTCAACTACAATTGATGGAATGTTTTCCTGTAATCCCTGTTGAAAATTCCCTGCTAAAGAAGTGCCAATATGTGGTACCTGCACTTGCCAAAAAGATTTGAGGTCAAACTTTTTCTCAAGATCTTTCATGACATTGTTTAGATTGACCTCTTCACTATCCTATTCAACTAATGTTCCTTCCATCCACTCATCTCTATTAGCATACTGTTCTATTTCTGGAATTCAGTGGTGGAAGTATGGTGCTAATTTATTATTCATTCTTTTGTCACAAATAAAGCTGAATGGGTCATAGGGGACCCAATAGAAACTCTTTTTTAACCTGAAATGGTCTTGTAATATCTTTTCTGCTTCTGGTCCATCATCCCTAGAATTGCATATAAAGGGACCTAACTGACCTTTGATTCCGAGTTGGGCTTTCTTCTTAGCGTTACAAAAATGAATAATATCAGAGTTATTCATTTTCCTGAAATACTGTAAGGCAAAAAGTCTCAGAGGCACATATTTAGGCAGCTTGAATGGACAAAGTTCACATCCATATATTCTGATTTCTGAATAATTTTGGTACAAGTACCAGTCTCCAACTTTGTACAACCTTGAGAGCTACAAATTTTTCTTAATTTCATTGCTGAGCCTTGGTGGAGCAACTCCTGTCAACAAGGTGGTTGCAGGGTGTATAAATAGATCAATGAATTCATTGTAGGAGTAAGGAGAATCTCTGGAATTGTGGGTGATGGCTGACCAAAATATGATAGACCTAGGATCTCCTTGGACACTGAGCTTTTGAACATGGAAAGGAAAGTTTTCGGACTGGTAATATATCATGAGGTGATAGATAACAGAGGAATATTTGAAAACTTGCTCATTTTCCAATCTCATGAATTTTTCATGGATTTTGCTGGCTATGTAAGATGCAAAGTCATATCTGACAGCAGGAGGCTGTCCAGGAGTGAATATAGATAATAATACTAGAGTTAACTCATCAACATACTCACTAGTATTAAAGCCCATGATAGAAGAAATCATATTCAGGATGATCTGGCCCATTTCAGTAAAAAAGGCATAAACATAGGGAGGAGGGCCCTTGGGCTGATGTTCAGGTAACATAAAAGTATGACAGATGCATTTTACCTCTTCAGGGGACAACTGGGTAGATTTTTCAAGCAATTCTCCAATGAGCAAGGGAGTGAGGTTTTGACCAGGTTCAAACTGAAGCATATCATTAATAGATTGAGCAGTAATATGAAAAAGGACTTTCTGGTCTGGGGATAAAACTGCTCTCTGAATTGGGTCATAATTAGCATGACAATAATGGATAATTTCAGGAAAGATATAGACTAAGGGTAAAAGGTATCTTGGGAGATTTGATTCCCACAATCCAATAATATCCAAGCCTTTCAAATAATCGTCTCTACAGCGACAATAAATTCGAAGGGGATTTTCACTGGAAAGTAAGTCTTTGATTTGAAAATCTTTATCCACTAATGGTAAATATTCCAATTCTCTATGAGGGGTGTTTAATGGAGCAACATTTAAAGCCACCAGGACTTCCATTTTGGTTCTTGTGTATTCAAAATGGAAAGTTTGGGGGTTTTTTAGGGAATGGGCGCAATTACCAATTTGAAGAGAGAAATTGCAGTTCTAGGAACTAAAATATATCACACTGGAGTTCTTTCAGACTGCGTTGTGGAAATTAAACATCAAACGAGGATTTTTTAACAGAGTTCAGTGGGAAATGGGAATAAATACCTGTTGATGAGAAAATGGCGGTTCTTTAACAGGTACAGGCTGACGGCAGACGGATGCTGGGATGCTGGTTTAACAATGTCCTTCAGCAAATTCGGTTAATGGCAGTTTGACAGTGAATTTTCAATTTTTTCAGTGCGGAGGGCACAGTCGCTTTCAACACACAAAATGAAAAAATGCGCAAAGATTTGTTTTATTTTAAAAGTCAAATGGGGAATTTTTTATTATTTTTTATGATGACGTCAGAGTGTACGATGGACACGTCATCAGGAATGGGCGGTAAGTGGTAAATCCCACACTGCTTTTTGGAGCAGGCGGTTTTCCGCAGTTTGGCAGCGATTCCATTCAGCACACGACGCGTGGCCGGTGTACTGTTTGGAAACTGCTCCGATTTTGCGCGTTAAACTTCAGACGAGGGATGGCTAGAGGAATTGAAGTGGGCGGTCGATCTTGGAGCGAGCGATCGGATGGATGATATGACATGAAGTTGGTGGGGTATTTAAAGTGCGGGCCCAAAAGAATTAACGTTTAATTAATTATTCCCGGTGGCGTCTGATTGGTGGAAGGGAAGTTATTAATTAATCCTTGGGTTATGAGGGTCGGGGTTGCGGCGGGATTTCGAATTTTATTTGTTCTTCGTTTAAAACATAAAAATATATGTTTAAACTTTTTTAATGTATTTTTATTTATATGGAAATAAATTAATGAAATTTATTTACCATAGGGGCGGGGATAGTTTATATTGATATGTTTTTTGGCCAAAGGGCATATATATTGGGGTTTTATTTCATCACGTGGGTTCAAATACTTCGGCCAAAAACTTATAATAAGATGGGTTTTTGGGATATTTATGTAAAAGGAGTTATATACTATAGGATAAGGTATTTTCGCTAGGGATTTAATATTTAAAGTTAAATGTTAATATGACAAAGGGACATGGAAAACTCAAAATTCTTTACACAACTAAGAAAGTGAAGATTTCTGAAGCAAATTACATTATATCAACTTCAACACTTAGATTTAGAATACCAAGTAATTTTGAGGGATTTTGTGAAATATAACATGATTTTCCTAGGTAAAATGGAATTTTACTTAGGAAAATATTAAAAGTGAATGAGTATAATGATGAATATCTTTAAATACTAAGGTTTTCTCCAATCATTGGGCCGAGGGTCCGGTCCCTCCAAAAGTCAAGGAAATGCCTTGAGCCCCTCTAATCTTCAAATTCCTTAGCATTTAGGGGAAATTAGTAAAATCTTTAGGGAAAATGAGAAGGGAAATTAATAATTTGACTTTTCTCTGCTGTGAAACTTTTCCATGTAGTATCTGCTTTTGCACTTGGTGATGAAAATAAAAGATTGAACACATTTAGGGCTAGCATTCATCACATGTAATTTCAGCAACAACATCTACCTACCCTACTTAGCTTACCCTATCATTTTCTCTTCTTTATTAGGGTGCTTTTGGACTAGCAAACCCTTATCAATCTCCTTTTCTTTTACATGGAAAATCTATCTATTTCTACACTTATTACATCCAAGGGCGCAGATTAAACTATTGAGCACCTTTTATTAACTCTACCTATCTACTTTATCTACCAAGATTAAACTGTTTGGTCAGATATTTATTCTCTATTCTACAACATGAAATTGAAAAATGAATGAGTCAAGTTTAAATAGTTTGACTCATCATAAATTGTGGCAAAAATTTGACAAGCTGCACACAATTTCTTTGTTACAAAAAATGAAATAGTAGTGGCATTTAGACTTGCACACTTTCCTTGGCCCTTTTTTTTTGGGGGTTCATTTCTTTCACTTTTTTTTTAGGCCATTTTTATTCTTTTTACCCTTTGATTTTTCTTTTAGGGTATACCCTCTTTACATTTTTAAAATTTTTTGATTTTTTGATTTTTTAAGAATATGGAACACCTTTGCACAAGAAAAAGGTTTGAACATATTGCCTAGTTCAATAAGACAATCATGAAAAATGACACCTATTGGTATAGGAGTCTAACACTATAAAGGAAAATAATACTTCTGGAAAGATCCCTGATTCTATTACCCGATTTTCAAAGCTGAGATTTCTATATCTTCAAAAGAATCAGTTATTAGGGGAAATTCCTAAAAATTTAGGGAAATTTGTGAACTTACTACTGCTAGATCTATCATACAACAAGCTCAGCAGCCACATACCTTTAGAGGCTGGAGGTATTGCATATTTAGCTTTCTATTTTAACATTTCAAACAACTTATTAGAAGGGCCTCTACCTTTAGAGATAACCTAGATGACTATGCTCCCAGCTATTGATATTTCTGTGAATTAATTAAGTGGTAATATTCCAAGTGGGTTTGGCATTAAGCCTTTTCATCATGACTTTTAAAATGTGCTAGTCGTGGTCATTTTAAAAGTCATGGAAGACTTCATAGTTTCTCAAGCTATAGTCATTTTAAAATAGCCTTTTCATAGTTTCTTTTTCATTTTACTCTCATTTATGGAAAGATCACTGATTCTATTGCCAAAAGAATCAGTTATCAAGGGAAATTCCTAAAAATTTAGGGAAATGTGTGAACTTACTACTGTTAGACCACATAACTAACTGTACACCACTTTTTTTCACACATGTCTCACTACTGACATGTGTCATTACAAAAATGAATTGGTTGATGAAAAAGAAGAGTTGATTCAAAAGAGAAGGCCTATCGGCCTAAATATATAGTATATAGGCTACCTAAAGCTTATTTTCCGATCTGTACCCTAATGTTCCATGAATTATATGCAATATTTCGTTTTTCTTTTTAAATCCTTTTAGATTTATGCTAAATTGAGTTTCTTTAATTGTTACGTTAAATTTGAGAATTTTTTTTATATAAAATAAAATTTATACATCAAAATTTTGTATCTGATGGAAAATTTTCTCTAACATTTTCACCCATCCTAAATTCAAAAAGTCATAATTCACTCAACATTCTAAATCGATGTAAGCTTTTTTTTTTCTAGTTGTATGTCATGTTAGAGTACTAATTACTACAAGATTATATTGTTCGGTTCAATTGGCTTCTGACAGAACATTTTTTCAATTTATAAACGTATTTTGTTGAACGTCACCATCACATATATAAAATAGAAAAAAAATTTGAAGTCGTAAATTTCACAAGAGAGAATTTAAATACTATTACAGGTTGTTACTAATTGAACCGCATGACAGGAAGATTGTTGAAATGTTTTCAATCTCAAAACAATTTTTTCCTACTCTGTCATCTAGGATAATTCTTCCACATCAACACAAACTGCTTATACCTTTTGGATCCATCTTAAAGGTGAAGGGCTCCTTACTGATATCATAACAACTCTTCCATGATGAAAGGCTTTTGTTGTTATTGATTGTTATGGGTGGAAAGTCATTATTTACTTTCATGGGTGAAAGTCGTATAGTTTCCAAATTGTCAAAGAATTGACAAATAATTTTTCGTTCTAAACATTTAGCATGACCAAGTTACCAAAATCTATTATTCCAATGAAATAATGCTTCTTCCTATTTTCGTGGGACAATGAAATATTGGATCTCATACAAGACACTCGAGTTCTTTGTAAAAGTTAAAAATGTTGGACACCTTTTGTAATGGCTCCTCCAAGTTGGCCATTGAAATCAATGGTTATTGTGAACCCTTGGCATATCAAACAGCCACTTACTATTTATTAAATTATTAATGTTGTTTCTTGCTGATTTTTATTTGAGTCAACAATAAAAACAGGAGGAAAATAGATAGAATTTGTGGTACTTTATATTTATTCATGAGGGCAGTCTCCATAATTTAAATGTTGAATGTTTAAGTTAAATTAAATAAATTAAATGACATATAAGAATTTGCATAAAAAAAAATTATCTCTGTGAAAAACAAATAACCATGGTTTTATATTCAATTTACAGGAAAGATAAATTTGAAATTGCAGGATTGGTTTTGTGATAAATATTAAGCACCATACAAATTATTGGATGACTAACTTTATATCTTTTACATTCCATAAAAATAAAGCAATTCAATGGCAATACAAAAACAATACATGAATAATTAAACACTCTGTTGCATGCCATTTTTTGTCTTTTGCTACTGAAACATAATAGCCAAAGACAAAAGTAGCAAAAGACAATAATAAATTCAATTTCCAATTTCCTGACTTGTAATTTGTAATTCAAGTTGGGTTTCAAGAATTTTTCTATGCATACACTCTATGCTACTCTCGAGTTCTGATTTTATGCTAAGTACATATCTTCTCTCTCCTTGTGCAGAGGGTTGAAATTTTATTTGATTCAACAATAAAAAGAGGATGAAAAAAGATAGGATTTGTGGTACTTTCTCTTTATTCATGAGGGAAGTCTCCAAACTTTAAATGTTGAATTTTCAACTTAAATTAAATAAATAAAATGACATATAATAATTTGCATAAAAAAATATCTGTATGAAAAACAAATAACCATGGTTTTATATTCAATTTACAGGGAAGATAAATTTGAAATTGCAGGATTGGTTTTGTGATAAATATTAAGAAGCATACAAATTATTGGATGACTAACTTTATATCTTTTACATTCCATAAAAATAAAGTGATTCAATGGCAATAAGAAAATATTACATGAAGAATTAAACCATTGCATGTCATTTTTTTGTCTTTTTCTATTGAAACAGAATAGCTAGAGACAAAAGTACCAAAAGACAAAAATAAAAATAAAAAATCAATTTCCGATTGCCTGAGTTGTAATTTGTAATTCAAGTTGGGTTTCAAGAATTTTCAATCTCATACACTCTATGCTACTCTCAAGTTATGATTTTATGCTAGGTACATATTATCTCTCCTTGTGCAGATGGTTGAAATTTTATTCATGGGTACTGTCATATTTCAAAAATTTCCATGCTAGACTTCAATGCATACTGCAAATTTCGAAAGAAGATAAGGAATTCTCGAGATACAAATCATCTTAATTGAGGAGTCAGATGAAAAAGAGGAGAACAAAACTTTGAAAATTGTGAACGATCAACAATGACATGAAAATGTAATTTATTTGAGTGAATGATAAAGGTTAATGCCCAAAGACCTTAAGACTGATTCCTAACAAGAAGGAAAACTTAAAAAGCATATCTATATTACAAAAGACATCGCTCTTCAAGAACTTCTTAAATTCATGAAAAGAAAGGCACTCACTTCTGGCTGCATGCAAGAAAGTTTGAATTGGGTACTTGCTCCGCTGAACTCTGTCACAATTTTTTTATAGGCACAGTCCCATCATTACTTAAAATGCTTCAAAAGTTGGAGAGGTTTGATATGGGGGTAAACGTTTATATGGAAACCTCCGAGCTCAAATTGGGCAACTTAGAAGCTTAGGGATATTTCCTATAGAGGAAAATAATATTTTTGGAAAGATCCTCGATACTATTGGGGTGAAAATGCGAAGATGGGTAACACTTTTGTGACAATTTAGGGAGGAAATTTTTTTTCCTCCATAGTTCAGTCGAACTCTTGTCATAGTTCAGCTGAACAATTCAGGAGTTCGGCCAAATTATTGAATTTATTTTGGCCAAACTTCATTTGTCGTTTATAGTGATGGGGTACTGACGGAAATAATGAACATATTTTTTGCCTAAGTTTGGAAAACCAGCAATAAAAGTTCGGCCAAACTATTATTTTATAAATATATTTCCCTAAACATTTTCTGGGTTTTTGTTCACATATGCGTGCTCACTTTTGTCCAGCATTCTGTCACGCGCTCTTATCTGTCCAACAGTCTCACACACTCTTATCTATCTAGCAGTCTCGCGCGCTCACTTCATGCACTCACTTCTGTCCATCATTCGCGCACGCTCACTCTTGTCCATCATTCTCGTGTGCATTAAGCTCTAGGAGGTAAGATTTTAAATTCCTGTAAGTTTTTTTTTGTTGTTGTTTTTAATTTGACTTTAATTTGTGTTGATTTTTTAATTTGGTTTTAATTTTTGTTTGATTTTTTAATTTCTATTTATTTTTTTGTTGCAGAAGTCTTCGACGACATCTTCAGCGTCCTTTGCTGCGACTTCAATGTCCTTTGTAGAAAGTTCAGCATCTTCGTCGTTTTCAGCATCTTCAACGTCTTCAACATCCAGTAGGGGATTTATGAATGAGAGAGCCTCTGTCTCTATTCTTTTGGCTCTGTCTCTATTTTTTTGGCCCTGTCTCTACTTTTTTTGGCTGTCTCTATTAATTAGATATGAAAATTTATAATACTACTGTCCATCTTTGGAAATTGACGTGTCATAGGACATATTTTTGGTTTCAGAACATATTTGACGGTAAGTAAAACATTATGCATGTCAGTTTTGACGTGTGATATAACTCTTAACCTGTCAAAATGAAGGCTAATTTCACAAGTAAAATGTAAAAATTTATAATATCCGATTTCATACCTGTACATACAGTTCAACTTAAATGCTATTTAAATGTTGCAGCTTCCCATTTACTACTACCTTAATACTTACCATTAATGGAGTAACTCATCAGCTACCATCTACCATTGGGCCCATACCAATGATAGGCAAATCTATACGGCCATTAGTTGCTTACTTTTCCATATTTCATGATCCATATTCGCGAATCTAAATGCTAGTGTTGTATGCCAAATGCTAAGTTGGTGCTGGTGGGTTTGTATCGAAGTTTCGTTGTATCTGATGTTCATTACCTCAGTGAATGATCGAATTGTTGCAACCTCAAATCTATACGGCCATAATTTTCTTACTGTTTCCCTATTTCATGATTAATATTCATGAATTTAAATGCTAGTGTTGTATGATAAATGCTAAGTTGATGCTGGTGGGTTTGTATCGAAATTTCGCTATATCTAATGTTCATTACCTCAGTGAATGATCGAACTGTTGCAACCTCAAATCTATACGGCCATAATTTTCTTACTGTTTCCCTATTTCATGATCCATATTCGTGAATCTAAATTCCAGTGTTGTATGCCAAATTCTAAGTTGGTGCTGGTGGGTTTGTATCGAAATTTCGCTGTATCTGATGTTCATTACCTCAATGAATGATCGAACTATTGCAACCTCATAGAAAATCAAGTGTAGAGTGAGTTCTAGACATGTGGCTCTCTCCTCGGTGGATTGAATGTGTCAGATTTTGACTTGCCAGCATGCCTGATTTGAGTCACCGACTCCTTTAAGATCATTTGGTACTTTCCACATAAACCTGTTTTAGTTCTTCATGAATTTTTTATTTCTTCATAACATAGATACTTTCAACCATGCTCTTCATCTTTGAGGTAAACTGGAAACCACATTTTTTCTTCATCTTTGACAACGTGGCACGTTCGTGGCTCTCATTTCAACTTTTATGGTTGCAAGCTAGTTTTTCCATATAAAATTCCCCAAAATAAATCTCTGTTATGATTTGTATATTTTGACCAGACTTAATATTTATAACTTATGAGTAACCTATTATTTCAAAGGAGGAAACATATTAGATTTTTGAAGAATATATTCATATTTCTTAATTAATTAATTTAATGATAATTAAATAATATAAGCTTGTAATATTAAATGTAGTAGTTACATGTCAACAACTTTTTGACTTTTCCCCTTGTAAGTCATGAAAGAGAAAGTGATTATTTTATTTTTGAAATTATTATCACACTTCTATTGGAACAATTAATAGATATGTAGGCTCACTGAAATTTACCTTAATATCTTTTAGAGCCCATTTCATCCAAAACACTGAAAAAGAAGTAACTACTATGTATTCCACTTCTACTCTAGATAGAGAAAGTAATGACTCTTTCTTTCTTAACCATTAAACCAAAGACTCTTCCTAAGTAGAATTATACATTGTCCACTTTTACTTTTCATGTCATCCACACAAGCCTCTAGTTGAATATCTATATGTTTTCAATGTAAATTTCTCACTTTTGGGTACTAGAATCCATTGTTTGTAGTCTCTTTCAAGTATCTTAATATATGTTTGTTGGTAATAGATGAATTTCTCACCTTTTGGGTACTATATTCCATTGTTTGTAGTCTATTTCAAGTATCTTCATATCTGTTTGTTGGTGTTTGATGGTAATAGATGACTCTTTTTAGTTGTAGATTGAAATATTCCAACTAATATAAATTCCAAAATTATATCTAGTCTTTAAACCTTCTTATGTATATCAAGCTTCCTATCATATATATGTAAAGGTTGTGATCAACAGATCACCTCATTCATCATCAATCATCTGCAGATAACTTTCATCCAATTGATATGGAGATTCACTTAGGTCAATCATCATCAATCATCTGCACATAACCTGAATTCCAAAATGATATCTAGTCTAAAACTTGTTATGTATATCAAGCTTCCTATCATATAGATGTAAAGGTTATGACTAACATCACCTCATTCATCATCCATCATCTGCACATAACTTGCATCCAATTGATATGGAGATTCACTTAGGTCATTCATCATCCATCATCTACACATAACTTGAATTTCAAAATTATATCTAGTCTAAACCTTAATATGTATATCAAGCTTCCTATCATATAGATGTAAAGATTATGATCAACATCACCTCATTCATCATGTATCATCTGCACATAACTTCCATCCAATTGATATGGAGATTCACTTAGGTCATTCATCATCCATCATTTGCACATAACTTGCATGTTATATGCATCTAATTGATATTCAACATGTATATAGTATTTAGAAGGAAAAAGCAATTTTATACAAAACATAGTTTTTAACCAATTATATAGTTTTTCAGTTTCATATCCATGGTCTCAAACAATGAGAGAGAAAAAACCTTTTATATTCAACATATAAAACACAAATTAGCCATAAAATTTTCCCATTGAAACCAAAAGTGATTTGATACAAACATATGTTTTAACCTAATCTAGTAAATGCCCCTACATTCCATTTCTAGAATAGATCTAATTAGAAGTTTTTCATTTTCATATCCATGGTAGTTCTATAGGAAGAGTCTATAAAGGGCCAGGTAGCTTCTGGATCTCATATTTTATGAAAGGTGACATATCTAGTAAATTCCCCTACATTCAATCTATGGAATAGATATAAATGTGCCTACAGTAAATGCCCCTACAGTCACATGTATCTAGTATTTAGAAATAAAAAGTAATTTGATACAAAACATAGGTTTTAACCAAGTATATAGTTTTTTATTTTCATATCCATGGTCTCAAACAATGAGAGAGAAAAAAAACTTTTATATTCGATGTATGTACAACATAAATTAGCCATATCTCTAGAATATATCTAAATATAAGTTTTTCATTTTCATATCCATGGTCTCAAACAATGAGAGAGAAAAAAACCTTTTATATTCAACATGTAAAACACAAATTAGCCATAAAAGTTTCCCATTGAAACCATAAGTGATTTGATACAAAACATAGGTTTTAACCTAAGATTAAATGCCCCTACATATAGAAGTTCTTCATTTTCATATCCATGTTCTCAAACAATGAGAGAAAAAACATTTTATATTCAATGTACATGTAAAACAAAAATTAGCCATATCTCTAGAATAGATCTAAATAGAAGTTTTTCATTTTCATATCCATGGTCTCAAATAATGAGAGAGAAAAAAACCTTTTATATTCAATATGTAAAACAAAAATTAGCCATAAAAGTTTCCCATTGAAACCATAAGTGATTTGATACAAAACATAGGTTTTAACCTAAGAGTAAATGCCCCTACATATATAAGTTTTTCATTTTCATATCCATGGTCTCAAGCGATGAGAGAAAAAAAAATTATATTCAATATATGTAAAACACAAATTAGCCATATATCTACAATAGATCTAAAAAGAAGTTTTTCATTTTCATATCCATGGTCTCAAACAATGAGAGAGAAAAAAACCTTTTATATTCAACATATAAAACACAAATTAGCGATAAAAGTTTCCCATTGAAACCATAAGTGATTTGATACAAAACATAGGTTTAAATAACCTCAGAGTAAATGCCCCTACAGGTCAATCAATCTCTTGAATAGTTTTAAATAGAATTTTTTCATTTTCATATCCATGGACTCAAACAATGAGAGAGAAAAACTTTTATATTCAATATACATGTAAAACACAAATTAGCCATACCTCTAGAATAAATCTAAATAGAATATTTTAATTTTCATATCCACGGTCTCAAACAATGAGAGAGAAAAAAACCTTTTATGTTCAACATGTAAAAAACTTGAATTAGCCATAAAAATTTCCCACTGAAACTATAAGTGATTTGATACAAAACATAGGTTTTAACCTAAGAGTAAATGCCCCTACAAGTCATTCAACATGTAAAACACTTGAATTAGCCATAAAAGTTTCCCATTGAAACCATAAGTGATTTGATACAAAACATGGTTTTAACCTAAGAGCGAATGCCCCTACAAGTCAATCAATCTCTTGAATAGTTTTAAATATAGAAGTTTTTCATTTTCATATCCATGGACTCAAACAATGAGAGAAAAAACCTTTTATATTCAATGTGCATATAACTTATTTAGAAACAAAAAGTAATTTAATACCAAAAATAGGTTTTAACCAATTATATAGTTTTTCATTTTCATATCCACGGTCTCAAACAATGAGAGAGAAAAAACCTTTTATATTCAACATGTAAAACACAAATTAGACATAAAAGTTTCCCATTGAAACCACAAGTGATTTGATACAAAACATAGGTTTTAACCTAAGAGTAAATGCCCCTACAAGTTAATCAATATCTCTAATAGTTTTAAATATCTAGGAGTTTTTCATTAAATTCATATCCATGGTCTCAAACAATGAGAGAAAAAACCTTTTATATTCACATGTATGTAAAACAAAAGTTAGTCATATCTCTAGAATAGATCTAAATAGAATTGTTTCATTTTCATATCCATGGTCTCAAACAATGAGAGAGAAAAAAAACTTTTATATTCAGCATGTAAAACACTTGAATTAGCCATAAAATTTTCCCATTGAAACCATAAGTGATTTGATATAAAACATAGGTTTTAACCTAAGAGTAAATGCCCCTACAAGTCAATCAATCTCTTGAATAGTTTTAAATATCTAGAAGTTTTTCATTTTCATATCCATGGTCTCAAAGAATGAGAGAAAAAATCTTTTATATTCAATGTATGTAGAACACAAGTTAGCCATATCTCTAGAATAGATCTAAATAGAAGTTTTTCATTTTCATATCCATGGTCTCAAGAAATGAAAGAAGAAATTTTTTTATATCCAACATGTAAAACACTTGAATTATCCATAAAAGTTTCCCATTGAAACCATAAGTGATTTCATACAAAACATAGGTTTTAACCTAGAAGAGGAAATGCCCCTAAAAGTCAATATATCTCTCGAATAGTTTTAAATATCTAGAATTTTTTCATTTTCATCTCCATGGTCTCAAACAATGAAAGAAAAAACCTTTTGTATTAAATGTATGTAAAACAAAAATTAGCCATATCTCTAGAATAGATCTAAATAGAATTTTTTCATTTTCATATCCATGGTCTCAAACAATGAGAGAGAAAAAAACCTTTTATATTCACCATGTAAAACACAAATTAGCCATAAAAATTTCCCATTTAAATCACAAGTGATTTGATACAAAACATAGGTTTTAACCTAAGAGTAAATGCCCCTACAAGTCAATCAATCTCTCGAATAGTTTTCAATATCTAGAAGTTTTTCATTTTCATATCCATGGTCTCAAACAATGAGAGAAAAAACCTTTTATATTCAATGTATGAAAAACACAAATTAGCCATATCTCTAGAATAGATCTAAATAGAAGTTTTTCATTTTCATATCCATGGTTTCAAACAATGAGAGAGAGAAAAAACCTTTTATATTCAACATGTAAAACAAAAATTAGCCATAAAATTTTCCCATTGAAAGCACAAGTGATTTGATACAAAAAATAGGTTTTAACTTAAGAGTAAATGCCCCTACAATTCAATCAATCTCTCGAATAGTTTTAAATATCTAGAAGTTTTTCATTTTCATATCGATGGTCTCAAAGAATGAGAGAAAACACCTTTTATATTCAATGTATGTAAAACATAAATTAGCCATATCTCCAGAATAGATCTAAATAGAAGTTTTTCATTTTCATATCCATGGTCTCAAATAATGAGAGAGAAAAAAACCTTTTATATTCAACATGTAAAACACTGGAATTAGCCATAAAAGTTTCCCATTGAAACCATAAGTGATTTGATACAAAACATAGGTTTTAACCTAAGAGTAAATGCCCCTACAAGTTAATCAATCTCTCATATAGTTTTAAATATCTAGAAGTTTTTCATTTTCATATCCATGGTCTCAAACAACAAGAGAGAAAAAAACCTTTTATATTCAACATCTAAAACACTTGAATTAGCCATAAAATTTTCCCATTGAAACCATACGTGATTTGATACAAAACATAGGTTTAAATAACCTAATAGTAAAATCCCCTACAAGTCAATCAATCTCTTGAGTAGTTTTAAATATCTAGAAGTTTTTCATTTTCATAACAATCAACTCAAACAATGAGAGAAAAAAAATTTTATATTCAATGTACATGTAAAACACAAATTAGCCATATCTCTAGAATATATCTAAATAGAATTTTTTCATTCTCATATCCATGGTCTCAAACAATGAGAGAGAAAAAAACCTTTTATATTCAACATGTAAAACACTTGAATTAGCCATAGAAGTTTCCCATTGAAACCATAAGTGATTTGATACAAAACATAGGTTTTAACCTAAGACTCAATGTATGTAAAACACAAATTAGCCATAGCTCTAGAGAATAGATCTAAATAGAAGTTTTTCATTTTCATATCTATGGTCTCAAACAATGAGAGAGAGAAAGACCTTTTATATTCAACATGTATATATATTATTTAGAAACAAAAAGTAATTTAATACAAAACATAGGTTTTAACCAATTATATAGTTTTTCATTTTCATATCCATGGTCTCAAACAATGAGAGAGAAAAAACCTTTTATATTCAACATGTAAAAAAAAATTAGCCATAAAAGTTTCCCATTGAAACCAAAAGTGATTTGATACAAAAGATATAGTTTTTAAAACCTAATCTAGTAAATGCCCCTACATTCAATCTTTAAAATAGATCTAATTAGAAGTTTTTCATTTTCATATCCATGGTAGTTCTATAGGCAGAGTCTATAAAGGGCTAGGTAGCCTCTGGATCTCATCTTTTATGAAAGATGACATATCTAGTAAATGCCCCTACAGTCAATATTTGGAATAGATCTAAATGCCCCTACAGTCAACATGTATATAGTATTTAGAAACAAAAAGTAATTTGATACAAAACATAGTTTTTAACCAAGTATATAGTTTTTCATTTTCATATCCATGGTCTCAAACAATGAAAGAGGAAAAACCTTTTATATTCAACATGTAAAACACAAATTATCCATACTTCCATTGAAACCAAAAGTGATTTGATACAAAACATATAGGTTTTAACCTAATCTAGTAAATGCCCCTACATTCAATCTTTAGAATAGATCTAGAATTAGAAGTTTTTCATTTTCATATCCATGGTAGTTCTATAGGTAGAGTCTGTAAAGGGCCAGGTAGCCTCTGGATCTCATATTTTATGAAAGGTGACATATCTAGTAAATTCCCCTACAATCAATCTCTGGAATAGGTCTAAATTCCCCTACAGTAAATGCCCCTACAGTAAACATGTATATAGTATTTACAAAAAAAAGTAATTTGATACAAAACATAGGTTTTAACCAAGTATATAGTTTTTCATTTTCATATCCATGGTCTCAAATAATGAGAGAGAAAAAACCTTTTATATTCAACATGTAAAACACAAGTTAGCCATAAAAGTTTCCCATTGAAACCAAAAGCTATTTTATATGAAACATATAGGTTTTAAAACCTAATATAGTAAATGCCCCTACATTCAATCTTTAGAATATCTATATAATTAGAAGTTTTTCATTTTCATATCCATGGTAGTTCTATAGGCAAAGTCTATAAAGGGCCAGGTAGCCTCTAGATTTCATCTTTTATGAAAGGTGACATATCTAGTAAATGCCCCTACAGTCAATCACTGGAAAGATGAATTAGTTTTAAGATGCTCTTCTTCAAAAATTCAAGATTCATCTCTTAAAGATGAATTAGTTTTGAGACGCTCTCCTTCAAAATTTATTCATCGAGATAATTTTTTTACACTTTAAATTAAACATTAATTTTCTAAACTTTATCTTGAATTTAATTTAAGTTAGTTATTTAAAAATTAATTGTAAATGTCCACTGCAGATATATATATCATGGAGGATGAATGACGAAGATCAATAGAATCCCATATCTCTACGAGAGGGGAGGATCAGGGATCGGGATTGAGAGTTGTTCATGGTAAATTTAAATATAATCTTAAATCTCCATACATGTATGTACATATGGAATTGATTTTTTATCAACTTTGTGAGTTAAATTAGTCATTAAAATAAGTTTCATTTTTTATTTTTTAGGAGATAATAAGAAGAGAATGGTCTCTACTCCAGCCATGGATGCCTAGGGTTCACCCATTCGTGTTATGGTTTGAACGCAATTTAATCAATGAATATGTATGTGTTTATTTATATGTAAATGAATGTATTTTTCGATTAATTATAAATTCGTATTTGTGTACGAAGCTTTTCTCTCCTCTCGAGAGGTCGGTGGTGGTTCAAATCCCGTTAAAGGGCCATCAATAAGTCGTAGCAAGTTGCATGAAGGGGGTGATATTTATTCTCCTAGAGGCCAATCAACGGTTGGTTGTGATGGTTCTCAGTAGGGTCATTCTGGGTCTAGTTCTCAGCAGGGTCATTCTGGATCTCAACAGTTTCAGGGTGGAGAAGATGCTAACTAACCACGTCAAGGATGCCATCAATTTAAATATTTTTTTCATTGAATTTGTGCAAATTTGTTTACATGTGTTTTTTCTAATATACAAAATTATATATATATTGATGCAGAGGCTGAAAATGTTCTAAATATTGGTCAAAATAGATGTAGGGAAGAATGCTACATTCAAGAAGAAGCTTGTCTACCCACCACAACTTATCCAGCCGGCATTACTGATATACCATCAGAAAGAAACATGGTACAATGCACCTTACAAAGGTGTGAACAACTTCATGCAAAATTGTGGAGAGATCTCGCGGCTTCGACTCTACCTGCTAAGAGTCGACAAAGCCTCGAAATAGTTACACATTCATTGGGTGAAATAGTAAATGTGTACAAAAATATTGGGCCAACAACTGATACATTTGTAGAACTCATTAGAAAGAGAAAGGAAAAATTAATGGGTCCCGATAAATGGGAGGATGTAAAAAAAAGAGTTACAAAAGATATGGCCAAGTCAATGTTTAATTTCAAGGAAGGGCCAAAAAGAAAAATGATGAAGTTGCAATATTTGAAGCACCCCAATATAGCTCACTATTTGTATGATAGGCACGTTGCAGCCTAAGGAAGGCTCCCATGGAACGACGAGGTTCTTTTTTATTTTGCATAATTATTTTACGCAATTTTTTTTTGAAAATGAAACCCAACTACAATGACCTTCTATCAGAATATTTTGGTCGAGGGAAAGGTCAATTGTATGACCGTAAGGGCGCTAAGCGAGATGTGGAGTTACCTTGCCCTGAGACGCCGCTGGAGAGTCAAACTTTTCGGGTCGAAGCTCTGCGGTCAAATATGGATGCGACTTCTCAAATAAGTTGAGAAGAAAGGGATGCCACGATCGACAATGTTTACAGTGGATTGGGTGGAGTTGATGTTTGTTTAAATCGACAAAGAGCATGTGAAAATGCACGTGCCAATTTTGTGTATTGTACAGATGAAGAGATTGACAACATGAATGTTGAATATCTTTGAATATATGCAAAGAATTGTCTCAATGGTTTTCAAGACCTAATTCTTCATGAGGAATAGGGCACGAGAAAGGTATGTGTTAATGACCTTAGGGTTCAATTATTTTAACACATACATGTGTACAATTTGTAATAAATACATGTGTATGTACATGTATACATTTATTTGTGTGTACATTAATCTAACAAAAATGTATCACTATGTGTTAAAATGCCATTTTCTATTGTCACGCATGATGAATGACGAAAATGTTAATATCACGTTCAGGAATTCTGGTTCAAACAATGCAGATGGGTCTCACAATCAAGATATGTTGGAAAATGTTAGTGTTTTTTAAGTGATATTTTTAAAATAAATAATTGTGCACACATGTACATGTATGTATATATAATGATAAAATGTTTTAAGAGATTCTGATTCCGTCCGATGTTTTTGGGATGGCGGTACCTTCTTCTTCCTTGGGAGATGTACCTTCTACTTCCTTAGGATATGTGCCACATCCACAGCAAGTATGGAAAATTTTTCACTTTTAATCTATATATATATTCCACCTCAAAAAGTTCCATTAAAAATTGAGATATATATATCTATATCTTGATATATTTTAAACTTTTTAAATTTTAGGTTCTTGGAGATCTTCATTTGGAGCCTCTCTTAGGATATGTCCCAAATTCACCTGCAAAAGTATTCAATTTTTCACTTATATATATATATATATGTTTTTTTAATTTAGTTATAATTTATAAATTTTTGTTTATTTAATTTTTATTATAAATTGAGATCTTGATCTTCAGTTATTTTATAATTTTAAAATTTTGAATTTTAGGTTCCTATAGAAGAGTTCTTTAATCCACAGACTCTAGTGACGGAGATAGGAACATCCACACCATTTCAACCATTTGAACAAGTTGTATAACATTTTTTTTAATATTATTGAAAATAAGTTTATATATGTACACGTTCATTTTCATCTAAATTATATATATATATATATATATATATATATATATATATTGTACAGTTTACCGTTGCAAATGTTTCCATGGGGGGGGAACTTGTAGCAGGTGAACAAATGGAGAGGGAACCTCATGAGGTATTGCATGATTTTTTTTTATATTTTTTTTTTTACATGAAGTTCTATATATATTCTCACTCATTTTTAAAACATAAAATTTTAATGTTTGTACATGTGCATTGTGTATAGGCTTCCCATTATTCGCATGATAGTGCGTGGATTCAGACCCTGATAGGAAAGACGCTACATCCATCTCTATTTGATCGACATGATTTGTAGATTTGATTTCAAGATTTAGAGAGTCTTAAATTTACTTTTTTTATATATTATGTAGATGCACTGTCATATATATATATATATATGTAACTTGATACTTGATACTTGTGAGATCTATAATTTTTGGACATATTTTATTACAATGTTAATATAATTTGTTTTGTTCCAAAAATTTAAGTTTTAGATGGTTTTAGTACTTTTGGCATGTGAATGTGAAGTAATTTTGTTATATAATTTGTTTGGTTTTTAAAACTTTTTAAGTTTTGGATAATTGAGCTACTAGTAATGTTGTCATCTATAAATTAATGTTTTACTTCTGAACTACATTTGGCATGTTATGTAATGATGTGTTATAATTTGTTTTGTTTTTAAAATTTAAGTTTTCTCTTGCTTCTGAACTACATTTGGCATGTTATGTAATGATGTGTTATAATTTTTTTTGTTTTTAAAATTTAAGTTTTGGATGCTTGAAGTACATTTGGCATGTGAAGTAATGTTGTGATCTATAATTTTTTGTTAAATTAAAAGTTATGTTTTGGATGGTTTCAATTTACATTTGGCATGTGATATAATGTTAAATGTTTTTATTGGATAGTTGAACTATAATTGTCATGGCATGTGAAGTAATGTTACATGATATAATAAAAAAGTTTTTAAAACTCAAGTTTTGGATTGTTTCAATCTACATTTGGCATGTGATATTTAATGTTAAATGTTTAATGTTTTTATTGGATATTCAAGAACTACAATTGGCCTGGCATGTGAAGTAATACGTGCATGCGAAGTAATGTTGTGATCTATAATTTTGGATGGTTTCAATCTACATTTGGCATGTGATATAATGTTAAATGTTTTTATTGGATAATTGAAATATAATTGGCATGGCATGTGAAGTAATGTTGCATGATATATAATCAAAAAGTTTTTAAAACTTAAGTTTTGGATGGTTTCAATCTACATTTGGCACATGTGATATAATGTTAAATGTTTTTATTGGATAGTTGAACTATAATTGGCATGGCATGTGAAGTAATGTTGCACGATATATAATCAAAAAGTTCTTAAAACTTAAGTTTTGGATGGTTTCAATCTACATTTGGAACATGTGATATAATATTAAATGTTTTTATTGGATAGTTGAACTACAATTGGATGGCATGTCAAGTAATGTTGTGATATAATCAAAAAAAAATTAAAACCCAAGTTTTGGATGGTTGAAGTACATTAATCATGTGAAGTAATGTTGTGATATAATCAAAAAGTTTTTAAAACTAAGTTTTGGATACCATTTTAATCTACATTTGGCATGTGATATAATGTTAAATGGTTAATGTTTTTATTGGATAGTTGAACTACAATTGGCATGACATGTGAAGTAATTTGTTTTGATATAATAAAAAAGTTTTTAAAATTCAAGTTTTAGACATGGTTGAAGTACATTTGGTAAGTTTTAAAAAAAAAATTCACTCAAACAATAGTATGTAGTATGTAAATTTTTCATTAATGCACATAGAACATATTCGACCATTGGACAGACAAATTTTGTACTAGATTTTCAATCAAGAATAGAGATGTGGGTCAAATCCCACCAAAAGTCGAAGAAGTGCTTTGAGTCTCTTGTTTGAAAGGAATCTTCGTACAAAATTATATTGCGGATAATTTATTTACATTGTGGATACTTTTTACCAAAAAATCTCACAAGAAAAACTGCGTGCATTGAGTTCATGTATATATCTAGTAAATGCAACATTTTTCATCAATGCACATAGAAAAACTACTTTCAGTTAATTACATTCTAGAACATGTATATTGAGTACGTGAAACATTTTTCATCAATGCACATAGTAAAAATACTTGAACAGTTAATTGCATTCTAGAACATATACATATATATCCAATATGTATGCAACATTTTTCATCAATGCATGTATAAAAAAGCTACTTTCAGTTGATACTAGAGTGTGCATGTACCAAAACAATTTGTACATGTGCAAACACTTGCACAGATAACATAACAAGGTAGCTCAATTTTTAATTGAGTACTGGAAGTTCTAGAACATATAATCCAAAGAGAATAAATTGTTGGGAAGTTCAATCAAAAAAATTCCAATGGAATGCCATCTTCAATAATCCGTTCATGATCGGATTTTGACATTTTCCATTTCTTAATATTCATTTTTTTCTTTGATTGAACCTCGATCAACTTTATGTGTGTTGCACACACCAAGTGACTATATTGACAAATTATTAAATTAGGTTCATAGTCTTCAAAGTAAAAAAAATTCCCACTTTGATTAGTTTGTCTGAAAAAATAACCTTTCACTATAATAGACCCTCTTTCATATGGAAATTCGTGATCATTATAGTCTTCTAATAATTTAATTTTTCGTTCAGTGCAACCCATCAAATAATACTTCACATTTTCATCATTATGAGTAGGTGCAATTATAGAAAAAACATCTCCTGTACAATAAAACAAACTTGACAAAATTATACATATTCAAATTTATTTCTAGATCTTTATCATTAGAAAGAAATTCAAATGTTACCTTCTCTAACAAGATCAGAAAATCGATCACCATCGGATGATATTGTAGTCTTATTTGATTGCATTTCTTCAAAAATTGCAATGGAAATTTTTCTCTTTGTATTTAGCTCTATATGTTTCCAATTTTTTACATACATTTTGTTTTCAAAAACGTCATTGGATTTTATGTTGTCTATGCAAACAGGAAAAAAACAAGAATATTTTCTTTTATCCAATGCAAACACATTTTTCGATGAATTTGTTTTAATTGAATGCAATTTTTGATCCCCTTTTATTGTTTCAACGTCATTTCCAATTGATCTATCTATGTCTTGGATCCCAATATGCCAAAAAAACCTTTATATGGAAAATTTAAAGAAGAATGTAAATATGATATCAAAATACAATCAAAGATAATCATTGTGATAAATGTACACTGTTTATTTAATTATATATTCAATAAAAATTAAATTGAATGTACCTTCGCACTTCCCTTGATCAGTTAGTCTCATGGCTTAGAGCAGCGATGTACCATTGAACAACTTCTTTCGTGTCCACAAGTCAGCTTGCAGAGGGGTTCATTTGATATCTTCGAAGTGCTCATTTTATGCATGCCCCTGCACCGTCATGTTCTCCTTTTCCATGGCCAGTCTCAAAGAAATTCCAACAATGTTTAATGCAAGTTTTCTTATGAAGACAACACAACCAAAAGAATGATCGTGCAGATTTGAATTGCCCTGCGCATCCGTCTGACCATATCCAATGTTCATTGAATGTTATTCCATGATTTTTCAAGGAATCATAAATTTTTCCAAAACAATGTTGTACAAAATATGTATCATGTGTACGATCGTCACTGATATAAAAGTGATATTCTTTAATAATATGTCAATTTTCACTAGTGCTTTCTATATGATCGACGTTTTGTTCAGCATGTCTATATAGAATATGGATGAGCATGGAGACTTGGTCAGAATGATAGTATTCACTCTGAATTTCTTTTTGTGGAACAAATGTGTAGTTTTCTGCAAAATCAATTACTGACAAAATGGTCCCTGGTGGAAAAACTTCACGGGATTTTTTGAATTGCAAGTCTTGCCATTGAGCTCTATGGGAATGCTTGGTGTATTTGTAAATTTCTGCCTCAAACTTTCTCAAAAAGTCTATCACAAAAATTTCTTCTTCTCATAATTCAATTCTTTTAACACTATTTGCACCTTGAATCGATGTATGGATATATTCATATCTCTTCCATTTCACTTTCATGTTGGACAATGATTGATCATTTATATCAGTATGATATTTGTTTTGAAATTTAGTCAAATTTCCACAATCATTGCATTTTTTACCACCAACACATTTCTTTTTGTAAAATAGTTCATCGCTTTCTCTTTCACATATAATTTGAGATATGAAATCACGGATAGTGGAAGGAGGAGGTGAATCCTTCCATAATGTTCTACCGAAATCAAGGAATGTGTCATAATATAACTCAAATTCCACATGATAACGACAAAAACAAGTGTCGCGTATGGTGATAGGTTTTACATACCATGGTTTTTGTTGAACAAAAGCACTGAGTGAAACATGAATTTGATGATTCTCTTCTTTGAACTTGTTGAATAACTCTATCTGAGTGGTTTCCAAGAGATGTTTTTCATGTTCTTCGTACTGATTTCGTGCTATTCTTCTTTGCATCACATGCCTTGCAGTTGGTGAAACACGCGAATTGTTCTTCCAATATTCATATATTATTTTTTTAACATTTTCTCCAAGTCTATCTTTATATGGTTGCCTACAAATAGCTCTCCAACAAGCAAGTTCATCATTTACATCTATTTGCAACCGAAATTTCCGATGTTTGTGCAAAGTTTTTCGCGAGGTTCCTAATGTTCGTGCCATAGATTTTACCAAGCGATTCTCTTTAGTACTTGATGAAACCACTGCCATATGTATTGCTCTACGTACAGCTGAAACATTTTTCTGTCTAGATATTTTAATTGAATTTATAGCACTATTTATAATTTGTATCACATTTTCCTTCATTTTTTAATCTTTGGTTGATTTTCAAATACCCAATAAAGTCATAGCTTCTTTTAATTTCCTTAATGATAGGAGACCTTTCAACATTTGGGTTTGAAATTTCACCCGCCCCTTTATGAAATACATTTCAAAAATGTGGTTAACATGATATCGTATATAATGGTCAACTTTTTTATCTCCATATGTGTGAGTGTCAACATTTTCTAACATCTCGTCATCGACATTGATTTCATTTGTACATATTCGAATGAATAGTACATAATAAGTTTACATATTCAATAAATAACTAAATTAATAAATATATGTATAATTTCAAAAATACGTGCATGTGTTCAACATATATATATGTGTGTGTGTGTGTGTACATACCTTGTGATTCAATTTCTTCACTTGAATTTCTTTCATCATTTTCACCATCTTCAATCATTGGTTCAATATCTCTTTCACTTTCTCTTTCAAAATTTTGTATCTCATCATCAATGTTTTGAGGAATATCTCTCTCTGTTTACATTGCAAAATATTTTTCAAATTAATTCATCAAATAAAAATTAAGCTTCACATTTTACACTAGGAAAATTTTAAATATATCAAAATCATAATATTTACATTTACATACCTGTTTCAAATTCTAGTTGAGGTTGATTTTCCCCTTCAATATTTTAGAGTGCTTCTATCTTTCTTTTTCGAGATTGTCTCGTCTCTTCTCTACGTTCCTCAGGGTCTCTTTTTCGATCATATTTTCTCATACAATTTCTTCGATTTCCCATGATAATAGAGTATGAAGTTCAGACATTTTCCTTCAAAAATTTAGACAAAAACTCAATTAAAAAAACATCACAAAAGATTTAATTTAAAAAAAAACTCATTTTAATTTTTTTGCAAAAAATACATAATCCAATCCAAAAAACTTACGTTAAAAAATTCAAGAAAAAAGTGTCTTATAAAAATGAAATGAAGTTCAAAATATTTCCTTCGAAGTCCTACAAAAAAATTTCATTTAAAAAGTTACAGAAAAACTCATTTTAAAAAATCATTATAAAAGATTTACTGCAACCCAAAACAAAAAAATGTCCGTTCGAAATTAATCCCAAATCCATACTTAAAAAAAAAGAATCCCAAAAAACTGTATTGCATACCTCCAAGAAATGTCTTTTGAATGTACCTCCAAGAAAATTCTTTAAACCCAAAAAAATTCCTTGCAAAATCAGATCAAATGTATGAAAATAATGTGTCTCAAAGAAAAGTCCTTTGAATGTACTTCCAAGAAAAGTTCTTAAACCCAAAAAAAATCTTTACATAGTTAGATCAAGGCTTTTGTAAAATCAGACCAAAAGTGTGAAAATATGCGAAAATAATGAATGGTTTTGCGGAAATTTATATTGCCGTGAATTTTTTTTTTGGAGGGGCTCGACAGTACTTTCCGGCCGACGAAAAGTTAAATAAAAGTTCGGCCAAAATTTTAATAAATGGTTCAACCAAACTACTTTTTCATTTGATTTAACGTGCCGTCAGTGCAAAAAACAGTTTGGTCAAACTTTGTTTAAAAGTTCGGCCGAACTAATGTGTCACCCGTTACACAGAGCCATGCCCTGAATACGTTTCTGCAACTTTGGACTGACTAAACTCCATGAAACATTCTGAATTAAGCGTCAAAAATAAGAAAAACATTTTCAGAATTGAATCTACTTTCAGGAAATATAACTTTCATGGAATTTCATAAATATTTACTAATTTTAATTAATTTTGTAATAAAACAGATGCAAACAATTTCTGAAGGTCATTGTGTTTCAGTGAAATCAAAATTTTGTATCTTCCAAAATAGATTGTAAAAACAATTGAAAAAATTATCGTACATTACATTGGTTTGTTGTCTCTAATGGGTAGCTTTTAGATTTTTAGTTTATAACTTATATGTTAAAAAATTTCTTGCGTCGCGAAACATATTCAAAATATGCAGTTTTTCATATTGGACCAATTCAAAAAATTCTAGTAATTATGATATGCATCCATTGGCTTTGTAAATATGAAGAAACCGGAGTAGACTCTGTCTATATTGTTGTAACACATTTTGTTTCTCAAAAACACAAATTTTCAAAGAATACAACATTGCGTATTAACATGACATCTTATGAATTTGTTGATTGTTAAAAAACACACACTCAAAGAAACACTAAGTTGACATAACAAATGCGTATAAAAAAATTTCAAAAAATAAGTAATAGAAAGGTAACAAAATTTCTGACAACTTTTATTTTTCTCACAAAGTTAAATTCTAAACAAAAAAATTGTTTTAGCTTGCAGAAAGCTGAAGAACTGAAAAAAAATGAAAGTTTTTTCTCAAAAGAGGGCAAAAACTGTAACCCAACTTCACATTTTCACCCATTATGCCAAAAGAATTAGTTATCAGGGAAAATTCCTAAAAATTTAGGGAAATGTGTGAACTTACTACTGCTAGACCATGTAACTAACTGTAGAGCACGTTTTTGCACACATGTCTCAGTACTGACATGAGTCATTACAAAAATGAATTGGTTGATGAAAAAACGAGTTGATTCAAAAGAGAAAGTCCATCAGCCTAAAAAAAATAAAAAAATTGATTCAAAAGAGAAGACCTATCAGCCTAATAACATACAGTTACGATTAAAACTTGCATTTTGTAATGTTAAGCATGGGCAGAATTTAGAAACCCATCTCCAAAGTTAACGGAATGCACACAGAAATATGTTATAGACATAGGTACGTGATATGCTTTTGAGAAATCAAATTTGTACATAATCCCATTAATGTGAGTTGATTTTTCCATCAAAACCATAAATACGTTATCTGTCAACTGTTTTTTAGGAAATGATACTTTATTGTATTAATTTTCCTCGTGAAGGAAAACTCAATCATTTAGTCATATAGACACATTAGCGCTTTTTCCGCAGGTTCTCGGAAAATAAATCCAAAGTAAAAGGTGACATTGTGGACAATAAAAAATATTTGAACCAATATAATGTATTTGACTCAGTTAATCACAACATGAGTCACAATACAATCTCCTGCCCATGATTTGGAGGGCATGTTAGTCCTTTCTCACCATGTGGCTGGACCAAATGAGATGATTCTCTCTCAAATCTTCTTCTTTTCATTATTATATCAAGGCGGGTATCCTTTGTCATTCTCTTCCGGTTATATGTTCTTTCTTCTCCATGTCGTTTTTTTCTTCCCAGTGTCTAGATCCGTTCTAGTATTGTTGTATTCAAAATTTAGGTTGTGAAATTCTACGTGAGGAAGTTTCTCTTTTTAACAATTGGATTCCAGTATTATTCCATGCTGCATTAATCTTGTTGAACTGAACACGAACCTCCACTAGAAGACTTGTAGTTTTTACACTGAGATGGCCCCGATGGAGGTACGGGACCCCTTGGAAGTGATTCAAGCAACCCATTTTTCATCCTCTTCTTTTTTTTTCAACGGCCCACAAGCTGAACCTTTGCTAACCATGGTGAGCACCATAATCATAGCAATCAATATTACCACTCGTGTTGCCATTCTCATTTCCATCTCTCCTTCAACCTATACAATCCTTGTCTTCGCAGTCCCAGAAAAAGCTATTGATTGCACCAATGTCAATATCAGAAGAAATAAACGATAATACGAGTATATGGCAATCTTTACATGCAAATATATAGGAAGTAGACATGCCGATAGGTGGGGAGCTGAGAAGAGGGGAAACGTGGATTACTATATAATAATCTTTAGCAATTTGATTGACTTATTCAATGGAATGGAGTGGACTTACCGAGCTGTCGTAAATGAATCCCGTTAACGTTCCTGATCTGCTAACCTAATTCTTTTGTACACTCCCCACTCGTAAATTTTTTACTTCGAAATTACGTTCAGTAAGGAAGTTTTGACTGTCATCGGTTCAACAGCCATCGGTGAATCTTGATGATCAATTATTTAACGAATAGTTTTTAGTGTGATTTTTTAAAGGTTTTTAAGGTGGTTTTTTTTTTTGTAATTTTTGAGAAGTGTGATTGTTAATCTTGTACAATAAAAATAAAAGTGCTTTGGGAGTTTTTGAGAGTGCAGAATCTATATAAAGTCAAGAAAACCAATTTAAATAACAAAAACCAATATTTTACCTAAAACTTCAAGATAAATACAACTCCATTATTTAAATTTTGACTCCAAAGAAGTCAAAGAACAATATTATATATACAATTCTAAAATATTTCAAATATGTTTATATCCTCAGGTTTCACATTTATTCCTTTTATTTATCGAGATTTTATTGAATTACAAGTGAGTTACTATATCTTTGGGTGAATGTGTGAGGCCAATAAACTTGAGTTATTTAGATATCAGTTCGAAGATGATAAATTTATAAAAAATAATTTATCATATATAATTTTTTTTAATATATTTTAAAATTAAAATTTAATTAGTTTATATTTAAATAGAATGAGTTATGTATTTTCAGATTTATTAAAGAAAGAGTAAGAGTGATTAAAACTTTTGTGGTGAGGATTTTTGCTTGTTTTTCTTTAAAAAAACTAAGACTAGATAGATTTCATCATGTTTGCACTTTGAGAGATTTGAGCCTTGTGAGATCTTGATAAAAACTAAGTTAGCATGGAACTATGCTAGTTGTAATATTTATTTACTCAAATTTGAATTAATTTTTTTGAAATTGGAACAGGGTTGCCATCATAAGGAAAATTTTAAAATATTTACCACATTTTATGAGCCAAATTTATTATCACAAATGTTTCATTTTAATATTTCTTAATTAAAATTTTGAATTATTAAATTAAGTTTAATAAAATAAAATAAAAGGTTCACAAGATTTGAAACCTTTCAATGTCTAATATATCTCTCCTTTTATTTATTTATAATTAAAAATTGAATTATGCAAATTCTAAGCCACAAACATTATTGAAAATTTAAATTCAAATTGTTTTTCCATCCAAAACAATGCAACAAAGCCTTACAAATCCAATAATCTTGATAAAAAATTGTGCTGACCATTGCAAATAGAGGAAAAAGTTTAAATAATTTTCAAATTTTCAAATAGAAGAAAAACTTTAAATAATTTTGAAAACATTTGTCCTAGAGACATCCATGTTGACACTAGATGACACATTAAAATTTTTAAAAACTATTACAAATGTTTCAGTTTATTTTTTTAATTAAGGTTTGAATTATTCAAATTATAAATCACAAGCATTAATGAATATCTAAATGTAAATTGTTTTCTCATGAAAACTACTGCACCAAAATTATACAAATTCAAACTAAACTCACACAATTGCAATTTGATGCGCATGCTCAAAATAATTACCACACATTTAATTAGCTAAATTTTTCATCACAAATGTTACATTTTAATATTCCTTAACTAAAATATGAATTATTTAAATTCTGTCATAAGCATTAAATAAAATTTAAATGTAAATTGTTTCTTGTCATCCAAAATCATAGAAGTTAAATAATTTTCATAATAATACAAACTTGTGCTACCAATGCTTATATTGAAACTAGGTTGATGTAGGGAAAAGTTAAACAAAATTACCACACATTTTATCATTCAAATTTATTATTACATGTGTTTCATTTCATTATTTTTTAATTAAAATTTTAATTATTACATTATGTTGGTTTAAAAAACATACCAAAAATTCTATTACCTTACACTACGTTGGTTTAAAAAACGTACTAGAAATTATATCCACAAATTATATTACCCGAAAATTTTTGAGGAGTAGGCATGTTCACAAATTATTCACAAATCAATATGTATATTACATTCAAAGCCAAATTACAAGCCAAAAAAATATTTTTAATAAGATCTAAGGGATTCCAAACAAGGATAATATTGTTAGAAAAATTGTCAATAAAACTCTAACAACCAAAAGACCAATCCTGCCTATATAATAATGTAAGAATTATTCCAATTCCCCCTTTTAATGCTTATATTACATCATTACAAAGTTTAATGCAAAATTGAAAAATTAAAATTCACATTTCACATCTGTCTTGTCAACTTTTCAGCACCACAATCTTTGAACTTCCCATTCAAATCTGTTAATACATAACCTCCTCTGACCATCTTTGATGAACTTAGTATAATTGACATTTCTCAATCTTCCAAAGGAAAATATTTATACTGGACAACCATATGTAAACAATCTCATCTATCAAAATGCAACGAACTACACTTTTCATAGTTGTATATGTGATATGCCTAAGTACTGTGCATATTCAGTAGTGAATTATGTAACTAACCTTTATACATTCAAGGATCTCATAAATGTTCCTTTAACCGATGCTCTTGAAGCCCAAAGAAAAACAAGATCTATCAACGTACACCAAACTCAAATAATCAAATTAGTGATACATTCTATCAGAACAAACGACACCGAAAAAAATCAAGAACCACTAATTTAACTATATCCCTCTTTTTATTAATTGGTTCTGCACAAATCTCATAACAACAAAAAATCATGAAACAAGCTTCCTATACAATGCAACAAATCTACAATTCCCTACGGCCTACTCCAACAACTCATAAAGAGAAAAGTATATTGATTTATCACTTATCTAATCTCGTCTAATAGCAAAGGTCCTCTTATAGGTTTCGAGATAAAATGAGATAATGTTGTATTAATTTATCTGTTACTGTGTAGGAGCATGAGATCGAATCCTACAGTAGGATGAGATTGAATCCTACAAGAGGATGAGATTGAATCAAACACTGATGCTAGTTGTTTTTTTCTAAAACATTCATAGGGTGAAGTTGACCCTTTATGCCTTCCATAAACCACAGTTAAAATATCCTAATACCAATTACTCTCTTCAATTGATCGATATTTCCATGTCTGGATGTTGTCCTTTTCTCCTTAGATTACAGTTACATTTTAAAAATTCTAAAGAACCATAAACATTTAGCCATATTAATGAATGACATCACGTAAAATATAAATATTCCCAATTCCTACTCAAAGAAATATATAACTGCGAAAAGGGATATCCAATATATGAGGTTACAAAGATAATTAAAGATAACCATAATAACGTAACTATGTGAAGTGAAACAATGTGAATTGCAGAAATTGGGAAACTAGCGAACAATGTTGGAGAAGTCGTGATATTAAATGAGTAATTGTGCAAATATTTCAGCGCAATTGATTTCAAACATATCCCAATATCTAAATATGGGAGTTTAATACAAGGGTTTCAGGCTGAAGAAGTGGATCAAAAGTGTTGGATTAATCACCACACCTCTACGGAATCCGCAATTCCCACCTTGAGGATCCTAGTTATTGATTTGGAAGTTTACCAACACTTGTGAGTTTTGGTGTAACAGAAAACCTCTTCATGGTATCAGAGCGTAGACCCACATTCAATTCCCTTGAGCTGCATTTGAGGGGGGGTATAAGAGTAATCATCACATTTAACATACCCTCGTAACCTCGCAAGAAAATGCATGGAATTAGGAAATTTTTTGGACATTTACCAATGTGTAAATTTCTAAATTTCTTTCTATATTCCCTCATTAACCATTAGAATAACCATCATCATCACTTAGAGAAATATTTAGTAAAAATAATAGTGAGTTACACAACCATTAACTCTTCTTTTTGTAGCATGTTAACTTAATTTTCCTGCTATAACTATGCATCAATCCCATGATCATTTTAACTAAATTAGTAAATCACATAATTGATAGTGTAAACATCACACCATGAAATAAATTAACAACATGAAAATGAAACAATGAAAAATCACATCATTAGACACCAATATACCCTAGAAACCCCGTAGGGTGAAAACTAGCAAACATTTAATTTTCTTATTAAATGCTCATGAGGGTTTTCACCCCTCACTCAATGGTTAAAAGGGAGTCCATCCCTTACCATTGTCATAAAATATTACATATAAAAATAATATTAAATGAAACAAAACTAGCTATAAGATATTACAATCATCATGATACCATTTACCCACGGATCCTCAATCTTTGACTTTATGGTCTCGTTGTTTCCTTCAGTAGGTCATCCCGCAATTGGAACTCCTAAACCTGCATGGACTAACAACTCTTATCTTCCAAAATTTTAACCTTGAATACTCATTTTCTCAAGTCGCCCTCCTTTTCTGTTGTTGTTGTCGTCAACACAATTGATATCATGATTAGATAAAATATTAGTAAACTAGTATTCAATCTTTATTTCTAAAACTTCAACAAATATTTGTATGCATGTATAAAACATAAACAAATTGACATGAAATGCCTTCCTTAATATCATTTCACATGCATTAGTAATAAATAAATCACTATCAAGCCTCATCTTTCCAACAAACGCTAACAAAATCTTGCATGAACTTTCATATTATTTCCAAAGGAAAGATAACATACTATATAATAATATTGTGAATGCAAATGCAAAACAAGCTTTCAAGGTAACTATCCCAACAAGAAATTTACTTTGTGTCTACTCTTATGTTTCTTTTTCCAAAGGGATTAACACAATAGACTCTATACTTATGCATGTGAATGCATGTTCTTTTCCAAAAACATATTTTCCACACAAGAGCTGTTCATAATGGCTATTATGTATAAAAATGCTAGCTCTATTTCAAACAAAGTAAACATACCAATTATAATTTTGTGCATGCAATAACATAGCCTGCTCTTCTTGCATGTAAACCATATATTTATTTCCAAAGGAAACTAAATAAATATTTCATGGAAAAATAAACACATTTCTTTTCCAATGGATCAAACACATACTATTTATTCTTTCATGCATGAAAATGGACATTTTCCTCTTATCCAAAAGATCTAGCCCAATAACTATACATAATATTCTCCCAAAAGAAAGCTAATACCATAGCTAATCCCTTTAGGTGTACAAATACATATTATTTTTCTCAAAATAAGGATAACACAATCAATATTATGTGATTGCATCTTCCTTTTCTCCATAAATATAATACCAAAAACTATACTTTGTCCATGCATGTAAGCGTATATGTTTCTCTAAATAATCTTACATAATAAAGCATGTGATTACTAGTTTTCATCTTAAGAATCTAATCCAATAATGCATACAAGGATATAATTTCCTTTTCTATTTTTTTTGAAGAGTTCTAATAGAATAAATGTTTCCTGTCATATATCTATATATATATATATATATATATATATATATATCGAGGAATTTAACAAACTAATTATTCTTTTTCCAAAAGATATCTAGCTCACTAGCTATTACGCATGAAATACAAAATATTTTCTTATCATTTCACACATGAGAGAGATTTGTAATATTTAATCAAGAAATAACATTAATAATAATCCATTCTCAAATAACAAAACCAATTTCCTTTTATGAAAATATTTTATGTGAACTACTTCTCACAGAATTTATTTGTACATTTTTGCATGACTCAAGCCCCTCATGCATGTAAAATCACATAATCAGTTCTAGTAGAAAAAATATAATAAATATTATTCATGCACACATAAGCGCATACTCTTTTCAAGAGTCCAATATTTCTCTTTAAACATTTAATGCATATGAATCATGATAACATATTTGGTAATATCTTAAAATAAATAGCTTAATTCTTTTTAAAGAATTTTCAATATAATTATTATGTATATATGCATATAGATAATTATTTTTATCCGATCAAAAAATCAAATAAAAGCACTATGTTTTACTCTATTTTTCTTGTTTTAGTCATCCACTTTGAACGCGGCTTATGAACATATGGAAAAGACTTTCCAAAAACCAAAGGACTTTTTTTTTTGAAACAGGCTTATTAAAAATTACCTCTCTTATTTTTTTTCACAGGCGTCACAGTTTTGAAGATTCAAATGAATCTTTGTAGCCCATTTTTCCATATTTAAATTTACATATTAAATAATTTCCTGCTTTTGTCATCATGTTTGGACACAGTTTCCATACAAATGGAAACGAGTTTTGGAAAACCCAAAGAGGTTTTTGTTTGTAACGGATTCATTAAAAATGACGTCTCTAAGTTTTTACACATGTGTTATGGTGTGGAATATTCGAACGAATCTTTGCGTCTCATTTTTACAGATTTTAATATTAAATAATTCGATGTTTTTGTCATCAGTTTTGGACACGGTTTTCGAGACATGAGAATTTTTTTTTTTAAATATCAAACATGCTTTTCGTCATAGCATTCTATTTTATAAAAACATCTTTCACTTTTTACTTATATTTCCCAGTTTGGGAGATACAAAGGCATATTTGGACCCTATTTTCCAATAACTCATGCAATTCACATAATTATTTTATCCATGAAAAACTTTTAAGAATTCAAAGCACATGAAATATTCTAAGAATTCAATGAATAAAACACTTATTCCCCTATCCAATAAATTTATAAAGCCTTTTCTCAATAATTAATCTTGATTCTTTATCATATGAACTTTTCCTTGCAAATAAATTCAATCATCATGCCTCATATGCAAGAAAAACATTTCCGTATAACATAGTTACTTATCTTTTGATGCATACTTGGAATCTCGTATTCCTCTTCCTTAGCTCCATTCTCCATGTATTCTCTCATTCATTCCTCTTTTTTTCTCACAAAATTACAATAAATCGAATTAAGAAAATAGAATAGCTTTTCTAAATCTTGAAAGCATTCCATAAAGCACCCATAAATATGATTTTTCCTAAATAAAAAAAATCACTCCATAAATCTCTCATTCTTTTATTTTCAAGGTATATTTTATTTCCTTTATGAGAAAAATATCACTTATCCATAGTTTTTCCAAAACTATTGCTCATTATTTCTAAAACTCATAAAAGATACCAACTTGGAAATATAATTTATTTCTATAGAAGAATATAACTCTTCTAAATAAGATAATTAAGAAATAATTCTTCCAATATTATTATAACTAAGAATTACAAGAATATTCATCACGTAATATCAATATAAGAATTAATAAAATTTAATTATTTAACAACCCTTATTTTAGAGTTTTTACGGTGGCTTGCGCCAGAGATATTTACACTGCACCTATATGGAGTCTATAATTCTAACCTTAGAGATCTTAGTTATTGGTTTGGAATTTTACCAACACCTATGGGTTTTGTTGTAATGACAGATCTCTTAAAAAAGGAACAATTTCCTACATACAAATTGAACAATCTGGTTCAATGACAAATCAGCTACACTGAAATTTCACACATGAAAGCTTAGTTTTCTATCGATCCACATCATCTAATACTATTGTGGCTTTCACCATTTCTCTTACCATATAGGACTAGATGCAAAAAAAAATTTCACTCCAACAAATCACACATCACTATCCTACACTCTCCTACCCTATTTTTACAAAGAATAAATTTTTTTATGAATTCTCCATCTTCTTGATTCTCTAAGAGGGTAGCTAAGAAATAATTGGCTCTGATACCAAAAAGGAATTTGGAGGAGCATACATGTGCACAAATTACTCACAAAACAATTCTTATATTACATTCAAAGCCAAATTATAAGCATCGCAAATAGTGCTACTGAGATCCAATAGATTCCAAACAAGGATAATAATGTTGAGAAAAGCTATAAAAAAAACTCGAACAACCAACAAACCAATCCTACCCATATACTAATGTAAGAATTATTCCAAGCCAAATGTCTCATTTTAATATTTTTCATTAAAATTTGAATTATTCAAATCTTACCTCACTATCATTAATGAAAATTTAAATGTAAATTGTTTTTCATATAAACCATTGCACCAAAACCATACTAATTCAATAATTTGTTCAAATTTTGTGCTGGGGATGGGAATGTTGAAACTCCTAGAAACCTTTGTGATTGGATGGAAAATTTAAAAAAACATACCACCCCAAATTTATAACTATAAGTGTTTCATTTGAATTTTTTCTATCGAAATTTGGCTTCACACTCATTTTATTAGCCAAATTTACCAAAGTGTTTCATTTTTATATTTTTTTTTATAAAAAAATGCATTATTGAAAATTTACATCACAATTATTAATGAAATTTTAAATGCTTATTCAAACGACTGCACCAAAGCTATACAAATTCAATAATTTGGATAAAAAATTGTGTTGAGATGCTCATTTTGAAACCAACTCATTGTTTGGAGAGAAAATCTAAAAAAATATTATCACACATTTTATTAATCAAATTTATTATTCGAAATGTTTCATTTTAACATTTTTTTAATTAAAATTTGAATTATTCAATTTCATCTTATAAACAAACATGAATACAATATAATTTAAAAGTGCAAAGATTATTTAAAGATATTAGGTTATTTTTCAATCAGCATATTATAATGTAGTAGGAATTTACTAGAGAAATGTATCCAATCCTAAAGATGAATTTAGAGGTTAAGATATATCTAGAGATAAAACTAAAAATGGATTCATAAACAACTTAACTAGAAATTGCACCACATGTTGCAAAGGAAATGCCATAAGGCATAAATTCAATTGTGAGATATATATGAGTTCACTAAATATAAAATTTAGTAAACAAAATGTCATTAAAGGTTATAATATAAAGAGAGATCACTTAATCAAAATCGAAGTTCCAATAGGAAATATTTAATAAAAAATGCGCTCTTTTTCAATATTGAATTGTCTCCCTTGACCAAAATATTATAGTATATCTACACAATTCCCTAAAAAATTCTATCAAATGTTACATGAAATTATAATTATGTAAATTATAAATTTGTATTTTATAGAATTTATAAATGTGTGAATAGAGATGAATGATAACAAATATAAATTTTTGAATACAAATCAATGATAAAAAATAATTTATGGAATTTATGAATGGAATAAAATAAAATGGAGAATTTTCATTGACTTGTAAAACAACAAAAGACCCCACGGGCCACTCACTTGGCTGTTCTGAAAACTGATCTCACTCCAATGAATTCCATTGTGATATAAAAACCCAAATGAGATGCCAAATCATGTGCTTCATTCTTAAATCTTAAATTTCTAACATCATTTCATTTTTCACCTGGTGGGCTTCACATCATTTCATGTTGCACCTGGTGGGCCTCACAAGCCTTTTAACTAAAGCTATGTAGAAAGTGATGTGCTTGAAAATACATTATACAGACATTTGTAATAAAATTTTATTTGGAAAATAATTGCACAAATAGTAAACAAACACATCGATATTTACAATAGAAAACCATGAAATATATCATCATTCAACTGTAAACATAATACTCCCCTGCACCTCTGACACAGAGGAATTGAGTCATGGATTATTGGAAAAACTTTGTATTTATATCCATAGGACCTTGCCATTTAACACCTAATACAACGTATCCAACCATAGCTATCCAGTCCATATAACATATAATATTAATTAATAATTTTCAATTGCAAGGGTACATGTACAGTTTGACCCACTCTTGCAACATCCAGAAGTGCAACACCCACTTTCTACCACAACAGTAGCAGAAACCTAAGCACAACACCCAATCTCTACCACAACAATAGCATAACCCTAAAATTTCCTACCATTTCAACAGATATTCCCATAAAAAAATTACCCACTCTCTACCGCAACAGTAGAAGAACCCTAAGCGCACCAACCACTCTCTACTACAATAGTAGTAGAACACTAAAATTTTGTTCCATTCCAACAGATTTTCCCATCAAAAATTTACCCAATCGTAAAATTATACCATCATATGTATGTTTCTAGGAAAAACTTTGACTTACCTTAGGTCAAAAGTCATAGCTGCAAATAGTGGTGCCTCCACTATCTTCTCACTAAAATAAAGGTCAAGTGTTCACTAAAATAAAGTTTGAGTGTTCTTTTGCCCCTGCATAAACACACTTCAACTATTAGAAATACAAAGAAAAAAATTTACACAGCTGCAAAACAACAAAAACCCTAAAAAAATCCAATTTGTATGCCCTTCATTGTTAATATCTTAAATTCGAGCTATTTTACAATTAAAAGCCAAACGGGGGTTTGTAGATCTGAATGTAGTTTTATCCCTAAATATTAATTCCCATTCACTATTTTCTAACTACTAATCTGACGCCACAAAAAACTTCAATACTCTAACATTCAATCTGATGTTGCATAGATGTACATAGTGACAGCAACGGTAGTTTTTTTCAAAGAAGAACGACGTAGAAATAGAGAACATCGCTTTATTTTAAATCATGGTAAAGATTAAATTAAATGAGAACATTGATTTTTTAAAAATCATGATAAAGATTAAATTAAATGACACATCCAAAATCAAATTAAGTCGTTGTTACAATAACTCTAAGAATATAACCAATAAATTAAATATACCAAATATTTATATACTACAAGAACACTACACATAACAAGGCTATTTTTGGATTAAAAAAATAACAACACATTTGACTGCCATGGGATCTTACCACAATGGAATGAAAAATGAAAACACTATTTTATTTAAAGGACAAAGAATCTGGAAATTTGATTGACCATTGAAAAATTACCAAATAAGACATCTCATTTATGATTCGTTTAGCAGAGGGACTAACCACAGGGAAACCAATAACGTTGTGGATGGATCTCTAGTCTCCGGCTCTGAAACACAAATATGAGGAATCGAGGCACATGTTGGATATCGAGTTGATTTTCCATGACAAGCGAACATGAATGGATTTAAATATTTTACATTTCTATTCCCCAGAAGAATTCAGAGACACTGAAATTCACTTAAGCCATTGGAAATTTTGAATAAACACATCATATCAAAGAAATAGAGAGAACAGATCACAATGGAGATGGAGATCATGGTGGATTCTACATCTCTCTCTACTTTTAGAGAGCACCCAAAATAGTTACAGTTAAATTGCAGAAGACCATTCATTGAATACTCCAACTCGAAGCACTTACAATGCAGAAAAGCCTTCAAACTCATCATAAATTCTTGTTCAGGTGAAAGAAGTACAATTGGTGTGAATATAGTGGAAGATGATGATGAAATCTAGTTATGGCGGTCCTCCTCACTGGTTCACTCATTTGGACTGTGGAAACCCTCCCCTAAATGCTCCTCTGCTTTTCTATATTCCAGGTTCTTTTATTTTTTCAATACTTAACACACCTGTGAAGGAATGGTCTCATATATAGGATTAAAAGTATGGGTTCTTCTGACTGACCAAAGCTATTATGTTCTGTTAATCATATTTTATTTATTTTGAAAGACGGTCTGATATGCATATGTAGCATCCAAAATAAATTTTCTAAGGAACTAATTTGGTTAGAAAATAGCCCACGAGTTATGAGTGTTTACCAATTTTGCAAGAATTACCATTAGCTAAGAATCGGTGTAGGTCATCAAATTTGTAAGTATGGGAAAGCAATCAAAAAACAGTAAGTATAAACTTAAATTCGAAATACTCAGACGAATGGGTAAAATTAGCAACTTGAAAAAATCAAAAATATTATAAGGTGCAGTCCAACTCTTTTATGCTTTGTGCTTTTTTCTGCAATCCAACCATAAAATATTTCAAAAAAATCATGGTTTCTCACTAAAATAAAGGTCGAGTGATCTTTTACCTCTACATAAACACACATCAATTGTTAGAAATACAAAGAAAAAAATTTACACAACTGCAAAACAACTCAAACCCCAGAAAATTCCAACTTTTATGCCCTTCTCTTTTCATATCTCAATTTCGAGCTATTTTGAAATTAAAATCCAAAAGTGGTTTGGTATATCTGAATGTAGTTTTTTCCCTAACTGTTAATGCTCATTAATTGTTTTTCTAACTACTAATCTGAAGTCACAAAAATCTTTAATCGTCTAACATTCATTTTGACGTTGCATAGTTGTAAAAAGTATAGCCAAGGGAGTTATTTTCGAATAAGAATGCCTTACGGTGTAATTAGAATATCAATTCAATACATTTTACTCAATTACACATTTAACAATATTCATTTAAGAAAATACAAATACAAATTACTATTTTAAATAAAAATAGTACAAATAATCACATTAATTACCATGTCCCTCGTGTACATTCCTCTTAATACTTATGTTTGTATCTTATTCATCTTATTCTTAATCACATATTGTCAATCTTTTAAAACTATAATCTACAAGTCTCACTTTTATAGCTTTGGTGGAAGGATAGAGTATCTAATTTCTCTTACCCTTTAAGAAGCATCCTCAATTACTGTACCATCGAACTCGACATCCAATATAGACATCATAGGTTATTCTAAATTTAAGTGTATAGAATTTTTAGGTTGGTGCTCTATGTGCACTAAAATTCCCATGAGGTCCATCACTATGTATGGGGTTCATTGCAACCTTGGGTATATTGTGTGAGTTGCTGTGATTTTTTCTTGTGGCTACAACTTAGTTTTAGTTCTCACCTAATTATCATGATTCAAAATTTTTTTATTATCTCAGATCATTATAAAAATAGATATATTATGTGAGCTAAAGTGATGTTTTATTTGTCACAATGATTCAAAAATAAGTTATTATACCGTAATATTGACTTTCTCATTTTCTGTTTTGTTTATGAACCCTTTAAAAAATCCAGAAGAACATTTTATTTTACAATGTGATCTCCCGAGCATGGGTTGGGGTTTCAAAAATTGGAGAGTAAATTGAGCAGTTATTGTTAGAAATTGTTGTATAAGATGGAAAATTGGGATGGTTTGTAGACAATATGGATGTCATAACATATATCTATTTTGAACATTTTAGTGTCTCTCGCCACCATGCATCTAATAGGATCCATTTCAACTAAGAATGCCAATACATCATTGTGCATCTAATACGATCCATTTCAACTGAGAACACCAATACATCCCTGTGAGAATGATAACTTGTGACATCCCTAACCATTTTCTTTGATTTTGGATCAAGTTATAAACTAATAACTTGTGAAATCCCTAGACATTTTCTTTGATTGCAGATGAGGTTATAAAATAAAATATATTCTCTTTCTTCAAAAGACTCTACATTATATATTGGATGGAAGGAAAGGTTATGATAAAACTTGTACAAAAAAACCCCTTAGGGTTGTCTCAACTTACTTTATTGTTAATCACATAATGTCAATTTTGTAAAACTATAATCTACACTAAGGACTGAGTGGGTTTTTTCTTTTGTAAGTTTTGTTTGGAATTTAAAAATAGAAAAATTATAAAAGATAAAATTATGTAGTGAAAAACATTGTTTAAAATTTCAGAATAAAAAGTTGAGTAAGTTTGACATCATATAATATGAAAATTGTTTATGGTTATAAAGTAAAAAACATGTAGTATTTTTTAGCTACAATTAGGTAATTAAAGATATGTATACAGTTTTTATTTAAGGGAAGAAATTTGATATTCATTATAAAAAAAATTAGATGCATTTTATTAAGTAAAGTTTTAAAATAATACAGGTTATAAACATTTAAAAATGATTTTATTAAATAATTAGTTTAGATCTATATTATTTATGAGATAGATCAATTCTCTTTTCACTCTAAAAGAGGTTTGTATATCAAGACATTTGTTGATCTTGGCCATCTTAATTTCCCCTTTAAATACACTACATTCCACATGAATACCATCGGTCAATACCATGGGTTGTTTTTATAATTTATTATTATTTTATTTGGAAAAAATGTAATACTTAAATATATAAATAGTTATTTTCCTTTTTTTATAATGTTTTTTATCCATGTAATTTAAATTAATTGGTTTTTGTGGAGTTTAATTTTATGATATACATTTTATTTAAATCTAACAAACTTTTAACAACATCATTTTAACTTAAAATTCACCAAAACCTAGAAATACTTATTAAAAAGAAAAAAAACTAACATTATAAAAAACATATATAAAACTATTTACTTGTGAATCTAATGGCCTAAAGCATTTCAATCATATAACATTTGAGTGGTAGCTAGGGGAGTTGTTTTCAAGTAAGAACGGGTAACTAGCAATTGCCCAAAAGTAGAATAGAGAAGAATCCTAACATATAAGAAATCATTGAATGATAAAAATTACTAAGCAAAGTGACATTCAAGAAAATACTTGATGAAGAAGGCTCATTAAGTACAAGGGATGCCAATTTCGTTTTCAAATAGTAAATTGGCATTTTACATTCACTGATATGAAACATCAGATTATTTGAAAAATTTTATGGGCATAATAACATAAATAGATTGTTAGGGGTATAGAAATGATGCAGCTAATAGATTAACTTGGAAGTACCCCACATCTCAATGATAAAATCAACCCTTTAAAAAAATATGTTTTACTTCGTTTCAGCTCACTAAGCAAAGTTAATGGGAGAAAGCAAAGTGATGGCTCATTAATAATGATTCTTAGAGACTCCAATATAGTCATAGGAAAGTTATTCTTAGAGACTCCAATATAAAAATTCTTTAAGTATAATTCTGTTTTAAACTTTTGAGATAAACTTCTATGCACCTACCTTGAATATATCGAATATGATTAATAAAATGCTTTGTCATTTTCAAAATATTTGAAATAAAATTGAAATTTACAAATTATTTTTAGCATCAAATCCAACAAAAATCAAATTAAATTCCAATTTACAAAACATCAAGACTCTTTAAAAATACAAATATTTTTTTAAATATAAAATTTAAAAAAATATAAACTACTTTTAATAAACACAGAGTTAAAAAAAACAAATACTAATATTTTGTAAATCTAAAAGCATAAATTAATTTAAATATTAAACTATTATAATAATAATAATAATAACTTTATTGAGCATGGTTTATAAAACAAAAACTTATTTTAACAAATAAAATTGGCTTCTAATAAATCATTAAAACTAAATAACGATATTGAGATAAACTTCTATCCACTTATATATACAGAAACATATCAATAGTTATCCAATAAATTTTTAAAAGAAAACCGGTAAATAAACCGGTAAATTCTTAAAGGAAAACAGTGAGGAACTTATAATCCCTATTACGGTTCCTGCATGCCAGGAAGAAATTTACATCAATAATCTTTCTGTGAGTGACTGGTAGGAGCAAATCATCTCCAATCACTGGTATAATCTAAAATATTACTGCAAACAATCCTACAATCCCAAAAGAGTGAGTCCCTCCAGACTCCAAGAAATATTAAGAATTCAAGAAAAAATTTCTTTATTACAAACTAGTTAATTTTTCTTTCCTTTTGTGGATTAAGAAATCAATTCGAAGCCGAATATCTAAATATGTTGATGCTGACGGATGGCACATGAGTTAGCAGCCATGCTAATATTATTAATTTAATAAAACATACATATTTAAATATTTAAAAAACGAATAAACTTGAAAAGTGTAAAGAACAAAAAGAACATAAATCGACTCAATTGTGATATTTTTTCACAGCTTTATGTATTCAACTCTTTCAAACACATTGTAATTTCAAATAACTGATTACAACAATGTATAAGAGCTTTATATAATAATTCTCAACTCTTTCAAAATCATCATAATTTCAAATCACTTGTTACACCAATGTACAACAATACTACGGAAAATATACAAATATCATATCATCGCTTATCCAATCAACGGCCACCCATCAATTTACAAACCGAAATTCTAAAACCCAATACCTGTTAATAACTCCAAACCTAATACCTGTAAATAATTCCAATCTTAGAAGCAATCCTCGCAGATTTTTAGTTTGTACATTAATCATCAACATAGGGTATTGCACTGAAAATATTGGATAGGGCAAGAGGATGTCCATGAACATTTTCAATTGTCAAACCAGTCCAAATTAAAGTGTTCTTCGACCACATTCACTATAAGATTAGGCATCGAAAAGGCTTTAATAGTTGACCACTTGTTATGTATCTTCATCACAGATTGCATGCTTTAAACACCTTAGATTGGCTAATGCTTTAGGCAGCATCTTCAATCCAGAGCATTCATTCATGTACAACATTTTTAACTTTGACAACTGATCAAATCCCATAGGAAGGTACTATAGAAATTATATAACTTATGTGTTATATATCCAAGATTCTCCTGATCACACACTATTTTAATTTCATGCACAATACAGAATCTATTCCACCATTGATCATCACATGCAGAAATTAAATCAATTGCAATGCACACATGAAACCATAAAAATTCACACACATTAACACAGTGATTTAACGGGAAAGCCTGAAGCTGAAAACCCCAACTATCTGTATATAATATATGTCATAGAGATCATGTAACAATCCTCATACAAAGCTAATCATATCAAGCTCTCAGTACAATACAATCGCTACACACTAATCAGGCTCGATCCTGCAAATCCATGCACTGGTCTTTGCCACCTGCTAGCTTGCCTCTACTACACAATCCCTGTTGAAAAATGGCTCTGAATGAACTCGAATTGCTCCATCCTTTCTCACGCAATCCTCATTGGCATATCCACTGAGTGTTGGATGCAATCAATGCATCACTATAGTCACAACTGATAGTCACACTTGCTCTTTCACCTACCTCTCCATTGGTTTCCACTAAAACTGTCAATGCACTTTAGTGAACTGATATATTCTTTAGTTGATTAATGAGTTATTATTTAGTGAATTAATTAATAATTAATTCACACTACTCTCACTAGTGTATCAATCAGTTAGACTAGATACAAATAGCTCAACTGTGTCTAACTGAGTTAAACTGAATATAACTCCACCAACTACTTCTATAACTCCACCAAACTCTATCACATGAGTTCTAATTGAAGTCCTCCATGCATTAGCTCCAGTAAACCCTCAGGAATAGCATAATTATTTCTGTTGGCTATTGAGCCACATCTGTGCACTTAACTGAAGTGCTCCAAGAGAATAAGATAATGTTTAGAGTCCAAATATTATTAGGAGCTAATAATATTCGACATATCTATTTTTAGACTGGCAATCTAAAAATAGATTCCGTCCAATATGTCTAAAAATAGACGTCCATCTATTTTTTTCCAACTTGACCAACCATCCACAAATAGCATCCTGCAACTCATAGAATATGATCGACATGTCTAAAAATAGACATAGTCTAAAAATAGACTTTGCACCAAAAATAGCCTGCAGGCCCACTTAGTGAAGGCGAATTTTTTCACTAAGCTCATCATCTTTTTGAATCTCAACACTTCCTCTCAACAAGATAGAGATTATCTGCCACCCCGATCTTGTCTCTATGGTATTCGAATTTGATCCTGTTGAGTGCCTTCGTCAAAATATCTGCATCCTGATCCTCCGTAGGAATGTAAGAAAGCAACATGATCTTCCGCTGCACACAATCTCTGATATGATGGTACCGGATGTCAATGTGTTTAGATCTATCATGAAATATTGAATTAACTGAGAGTTTAATGCAACTCTGATTATCACAATATATCACAGTAGGATCTAAGTGTGAACCGAACAACCCGACCGGGATCTTCCTCATCCATATAGCCTTGCATGCATCCAAACTTGATGCCATGTACTTGGCCTCTACTGAACTAAGTGCCACGGATTTGTGTTTCCTGCTGTACCAAGAAACTACTATAGACCTGATACTGAAAATCCCTCCAGATGTGCTCTTTCGGTCCATTGGGCTCCCTGCCCAATCTGCATCTGTGAAGCAATGTAGATCCACCTCATCCGACTGTCTGTACCATAATCCATATCCCGATGTGCCCCTGAGATATCTCAGGACATGCTTTCCTGCCTTCCAAAAGAGCTTGGTAGGCTTAACCATAGCTTGTGAAAGTTGGTTAACAACATAGCATATGTTCGGTCGTGTATTGACTAGATACATGAGAGAACCAACCAACTATCAATAAACAGTGGCATCCACTACCTCTGTCGATGTAGCATCCTCTTTCCTCCAACCACCAGGAAGAGGAGTGTCAATAGGCTTGTAGCCTTACATGTTGAACTTCTCCAATATCTTCCAAGCATACTTGCCTTGAGACACAAACAGTCCATCCTTCCACTGCCAAATTTCCAATCCCAGGAAATAATGAAGGAGGCCCAAGTCCTTCATCTCAAACTCCTTTGAAAAATATTCCTTGCATGAGTGTATCAATAGTTCATCACCTGTTAGTATCAAATCATCTATATAAAGTACAATGATTAGCAACTTACCCTCCACCACAATCTGGTATAGGTTCAGATCCGCCTCACTCTTGGTGAATCCAAGTCTGATGAAACAGCTGTCTATCCATGTGTACCAAGAAAAATGTGCTTGTTTCAGCCCATACAGTGCTCTTTTGAGCCTGCACACATGCGACTCACTGCTGAAGATTTCGAATCCTTCAAGCTACTTAATGTATACCTCCTCCTCAATTACTCCGTTGAGGAACACAGTCTTCACATCCATCTGATAAATGTGCCAACCCATCTGTGCTAAAAGAGCGAGGATGGTCCATATGGAAGAATACCTTGCAATAGGTGCAAAGGTTTCTTCATAGTCGATCCCTTCGGTCTATGAGAAGCCCCAGGCAACAAATCTTGCCTTATACTTCTCGACGCTCTCGTCAGCAGCTTGCTTCACTTTGTAGATCCATCTCGAACCTACCATTGATTTCCCTTCCGGCCTTGGGACAATCTCCCATGCATTGTTTTTTACAATCGAATCATATTGTTCCACCATGGCATCTACCCATGTGGGATCCTCCACAGCTTCCTTGAAAGAAGATGGTTCTATCACGATACACTTGCTCATCAGAGCCATGTATCCAGTAAATCGGTCAGGTGATTATCTATGTCTGCGTTGTGATGTGGGTGCTCCTACATTCTACGCTGCATCAAGATTCAGTCGCTCAGCTTCTGTAGTGCGCTTCCGCCCTCTGATTTTTGGCACTGCATGAGTGGTTTCTTCCACTCCATGAACCTCCTCTTGTGGCTGATCCACATCCTGAGGCTCATCTTTAGGAACTAGTAGCTCCTCATCTGCATGTAAGTGTAGCTCCCTCTCAATCGACAACTTCATGGCTTTCTCCTCATGAAATTTGATATCCCATCGCACAACAGTCTTCCGACTGTCTGGCAAATACACACAATAATTGTGGAGTGTTTCTGTGTACCCCACAAATATCCCAAACTTTGTGGTCAGCTCTAGCATTTTCCTGGCATCCTTCGTCACATGAATGTAAATAAGTGAGCCAAAAATCTTCAAATGAGAAATATCAAGCTTCTTACCATAAAACACCTATTTAGGTGTACTCATGCCAAGTACTCTATGAGGACAACGGTTTTGCACATAAACCGCAGTGTTGCATGCTTCAACCCACAAGTGTATGGGAAGGCCTTGATCATGCAACATTGCCCATGCAGCACCCACAATCGTTCTTTTCATTCTCTCCGTGACCCCATTCTGCTGTGGGTTATGAGGCGCTATGAGCTCTCCTCTAATTCCTTTTGTACTGCAAAAGTATTTGAATTTTCCAGAGATGAATTCACCACCATTATCGCTCCTTAGAGATTTCACCTGCTTCCCCGACTCTTTCTCAGCCAGCGCCTTGAACTCACAAAACTTTCAGTATGTCTCGCTCTTCTTCTGCATGAATAAAATCTAGCACTTACGAGAAAAATCATCAACAAATATCACATAATACATGTGCTTTGTTGTTGAAGCTACTGAGAAAGGTCCACACACGTCTGTGTGAATTCTCTCAAGGATCATCGTGGCGCGACTATCCTTCTCATGAAAGGTGGTCTTCACAAATTTTCCCAAAGTACATCTCTTGCACTGATCTGACTGCGAAAGTGTACCCTTGGGAAGCCCGGTAGAAATATGCTGCAAAGTTTTTAAAGCGCCATGGTGAAGATGGCCCAATCTCCTGTGAAACAATTGGCCCTCATCCAGACTCACTGCTCCTTCTGCTTTGCCTTCCATTGTAGCACAACCATCTACTTGCAATTGATAAAGGTTCTTAACTCGAACCCCTATCCTCCAGGTTTCACCAGTTGCTTTACTGCGTAGGAAAGCCTTTCCCTCGCTAAAAACAACATCATAGCCCTTGTCTTCCAACATCGCCACAGAGATCAAATTCTTCTTCAATCCTAGAACATGCACGACATCCTTCAAGATGAAAGTTTTTCCAGACTCCCTCTCAAAGGAAATGGTCCCGATACCAGTCGCACTATATCTACAATCATCGCCCATCTCGATGTGCACTCCAAGGTCCTTCTCATCCAGATCACTAAACAAATCTTTATCTCTGGTCATATGGAAAGATGGACCACTGTCAAGAAACCACACTGATCCCATCACACTTGAAACCAAGCATGCGATCAGTGAAAAATCTAGCTCAAACTACGAATCTAAGGCCTCTCCAGTTGCAGATCCAACAACCTTCTTATTTTTCTTCTTCTGCGGACAATTAGTGGCGTAATGTCCATGTTAGTGATAGTGAAAACACTTCACCTTGGACAAGTTCTATTTCTTTCCTTTTGCACTGGATTGAGAAAGATTTTTCTTTCCCTTCCCTTTCTTTTCTTTGCCAGCCAAAGAACAATTCTCTTCATCTTCATTCTTCGATGAGGATCCATCCCTGGTACCCCACCTTATCTCCTCTTGCACAAGATCTGACCAAAGTCACTCCCATCCTGGCAGTTTCTCCTGACCATTGACAGAGTCTTTGTAACTATTCCAACTCTTCGAAAGCCCAAGGAGAGCCAAGCTCACCAAGTCTTCTCCATCAACAGTAACCCCCAGACTTCCTAGCTCATCCCTGCACTGGAAAAACTTCGTGAGGTACTTGGGTATGATGTCGCCTTTCTCCATTTTTATTTTCCTGAGTTTGTCTTTAAGCGCCAACTTCCTCTGGTCGCTTCTACTTTGGAACAAGTCTATCAAATCTTTCCACATCAAGAATGGAGAAGCTTTACCATGAAGGCTGGACACTATGTGATCCTTCACACCTTCCAACAGAATTCTTCAACACTTTGTTGTCTTCTTTTTCCATGCGTTAAGTGCGGCTGCATCGCTAGAAGCAGGTTTTGGAACTTCAACATCTATGAACTCCTTCAACCCATTATCATCCAGCACCACTTCCATCATGTCCTTCCATGAAATATAATTCGTGCTACCCTCAAGGGCATAATCCAATCACAATCTGTTGAAAGACATTTCAATGAATGCTCAACCTCGACACCAAGAAAACACTGCAGCAAATTTGAATTCCACCAGTACAAAACTCAACCACTTCAATAATTGCAATCTACTCCAATGATCAACTACTCCAATACCATGTAGAGATTATATAACTTATGTGTTATATATCCAAGTTTCTCCTGATCACACACTATTTTAACTTCATGCACAATACAAAATCTATTCCACCATTGATCATCACATGCGGAAATTAAATCAATTGCAATGCACACATGAAACCATAAAAATTCACTCACATTAACACAGTGATTTAACGGGAAAGCCTGAAGCTAAAAACCCCAACTATCTGTATATAATATATGTCATAGAGATCATGTAACAATCCTCATACAAATATGATCATATCAAGCTCTCAGTACAATATAATCGCTACACACTAATCAGGCCCAATCTTGCATATCCATGCACCGATCTTTGCCACCTGCTAACTTGCCTCTACTGCGCAATCCCTGCTGAAGAATGGCTCTGAATGAACTCGAATTTCTCTAGCCTTGCTCACGCAATCCTCATTGGCATCTCCATTGAGTGTTGGATGCAATCAATGCATCACTACAGTTACAACTGATAGTCACACTTGCTCTTTCACCTACCTCTCCTCTGGTCTCCATTGAAATTGTCCATGCACTATAGTTAACTGATGTATTCTTTAGTTGATTAATGAGTTGTTATTTAGTGAATTAATTAATAATTAATTCACACCACTCTCACTAGTGTATCAATAAGTTATACTAGATACAACTAGCTCAACTGTGTCTAACTGAGTTAAACTGAACACAACTCCACTAACTACTTCTATAACTCTACCAAACTCTTTCACATGAGTTCTAACTGAAGTCCTCCATGCATTAGCTCCAGTAAACCCTCAAGAATAGTGTAATTCCTTTTTTCAGCTGCTATGCCACATATGTGGACTTAACTGAAGTGCTCCAAGAGAATAAGATAATGTTTAGAGTCCAAATATTATTAAGAGCTAATAATATTTGACATATCTATTTTTAGACTGGAAATATAAAAATAGATTCCACCCAATATGTCTAAAAATAGAAGTCCATCTATTTTTTTCCAACTTGACCAACCATCCGCAAATAGCATCTTGCAACTCATAGAATATGATCGACATGTCTAAAAATAGACTTTTTGCAAAAAATAGCTTGCAGGCCCATTGAGTGAAGGCAACTCTTTTCACTAAGCTCACCATCTTGTTGAATCTCAACAGGTACTTCAAAGACATGCACAATGATATATCAAGAAATTCTAGTTGTTGAAGCCAATGGAAGGAGGAAGCATTGACAAGCTTGGACATTGAGACAATCTCAGCAATCTAAGTGATCTTAACATCCCCACGTCATTAGGTAACTTTTGGATAACATGGAAATTAGTGATAGACAAACTCTCCAAGGAAGTTAAACTAAATATGTTTCTTGGTAATTCCTACAAATCTCTACAGTGATTAGAATTCATTTCTACAATCTTTGGGAACCTTAAGGCTTGTATATTATCAAATAGATTCATAATCCCCAAGCCCTCACATAGGCAGACAGATAATTTTTCCAAGCACTTCCATGATCTACAGTACTCGTAAAGAGGAGGCACAATCATCTTCTGAAGTAAGACAAACTTGAGCTGAGTAACTGAAGAAAAGCCCAGCATCCCATTAAGTATTGAATGCTTTGTATTGTAATTATATATGATAAGAACCTTAAGATCTGGCATAGTATGAAAAAATGTTGGAAGATAGTATTTAGTTGTAAGTTGCAGAAAAGAATAAAGCCAAAGCTTCCACCTCAGGGAAATATATTTGACACCAATATTGCTCTTAGATTGCACCTATACATCCCATAAATGTAACACTCAGTATGTTAAATTGATGAAAATGCATATCAATTACATTAATAAATTGGAAAATTAGTGAATTGAATTAATAATGATTCAATATGTAAGTAGAAATAGAAATGAAGTGTCAGGAGTTTGACCTGTATGAATTGAAACAAATTTAGTTGTAGATTTGTTATCTTTGAGTGTTAGCCAGTGTCTGGGAATACCATTCTCCTTCTGAGGCATGAAAAGTCTTTTACCATGAATGACATTATCCTGGCTTACCACACGCAAAGCTAAATCACTCATTACATCATGTTGATAAAGGAAAGCTCACAACCACATCTAAATGAGATGGCTAGAATCCTGACACATCAAAACCTTGTATGAACCCAAAAACCACTTGATGCTTAAGGGGATTTATCTTACTTTCCATATTTCTAATTTCTGTTAGAAATCATGCAAACAATATAGAGCTTGAACTTGCTTGAGTACTTGTACTAGAGCCTCAGCGTTTCTGTGAAGTTCATGATTCTCAATAAAAGAATGTCACAAGCAAATTAAATTAAGTAGAAACACAAATATGAAGAGAGAAACACAATCAAAGAATTTGTTAAAGTAAAAAACAACATATAATATGAAATAAGTGAAGAACGAACACTATTACAAAGTTTCCATGAAAATACTCCCTTTTATCAATTCTGAACAAATTTGGATCCGATCCGATCCATTCAAATAACTGAAGGAGTATGAATTCCGAACAAATATGGATTCGATCTGTTCAGATAACTAAAGGAGCTGGTTGATAGTTAGAGTGAAGTATAATGGCTAAAACTTGTTCAATCGTCTAAAATTACATCTAATGGTGTACATTAGTACACAATAGTAGCTAGGGGAGTTGTTTTCAAATAGAAACGCCTTACGACGTAATTATCCTGCTCAAATTATACATAAAATAATTAGGGTTTTTATATTAGTGTTATTATTTGTCATCTCATTCCTACAATTGTTATGAGCTATGATTAACCAAAATTAAGTGAGAAAAGTACAAAATGTGATAATAACTTGGAACTTTAAAGATCAACTCCCAAATATATGAATTCTTAATATGTACAAATTAAAAAAATCAAATATTATAATTCAATACCAAAATAAGGTCCCTAGATCCATTCTCCCCTAATTTTTTTTTTTTCATCCATGTAACAATGGATTTTTTTGTCAGTGCAAATATTTAAACTTTTAAATAAGTTATGTTTCACATAAATATATTGAGCAAAACAATAAGTTCTCATAAATTGCAAATCAAATATACTCAAATCACCTCACACTTATTTTTATTTTCATTATTTTAATTTTATTTTATCAACATAACATTATATAGTATTTTACTACATTGCACAATGTTTTACAATATCACTTGTATATTGAACTCTTTGTGCATAATGAGAATAAGGTTATGAATATTTTATAATATTAAAAAAATAATTAAATATGTATATTAATTTTTTATTTCGAAAAGAGCATGCCAACTCAGGTTAAACACGAACAGAATTATGCACCACACAATCGGGATGTAGAATGGTGATTATGTGGGTTCAAAAATATTGTATTTTATTCTCAACACGGGAAATAAAGCCTGTAAGTCTAGTTTTCTTCCCATCCCCATCTGTTGGAATATTGAAAATTCCAAATGGAGAGAGTAAGATCCTCTCCTCTAAACACAGAGAAATTTAAAAAAATTGACAAGAGAGAGTTTTTCAATCTGAATTCAACTTCTATTCCTTCAAAATAATGTTACAAATTCTTCCTCTTAAGAGAGGGATAACAAAAGCAGGACTACTTCACACGCAGTGCCCAAAATAACTCCCTGTCTTTTAAAAAAAACTCTGTCACTGTGTTAAAACCACACTGCTATGTATTTCTTCTCTTCCGTGCTGCTCAGGGATAATTTTAAGAACCCCCCTAAATTTATATATATAAAAAATAGGTGAATCCCCATGATACATAGGACAAATGGAAGGCGATTTTATTAATAATATAATATGTATATATAATTTTTTGGCGAATCTCTCACGAGATTATATTATCCTGTAAAATCATGGCGAATCACCAGTACAAATGGCGAATCACTACTACAAAATGGTGAATTGTTGTCTAGTGGAGTTTGAAGTGTTGGTTCCAATGAAGATATGGTAGTTGAACTAGGAGTTGAAGGAAGCGAACCATCGAGACCAAGCATGGCACATGGTGACTCGTGAGGAAAGTAGTTCTCGTGCAGTTTGGAAAATGCGTTCTAGTTCTACTAAGTGTAATATTGTTGCTCATGCTACTACTAGCACTGATATTGAGGTTGGAGAGGAGTTTGAGGAAGCATGGAAGGTAGCAGTGGTGGAGAATTACAAAGAGAACCCCATGATGGGCTCCATTTTTCCCTTTGGTATTTGGGCTTGCAAGATCTTATGTCCATTGAACCAACAATTAACCGTTCAACCAACAATCAACTTGAATGAGTTGATTAGGTACGAGTCAACTTAGACTAATATTCAAAACTATGCTTTGCATTATCCCATATTTATCACACTAATGCACACAACATTGAGCATTTTCACCCAACTCTCATGCATGCACACAAAATTTTCATTAACATCTATAACCCTCACGAAGTGAGAATTGATCAACAATTTGCACAAAAGTTTGTAATAGTGTTGAAAGTTCATAAGAAATTTAGATCCATGGTACCTTAAATAAATTTTGAGATAACCTCCACAAATTTGACCACAATAGAGAAAACTTGTGATAAATTTTAAACCTACAAAAATTAGGATTCGTGTTCCTAGGAACAATCATAAGAAGTAGTTGACATATAGGTCGAGTTTTGAGCCTTGACACATTGATAATGCAATGGCTTAGGTCAAAACTCACACATTGAAAAGTCATCAATGAAGAGAAGACAATATCATTATGAATTACACATACTCCAAAATTCCTACCAAATTCTACTTAGTTGTCTGCAACTCAGCTATACATAATCTTATAGTAAATACAAAATCCACAAAGCCTTCTTCACATAGCTAATAAATGGACATTGGAAGAGCACCCCTTATATAATAGTAATAGTAGCAATCAATAGATTATTTCATATTGAACTTCATAGCCATAGCACTCCTATGTATTGTATGTTGTATTCAACTTGCATTATCAAATATAGATACAATCATAGTTTTGATTGATACATGTAAATCATACTTGTGCACCATGTTGAATGCAATGTCAGTCAAGGCGTAAAGTCCGTTTGACGTGTAATGATCTATGAATTTTGCATGCATGTTATTATAACCAACAAAAGTTTGGGCCCAGCTTGAATGAGCAGTGGAGGACACTCTCTGAGAGGGAAACTGGAATTTGTACATGTTCTACAGTCCAATCTCAGTCAATGTTATAATATATCAAAAGAGTTATAGTTCAAGGTTACAAAACCACAGTAAAAATCTCCAGATAGAAAGAGGCAACGTTACAAAACCACAGTAGGCTTAGCCCAGCACCAATTACCCTGAACAACTCTAAACAAAACCATAAATTCATCTTTCTTTCAGCTATGCTTCAAACTGGAACAATCTATTCTGAATTGGAGACAAGAATGACGCAAGATCTTTAATAATTGTACTTCTTTTGGAGTCCGGGATTCCCTTGTCAGTGTCCAAAGACACGTTCAACTAACAAAAAAAAGACAAGGAAATTTTATAATCAAGTTTTTGAATATCATGTATGACTAGCAGACTTTAAAATTAGTTTTAAAAAATATGTATATAATACGGCACAAAATTATACAGCACAACACATTGAATTTCTGGACAACAATATAACTAAACAACAGTACCAGCTGGGATCTTTGCTATTTAGATGAGGATAATTTACCAACATTGATTTACACCATCCAGAAGCTTGACACAACAGATCTTAAGCATGACAAAAATTTAAAATAAAACTGTTTCTCAACATATGTGTAGACAAAGAACATCCATCTGGTAAACGCCGACACTTAGTAGTGTTTAATTATGGCCCACCCCACATTCTAAATAAATATAAGCCAGAAAACATGTGTGTTTAAATTCCTATTTCTCTTTCAAATAGTATTTTTCGTTTCTCCTTTCTAAGACCACGAAAGAGACCTATTTTTGATCCAGAAAATAGGTATGCTTATATAATTACTACTCTTTCAGCTAATGTTTTGGATTTTAGCTCCACTGATACTCTCCTAACTCAGAGCCAGATAGGAGCCATTTGTGGTTATGGATAGCTCATAACCATTTGTGGCAATGGATAGCTGATCAACTGCTATCAGTTGGCTTCTCGGAGCTATTAGTTGGCTTCTAGGAGCTGCTTTGAATACGATCAACTGGGAAGGTGATAAATATGAGGTTCATTCCTCTCATTGATGGCAGGAAAAAGCACATGATCCATGCCAATGCACTACACTTGGTCCAAAAAGCAAAACAAAATGGGCTTTTCATTCCCAAGTGATTTTACTCATGCAATAGAGGTCCTTACTTCAGTAACAAGCTATGATATCAAATTCATTGTGTAGGAAACACAAATTCATTGTTAAGCTTAATGTTTCCCACCTCAAATCATTGGAGCATAGGAAAATTACTCAGCAAATGTGGAACTTACTTCCCTGTTCTATTGCCAGTGTCGAGTGGAATTTGTGGTGGGAATGTGGAACTTACTTCCCTGTTCTATTTCCCGTGTCGAGTGGAATTTGTGGTGGGAATGTGGAACTTACTTCCCTGTTCTATTGCCCGTGTCAAGTGGAATTTGTGGTGGGAATGTGGAACTTATTTCCTCATCTTGGCCTTAACCCCAGATCTATCCCTCCTTGAAACATGATAATATCCAAGGAAAGATGGTCTCCCTATAAAATTCTACAAGGGTTTCTGAGACACCTTTGGGAAACCTTTTAAATGTATGCTTGGAAGCTCTTCATCTAGAACCACTTGTAGAGCAAACTAATGCAGGCATATTCAATATAAAGTTATAAACCACAACTTGTAGAATGGTTTTTGGACTCTAGAGGCCATTTAGAGCCTCACAGATTATGTATTTTGTTGCTAATATGTGCTGCACTTAGTGCAATTTTGATATATTCACTCTTAAATGGTATATAGATGAGCAAACTTTGCAATGTTCATCTCTAATGGTTTGGAATCTTAAAAATATTTTTTATTAAAAATTAATATTTTTATGTATTTTTTTTTAATCTGGTTCATTGAATCTGAGTCTATCTGAGTCTGAGTCGAAACCCGATTTGATAGGTGGCCAAGTTGAAGACTGTTCCCAAGTTTTAAAACTAGGATATTAACTAATCACTGAAAAGTACAATATGACCTCACGGTAATTGCAGTAGCATTTTAAGAACTGTTGTAACAATGTGCCCAGTGGAATATCCATGGTAGTTTACCGATCATCCATGGAGTAGTACAACCCAATAAATGTGTCAACCAAGTGACATCTTGTCAAAAATATTCACAAACTTTTCAGAGGAATTGAAAGTCTAGTTCTAGTGCTATGGATATTCATTTATTGTCCATTTGAAATAAGAATCAAATTGATGATAAAATAAATTTGTTGGAATTTTTCAGATAAATCATAAAGTTGGAAGCATTCCCTAGTTTTCTACAAAGAAAGAAGGGACATCATGCACCAAACTAACAATGTAAATGGCATCTGCAGATAGGATGTATCAAACATAAAGCAAGAATTGAAAGCCAAGCAAGTATGACAATAATAAATTTCCAGATGCATTTCGAATAGGTGCTGTGTGAAGAAGATTCCAGAGAGAAATGTTATCCTTCCTGCACGATAAGAACATCTATTAGTTCAAAAAAATTTGTGAGCTATAGACTAGTTCTTTAAGAAACTAAACGAACTGATAACTTATGCCACAATATTAAAATACTAATTTTCTGCTTCTAAAAGAGGTTTGCTCACTCTCAACATAAGCATACCTATAATTTAGGATCTGCACTGTAAAACATTGTTCTGCTACAATACTTTGCCGTATCTACAACCAATATCTGTTAAAAAAATGAAATGAAAAGTAACATGGCACGTGCTCTAGGAAGCACATAAAAGATGGATACAACATTGTTGAATATTATGAGGACATAGTTAAAACAAAGCGAAGTGCAAGCTATGACTGCCAAAACTCAATGCTTGAAACACCAGGAACCCATACGAGAATACAATGAAATGAAAAACGCTATAACGCAAGTAACTCACCTGTGCTACAGCCGCATTGTCTGTGTCTCGACCCTGCAAAAATAGGTAGTTCCGCCCTAAAACTTCATCCCTAGAATAGCCTGCAAAATGTTTCACAGTTTTTATACCATTAGTTTATAGTCTATCCCCCATTCTTAATTCCTGGCATGTTCTTCATAATGGAAACCTCTTTGACATATTACCTTTTACCCTTACCCAATACTCTGTTTATATCCTTAACACACCAAAGACACATGCAGAACCAACAAATTTTAGAAATGGTCTGAATATGAAAGACGAGCTTTATAGTAATGATGCCAAATTTAAAAAAATAAAAATAAAATAAGTTCCTTTAGTTACAAAGCTTAGAGATAGCATTAATATTTAATAGGGCTAAAGGAATTTTGTCATGGGAAACACATATAGCAGAAAAAAATAAAAATCGATGGGGATATGGGAGAAGAAAATCCTGTCACATTTGGAAAACAAAGAAACAAATGTCCAAGGAGAGGCAGATGCAAATTTTCAAGATCACCCACCCGCGCAACGGATGTAGACTCTTAACCCAACATATCAACAAGCAGAAAATCCAGCATCAAGACATTTTTGGCAGATAGAGACAAACGTATGGATGGCAACACACTCAAGAACAAACCCATATAGCAGACTGACACAGGTATGCAGATTCAGCAATATCTCTAAACCATCCTCAAGTGGCCGCAGAATGTTCCAAACATTGTATATACTCAGAAGAAGTGAATTAAATTACTAACAGTGCAGCAAATAGGAGAACTCGGAAACTTGTCAGCGCAACGGATCCATTCACAGAAATATTTCTATATCAGTAGCAGTGAGACACAAGTTTTATATGCAATGAAGAATTATTTGCTGGTGTGCATAATTTTGCAAGCTGAAATTTTGATCAAGAAGAAAAGGAATTATTTTTTCATCATAAATTATACTTACAGCGGATGGGCAGAAATCTGAACTTTGACAATAGACCATATTTCAGCATATTGAGCAAATGTATACGAACCATGGTAGTAGCATATATTTATAAAAGCATAAACATAAGACAGTAGAAGATGTAATATTTTTTTTATTTTGCAACAGTCCTTCAAAGATATGACGTTGTTCCTTCAGCCTCCAATTATGTAATAAATCCCTCTTTAAACATAAAGGAGATATAAGTAATTTGAATGTCTGCAATTCTATGTTTGTTGAGGTGGAAAAAGGAACCCTGCTCTGTTTTCTGGAGGAATACAGTTTTAAAAAATATGATCATGGGTAATAAGCAGACTTAAATTTGGGAACCTGTTGAAGCCTAGAAAATCTCTACTTCAAACATTGGGGAAAACCACCCGGTCGGGACCTTAAGACAGCTCCTTTTCCGTTTGGAATGGTGGCTCTGACTGGATTTAAAGGACCAGTTTCCTTATAACTAAATGGATTGGTTTGGATGGATGGAAATGGGACTAAATTAACTAAAATAAAACTATCTAATTTAAACTAAATGCTGATAAAGAAATTCTAACACTAACCCGGGTAATTATATGTGAATACAATTTAAGATTGTTCCAATTCAACAATAACCATGAAAATGTATTATTATTTAAATTGAAATGTGCAGAAACAAATAAAGATAACTCTGTTTAAGAAATTAAACAGAGTTCTATTAGCATATTGCATTCATCATTGTATACCATCTACATATACTTATGAAAGATAACGTTTCAATTATACTCAGAAATGATATATAAAAGGAAGCGTTGTGAAAACAAACATATATAAATGATAGCAATTTTAAAGCGAATATCATAAGACAAAAGAAATCAACAGTGAACAGATAGAAATACCTTGCTCATCTTGAAGACTTTCAAATGCAATCTGATACTCTAATCCAGTAACTCTGATGCAAAATCAAATTCCAAGGTACAGAAATGAAACACTTCAAAGATAATTCCGCATGAAAATCACCAGATGTGATCCTTTTTAAAAATATGTAAGACAATGGAGTACAAAAATGAAATCTCCAAGTCAAAAAATATTAAGATCCGGGACCCTTCTCTAAATGCATGAGAAGGGTTTAAATACTACTTAGCTAAATCTAAAAATAGTCTTATTACAAAAATTAAGGATTCGGTTCAATGACTATCCTTTTCATAGGCTAAAATACAGTAAAATTAAAACTAAATCTAACTATCTATGAACTTGATCTTTAAACTTGCAGGCATCTAGCATAGTTTTGAGAAGATGCGGTTGACCGACATCAAAATTCAACTGTCCTGAAAAGACAAAGTCGGCAAGCGTAGGAGCGATCTTCTCTGTAGCATTGATGATACAATTAAGTGCACTGTGCTGACTATGTGGCTTCACCAAGTACATCCAGTATGAGTCCCAATTCAATCTTGTCAGCCCTTGGATAGATTTTGCTCTTTCTTCTGCCTTTTGCCTCCATTCTGTTTGCAGTTGATTTTCCTGTGGGAGATATCCTGGAACAGTTTTAGGAATCAAATTAGCTTTGTGTAAATTGTCATTTACACAATCAGTAAGAGTGTTTGCCGCTGTAGCCGCCTCCTCTGCTGCCTCTTCTGACCTTCTGATTTGTGCATCCCAGTTATTGGAGCTTTTTACTCTGTTATCAATTTTGCAATTTCATCTTGATTTTGTTTCACCATTTTCTCATATCATAATTTTAGCCAAAGTAGTTTATTTTTATTGATTTGTCCTTTCGCAGTAGGTTTTCTCTGTGCCGAACATGCTTTACATCCTTTTCCTTGCTCAGCATTAAGTGCCTTGAATTTGGTCAATGTTTCCTCATTTTGTCTTATAGTTATTTCAAGTCTCTTCGACTCCTGACTTTTCTCCAGAAGAGCTTTATGTTTCTTTGAGAACTCCTGACCTCCCACAACTTCTTTAGTAACTTCTAAGATCTCTATAGAGGCCAATTTTGGAAAACTTACATACCTTATCTTGTGGTAAAAACTATGTCAATTTGCCCACTTGGATATTTGAACTTGTGAACAGCATCTAAAACATCCTTTTTTTGTACTGTCCACTCATTTTTTATTTTCTTCAATGGTTCATCTCTTTTGGTCCATTCATGTGTGTATTCTGACAAATTTTCATGTTCTCTGGAAAATTCTTCCATGAACTGTTTATTGTAAGTCGCCTGAGGTTCCGGCAACTTGTACATCAACCTCACGTTTTCTGTGGTGAATGACCCGATTAACTCTTCAGATGGAGTTCTAAATTGCCTGTCTGAGATATCGGTGCTATCCAGCACCTATCTCACCATGTCTTTATATGGGAGAATCCTTGGCCTTGCTGCTATTCTATGCAGAAATGAGTAAGAAAGTTCTCTAAGGGTTGCCTCATACGTATTACTGGAACCTGCTGTAGCCACAACTTTCATCACCACAGGATTTTCTTCCTCTAATAGATTATACATTCCTTCCCAAGTGGATATACCTGCATCCTTATTACAAGCGGTGTCTTCATATAGCGAAGCCATTTCTTTGTTTTCAGAACTCGAGCTCTTCTCCTTCTTACCCATAGTGTTTAGTGAAAGCTTTGTATAGACGTTTGCTCCTTCGTGCCTACGTTTTACGAGTAAATGAGAGTAATGGCATAAGAAAGGTGATGAGACTGATTTAAAAGTGAAAGCGGATGAAATATAATATTTTAATCGTGAAACGACTTTCAATTTAAACACAATCTCATTTACCATTAATTTTCAATACAATCATTTAATTTAATCATTTAAAGCTCATAACAGATTTGATATATGGGAAGATTGCCTTTAGACAATGCACCTGCATGAATCTGCGACATTGCGATCTGCGATTTGCTGCGCAATATCGCAATATCGCAAAATGAAGCCATCGTAGTTATGTAAATAACGCAAAAGCGCATATCGCAAAATCACAAAAGCGCATATCGCAAAATCGCAAAATTGAAAATAGCGCAAAAGATATTCACTAATCACTTATGTTTTCTGCGCTCTGCGATTTGCGACCAATGCGTTTGTTGTATAGGCTTTTGGGATTGCATTATCGCAAAAGTGCAAAATCGTATTTTCAGTTCTATAAAAGATATATACCATTTTTCTATGGATGCGCTATCTTGTTTAAAGAGCAATTTTATTGTAATTTATCATAAACTTAAGTATTTCTTAATGATTTTCTAAGGGATTTCTATAAGCTTATGATAGAAAGTTTTATTTGAAAAGGAAAACAAATCCTAATTTATTTTTTGGATTTTTTAACTAAGGGTCCCCATTTATTTAGTATTATTACTAATACTAAATAAAAAGGGGGGTTGTTGCTGGTCACAACAATTGGCAATTCACTGAAAGAAACAGTTATCTCTAAAAAAAAAAAAATGAACACTATATCTTTAGTAAGTAAAGATTTTTAAAGATAATGAAAACTATCTTAGGATAATTCAAATAAAATGTAACTATGAAAAAGAAATAAAAATCATTTCATAATTTCTTTCTAATTCCTTAAGAATAAGAACATTTTGGGTTATTTCAAACTTTGATTGGTGTTAATAATGAAGTAAGTAGATCTGTCTAAGTTTTGGTTTTATAATATACTCTATTTCCATAGGTATTGCCTCTGCTGCCAGCAAACGTTCATAGTCTCGACAGGGTTACCTTAGAACCATTAACCATTCATTGTCCCATCCAACGAAAATTATGACTTTTTAAAAGATAAATTCATAAGACTTATTATCTCATGTTTTTGTCTTTTACTTATTTTTTGTTTTAAAAGCCATTGTTCTGGTTTGGTAGCCAGCTAATAACAATGCCATTCACTAGTTATAATTAAACTAAACAAGCTGGCTCGTGATGAGACCGCTTGTCTTATATTTATAAGCCATTACCCTGTTTTGGTATGCAGTATTGGTAATGTCAGTTTTATTACTCCCTATGAACATGGTAAGTCGGCTCATAATGAGACCTCTTATCTCTTAATTTTTCAAATTTCTTAGAATTACATTCTAAAAAATCACAACTTAAATGGATGGGGTGAAATAGCTTTATCCTTAAGAATCAATGGATGACAATTTTCAGAGTTTTTTGAGTTCCAAAACTTTTGAAAAATCTTTACTTTAATAGATAACCTTTCTCTGCTTAATAAACTTATGATGATTTACATTCTTCTCAAGTTTTCAAAATATCATGCAAATGATTGGAATAATCTTTCAAGGTTTAACATCTTATTTTAAACTATCCAAAAACTGTGATCATTACTTTAAAAATTCTTATTTACACAAAATAAATATTTAGAATATTCTTTCGAAGAAATTTTCTTAAATAGTAAACAGTCAATCAGAGACTCATAAACAACCTTTATTTGTAAAACAATCAAAAACTTTGCAGAAAGAAATATGTACAGATTAAGAAGGGGTTACCTCCTTATGAAAAGAATTTCTTCAAGATAAGCCCATTTACAGGAAGAGATTCTCTCTTACCTGTTAGATCTTGGAGTATAAATGTATTTGAGCCTATCTTCTCAATGATCTGAAATGGTCCAAGCCACATTTTTTGAAATTTGGTATGTTTTCCTTTTTCTTCGTGTGCTTTATCCCATTTCAGAACAAGATCACCAATCGACAAAATATTTGAGCCGGTAGAACTTGCATCAAAAGAAGATTTTACAAGCTGTTGATTTTTTTCATGAATAATTTTTGCTTTATCTCTATCTTCTTCTAATTTAAGTATTTGATCATATCTCAATTGAATGGATGAAGAAGGATTTTCTTCAATAAATTGCACTAAGGCTAATGATGGAAGAGTTAAATTTGATGGTATCACTACTTCTTTTCCATAAACTAAATTGAAAAGTGAAGTTCCTATTGAAGCTTTTTCAGTGATACGATCAGCCCATAATGCAAATATTAAATAATTGTGCCAATTCTTTTGATTTTGATCAACGGTCCTTTTAATGATTTTGATAAGGTTTTTATTAGTGGATTCAACCAAACCATTAACTTGTGGATAATAATTTGCTGAATATTTTAATTTAAAACCTCTTTTGACTGCAAATTCTATTAAACTATTTCCAGAGAAGTAAGATGCATTATCAAAGACAAGAGCTTGAGGTACACCAAACCTGGTTATGATGAATTGATCTATGAAATCAATAATTGCATCAGAATTGGCTACCTTCAACGGGATTGCCTCTACCCATTTTGTAAAGTAATCAGTTGTAGTAAGGATGTACTTGTGCTGTTTGGAAGAATGAGGTATTATCTCACCAATAATGTCAAGCCCCCATTGTTCGAATGGTTGCTCAATAGTTACTGGTTGCAAAGGAAAAGCTGGTTTCCTTTGTCTTCCACTTGCAGTTTGACAAATTTGGCACTTCCTTACATAATCATGCGTATCTTTAAAAAGGGTAGGCCAGTAATAACCAGCGCGAATTATTTTGTGAGCTGTGGTATCACCTCCAAAATGACCTCCTGCTGGTCCATCATGCAATTCCTGCAAAACCTTTTCAGCTTCAGTTTTTTCAAGACATCTTAATAAAATTGAATCATAATTTTTTCTAAATAACACATTATCAATGATCTCATATTTAATAGCCTTTAACCTTAAAGCGCGTTTACTCTTATAGCTGAGATTAGAAGGAGCATACCCATTTTTCAAGTAATAGATAAGATCAACATACTGAGATACAAAATTTGTAACATTTATCCGACTTACTTGAATATCTTGATTTGATTCTTGATTTTCTAGTATGTTATGAGCTCCTGCCAATAATTTGCAAAACCCTTGTCCTCTAACAATCTTAGCTGGTTTAATATCAATATCATATTCTTGCAAGGTTGTTACCCAGTTAGCTCTCTTTTCTCCTACTTCTTTTTGAATTAATAATTGCCTCACTGCAGAGAATGGGACAATAATTTTTGTATGTGTTTTCAAGAGAAAAGGTCTGAAATGTTTGATTGATTTAAACACAGCAAAGGCTTGTTTTTCAACATCGGAATAATTAAGCTCAGCTCCTTGCAGATTTGAACTAAAGAAAGAAATTGGTGCTTCGATTTCTTGATCATTGAGTTGTGTTAAAACGGCTGCATAGGATGTTTCAGTGGCCAGAGTATACAAAGTAAAATCTTTAGAAAAATACAGGGTATTCAATGCTGGTGCATTAATGATCTCTTGTTTGATTGAATCAAAAGCTTCTTTCTCTTTCTGCCCCCATTTGAATACTGAATTCTTCTTGATCATGTTTTGCATAGGTAAAACAATAAAATAAAAATCAGGAATAAATCTTTTAACAAAATTGATCTGTCCAAGAAATGATTGCATGGATTTTTTGTTATGAGGTAAAGAAATATCATAAATTTCTTTCACTCTATCTGGATCAATATATATACCATCTTTTGATACAACAAATCCCAAGAGTTTCCCTTCATCCAAAGCAAAGAAAGATTTCTTTGGATTTAAGGAAATACCAAACCTTCTACATCTTTCAAATATTTGCTTTAAATCGTGTAGATGATTGGCTCTTTTTTTCAAAAATACTGTTATGTCATCAAGATAAATAACAACTGATTTATTGATCAGACCTTTAAATGCTATGTCCATGGCTCTTTGAAAAGTTTCTCCTGCATTTATTAGACCAAAAGGAATTTTCTGATAAGCATAAGTTCCCCATTTTGTTCTGAAAGTTGTTTTCAATCTGTCATCTGGATGAACTAAAACTTGATTATAGCCCGAAAATCCATCGAGAAAGGACATAAGTTCAGAACCAGCTACCTTTTGAAGTATCTATTCCATGGTTGGCAATGGGAAATTGTCTTTTAAACATGCCTTATTTAAATTTCTAAAATCAATACAGATTCTTATATCACCATTCTTCTTCCTTACAGGTACCATATTGGAAACCCAATTGGAGTGCCTGACTGGAAAAATGATTTTGGCTTTCAAAAGTTTATTAAGTTCTGATTTGATTTGACTTTCGAGGTTTGGATGAATTTTCCTCAACTTCTGTTGAACAGGTTTGATATCAGGAAGCATTGGAATCGTGTGTTGAATAACCGAAGTATCATACGTTTTTAGATCATCATAATTCCAAGCAAAAACGTTTTTATACTTGTTCAGCAGTTTAATGAACGCATTCCTTTCCTCTGGTGTTAAATTGAGACCTAAGTTAACGTTTTGAGGTTTAGAATCAGAACCAAGATTTACTAATTCAAACTTCAAAGTAGACCTTTGAAGTTTAGCATTAGTGACTTTCTTGAATCTGTCTTTAATGTCATATAAATCTTCTAATTTAACAACAGATTTCGGAATGGGATTTTCATTATCTTTTGAAGCGATTTGTAAATCATGATCATCTTCATCAATAATTTTTTCATCATATGATTTCTCTGAAGTCATGAAATTTAGGATATCTTGATCATGATAAAATACTCTCCAATTTGTAACATTATCTAGGACAGATGGACGAAAAATCAATTCTACAGAAAACCTATCAGGACTGCAATCTTCAGTAGGTAGTAGTTTAGATGCAACATTAGCTAACAAGTCAGCTGATGTATTCAGATTCCTAGGAATAGGAGAAATATTGAATTCTAAAAAATGAGTGGTGAGATCTTGTACTAGGGTTTGATAGTTTTTTAGATGTCCTGAAAGGCAATGAATATTATTCCTAACTTTTTTTATGACAATTTCAGAATCACCAAAGACTTTCAAGTATTTAACATCTAACCCTATAGCTTTATAAAGTCCTTGAACCAAGGCTTCATATTCTGCGGTATTGTTATTACACTCAAATTCTAGCCTACATGACAACATGGTTTTCTCCCCATCTGGATCAATTAAGATGCATCCAGCTCCAGTTCCCTCAGTAGATTTTGATCCATCAAAATATAATGACCAAAATAAAGACTTATCTATTGGCTTATCTACAATTATATCAGAAATATTTACAATTCTGGAAGAATCAGATTGTGAAAAATTTTCTATTTGAGAAACAAAAGTATTTACAGAAAAAGGTGATTGAGGTGCTTCGAAGTTTCCCAGGAATGATTCAGCAGAATAACCTCCAAGAATATTGTTGTTGAATGCTACAGGCTCATTAGGTTGTTCGAATTCAGTGACAGTGTGTGTCATATGTTTTTCTCATTCGATTTTGATTTGATTTGGTTTTCCTTTGTAGGGAAGCCACATATGTGAATAATCAGTCGAGATATAACCATTAAGTTTCGCAGACCAGTCCCTGCTTAGAATTAATCCATAGAATTCAGGAATATCAGCAATAAAAATATCGATTCTTTGGAAAATTCTAGGATCGGAAGCTAATCTGATAGTAACTAAATTAATTTCTCCTACAACTTGAACTTTAGAGCGATCTAATTGAACAATATGAACTGCCGATTCCTGTGGTTTGATATTCAATTTGGCACGGACAGAAGTAGGCATTATATTGGAGGAGGCTCCAGAATCAATTAAACAATTGTGCAGATTTTTATTGTACATCCCATAAGTTAGAAGAAAAGGAGGAGTTTGAGAATTTGACTTTTCTCCAATGAGCACAGTATCAATAGCATCTACCTTATTTGGTGGCTTACCATATCCCCTAGCTGCTTTTGCTACTACACCACTTGGTAAAAGAGCAATTGGTGTAGCATTCAATTCTTTCAATAGCAACTTTTGCTGGTGTTTTAGTTTGCTGAGTTCATGTAAGGAAATTTTGGCTTTGATCTTTTTCATGTCCTCAACAATGTTGTATTCCATAGGATCTGACACTACTAAAGTATTTGTTGTTGATGTGGGAGGATTAGAAGAGGATGGCTGATTTTGAGTAGGTAATGGAGAAGTTTTCTTTACAGGGGATTTTTCTTTGGTACTTGGAGTTGTAATTTTCTTTTTAGGAACTGTTTGCACTGGTTCCACTGTAGATTTACTCCTAGTACTTACAGGCATAGCTTCTTCATTATCAGAATTAGGGAGAATAAAATCCCACATTCCATTTAACTCAGCTATTTCTTCATTCTCATCTTCTTCATCTGATACTATAGATGTATCTTCTTCTTCTTCCTCTTCCTCTGATTCTGCATTAGAGATTGCATTAGGAGGTTTAGATTCAACTTGGTTTCTTCTGAAATTTCGGAATGGTTTCTTGGTAGAAGTTTCAGCCACTTGTTTTTAATTTCAACCATTTCATTTGACATGGTTTTAAGAAATTTCTGTAAACCTTCCATGTCGTATGGATCTTTGGCCTTTTTCTTTGAATCATCTTTGAAGCTGACTTTCTTTGATTTCCTTTCCTCGATAGCATTTTTCTTTTCTAGAGAAGTAATTCGTTTTTCTACTGCAATAGCTTCTTTCATATTCTCAGCTAACGTAGGCTTTGCAGCTCTGTCTACGAAAATTGCTATGTTTGAGGGTAAGGCAGTTATGTACCATTCAATTCTGACTTGTTCACTGGGCTGTGAATCTGTGTGAATTTTGTTTAAGAGTTTGTTGAATCTAGCGTTGAATTATTTAATGGGTTCCTTGGGTTCTATCTTCAAATTTGAGAGGTCATTGAGTAAAGTTGCTATTGATCGGTCATCTCCAAATTTGGTTAAAAAATGATCTGCAAAAATGTCCCAACTTGTTATGGATCCTGATGGTAATGAAAAGTACCATGATCCTGCTACTCCCTGAAGAGTATAAGGGAATAGTCTAACTACAACATCTTCATGTGTGACTCCATTCAAATTAATAGCCAACATAAAGTTATTGATATGTTCTTCAGCTTGAATGTTAAGATCTGGGCTAAATTTTGGAAGCCATTTTCCAGGATTGTCTGGTAAATCATGTAAAGGTGCAACCATGTTGACTGCCCCTGGAGTAGCCCATGGTCTAGCCATTATTGGAACAACTATTGGAGGAGTAGTAGAAACTGGTGGTGTTTGAATAGAAGTTGTTGGAATAGATGATGTTGAGATTGATGATGATTGAGCAGATGATGATTGAGTGGATGATGATTGAGGAGATGATATGGAAACAATTGTACTTTGTTGAGATGGGATTTCAGAAACAGGTATTTGAATATTAGATGTTGAACTTATATCACTTACTGATTTCGATTGAGTTTTTCTTGTCTTAACTCTACTAGGTAAAGGGAATTCTTTCAGAGAAATACCAAGTTTTTCACTTTGACGCCTAGTAAAAGGTTTGGAAGAAACAAATTTTGAAGTTACACTACCTTCAGATATTTCAGACTCTTCTAGAGATAATGAGAATCCTTTCAATTTATGAATTAAATCTTGAACTTCGGGAGACTCAGGATTTTGATTGTCTGAATGTTTTGATATTTTGGTAGTGGGTGTCTAAATATTTTCTGCAATTTCTTCTCTAGGATTTTGAATTTCAGAAGAAATTGAAGAAGATAATGAGGGTGTTTTTCTCTCAGAATGGCTTGAGGATAAATATTTACTTGCCATTCATAGCTCATTCCCTCCTTCTAGCGCCAAAAATGTTGAAGCCTAGAAAATCTCTGCTTCAAACATCAGGGAAAACCACCCGGTCGGGACCTTAAGACAGCTCCTTTTCCGTTTGGAATGGTGGCTCCGACTGGATTTAAAGGACCAGTTTCCTTATAACTAAATGGATTGGTTTGGATGGATGGAAATGGGACAGAATTAACTAAAATAAAACTATCTAATTTAAACTAAATGCTGATAAAAAAATTCTAACACTAACCCAGGTAATTATATGTGAATACAATTTAAGATTGTTCCAATTCAACAACAACCATGAAAATGTATTATTATTTAAATTGAAATGTGTAGAAACAAATAAAGATAACTCTGTTTAAGAAATTAAATAGAGTTGTATTAGCATATTGCATTCATAATTGTATACCATCTACATATACTTATGAAAGATAACATTTCAATTATACTCAGAAATGATATATAAAAGGAAGCATTGTGAAAAAAAACATATATAAATGATAGCAATTTTAAAGCGAATATCATAAGACAAAAGAAATCAACAGTGAACAGATAGAAATACCTTGTTCATCTTGAAGACTTTCAAATGCAATCCGATACTCTAATCCAGTAACTCTGATGCAAAATCAAATTCCAAGGTACAGAAATGCAACACTTCAAAGATAATTCCGCATGAAAATCACCAGATGTGATCCTTTTTAAAAATATGTAAGACAATGGAGTACAAAAATGCAATCTCCAAGTCAAAAAATATTAAGATCTAGGACCCTTCTCTAAATGCATGAGAAGGGTTTAAATACTACTTAGCTAAATCTAAAAATAGTCTTATTACAAAAATTAAGGATTCGGTTCAATGACTGTCCTTTTTCTAGGCTAAAATATAGTAAAATTAAAACTAAATCTAACTATCTATGAACTTGATCTTTAAACTTGCAGGGATCTAGCATAGTTTTGAGAAGATGCGGTTGACTGACTTCAGAATTCAACTGTCCTGAAAAGACAGAGTTGGCAAGCGTAGGAGCGATCTTCTCTGTAGCATTGATGATACAATTAAGCACATTGTGCTAACTGTGTGGCTTCACCAAGTACATCCAGTATGAGTCCCTATTCAATCTTGTCAGCCCTTGGATAGATTTTGCTCTTTCTTCTGCCTTTTGCCTCCATTCTGTTTGCAGTTGATTTTCCTGTGGGAGATATCCTGGAACAGTTTCAGGAATCAAATTAGCTTTGTGTAAATTGTCATTTACACAATCAGTAAGAGTGTTTGCCGCTATAGCCGCCTCCTCTGCTGCCTTTTTTGACCTTCTGATTTGTGCATCCCAGTTATTAGAGCTTTTTACTCTGTTATCAATTTTGCAATTTCATCTTGATTTTGTTTCACCATTTTCTCATATCATACTTTTAGCCAAAGTAGTTTCTTTTTATTGATTTGTCCTTTCGCAGTAGGTTTTCTCTGTGCCGAACATGCTTTACATAATTTTCCTTGCTCAGCATTAAGTGCCTTGAATTTGGTCAATGTTTCCTCATTTTGTCTTATAGTTATTTCAAGTCTCTTCGACTCCTGACTTTTCTCCAGAAGAGCTTTATGTTTCTTTGAGAACTCCTGACCTCCAACAGCTTCTTTAGTAACTTCTAAGAGCTCTATAGAGGCCAATTTTGGAAAAATTACATACCTTATCTTGTGGTAGAAACTGTGTCAATTTGCCCACTTGGATATTTGAACTTGTGAACAACGTCTAAAACATCCTTTTTTGGTACTGTCCACTCGTGTTTGATTTTCTTCAATGGTTCATCTCTTTTGGTCCATTCCTGTGTGTATTCTGACAAATTCACATGTTCTCTGGCAAATTCTTCCATGAACTGTTTATTGTAAGTCGCCTGAGGTTCCGGAAACTTGTACATCAACCTCACGTTTTCTGTGGTGAATGACCCAATTAACTCTTCAGATGGAGTTCTAAATTTCCTGTCTGAGATATCGGTGTTGTCCAGCACCTATCTCACCATGTCTGTATATGGGAGAATCCTTGGCCTTGCTGCTATTCTATGCAGAAATGAGCAAGCCAGTTCTCTAAGGGTTGCCTCAGACGTATTACTGGAACCTGCTGTAGCCACAACTTTCATCACCACAGGATTTTCTTCCTCTAACAGATTATACATTCCTTCCCAAGTGGATATACCTGCATCCTTATTACAAGCGGTGTCTGCATATAGCGAAGCCATTTCTTTGTTTTCAGAACTCGAGCTCTTCTCCTTCTTACCCATATTGTTTAGTGAAAGCTTTGTATAGACGTTTGCTCCTTCGTGCCTGCGTTTTACGAGTAAATGAGAGTAATGGCATAAGAAAGGTGGTGAGACTGATTTAAAACTGAAAGCGGATGAAATATAATATTTTAATTGTGAAACGACTTTCAATTTAAACACAATCTCATTTACCATTAATTTTCAATCCAATCATTTAATTTAATCATTTAAAGCTCATACCAGATTTGATATATGGGAAGATTGCCTTTGGACAACGCGCCTGCATGAATCTATGACATTGCGATCTGCAATTTGCTGCGCAATATCGCAATATCGCAATGTCGCAATATCGCAATATCGCAAAATGAAGCCATCGCAGTTATGTAAATAGCACAAAAGCGGAAATTCCGCAATAGCGCAAAAGCGCATATCACAAAATCGCAAAAGCGCATATCGCAAAATCGCAAAATTGAAAATAGCGCAAAAGATATTCACTAATCACTTCTGTTTTCTGCGCTCTGCGATTTGCGACCAATGCGTTTGTTGTATAGGCTTTTGGGATCGCATTATCGCAAAAGCGCAAAATCACATTTTCAGTTCTATAAAAGATATATACCATTTTGCTATGGATGCGCTATCTTGTTTAAAGAGAAATTTTATTGTAATTTATCATAAACTTAAGTATTTCTTAATGATTTTCTAAGGGATTTCTATAAGCTTATGATATAAAGTTTTATTTGAAAAGGAAAACAAATCCTAATTGATTTTTTGGATATTTTAACTAAGGGTCCCCATTTATTTAGTATTATTACTTATACTAAATAAAAAGGGGGGTTGTTCCTGGTCACAACATAACCATAAGAAGATATATAATCTTTTTGGAATAAAATGGTGATTTTGGAGGAATGAGCACTTTTTAAGATATCTGGTTGGGAGTGATAAGATGTTGAATACAGATTTTTCTCCATAAATACAAGGAAATATTGCTAGTATTCAAAAAAAAATTTGTCAGACTCCCATACATTGAATGGGAAAACTTCTCCATCTTGGAAATAGAGGGTGGAGAGGGATTATTTCATACATGACCCGTGGGAGATTGTCAATGGAGAAACACCAGAAGATCTGAGGCAATGATCAACCAATTATAAGAACAAAAATGCCCTGCTTCTCATAACTGTTGAACCCCAGGATGACATTCTTCAAAACATTAGATGATAAATTGTGCTGTCCAAACCTGGTGTAATTTAAGAAGCTTATATGAAACACCAAATGAACTTATGGTTTTAAGACAAATTTAAAGATTTCTGAAAGAAATTAAGAACATGTCCAAAAAATGAATCAACTTGAAAATGAATTGTCAATGCTTAAGACCACCATCGAAGACATGGAGGTTGTAACCATTTTATTGAACAGCCCTCCATACATGTACCATAATTTTGTGACCTTGTTGTGCGTTTCTTCTAGAATTGAAGTGCCATCATTCGCAGAATTAGTAGGATTGCTTATCCAAAAAGATAAAACATTGAAGAAAGATGAGGACCAAACAAACATTCACAGGAAAACACAATGGTTGTGGCAGGGTTTGAGGTAGAGTCAGGAACAATAGCTAGCAATAAAATCAAATAAGTAATTCACGAAATACAAAAGGTAATTATCAAACCAACAAGCCTAAATATTGTAATTATTGTGGAAAGAATAATATGTAGAAGAGGAATGTTTTCTGACAAAACAGAGGAATAAAGCTAGAGGCAAATGTAAAGGCAAAGGTGGTAGACATAGAGGCAATTTTGCAAAGAATAATAAAACTATGAAGTTGAATGAGCCTAAAACAGACTAAAAAGAACTAGATGCTTTTCAGTGTCTCAAAAGGGATGCAACACAGAGAAATAAAACTAGAGCTGGATGTAATGGAAAAGGTGGCAGACATAGGCGCAATTTTGTAGAGTAATGAAACTACAAAGTTGAATGAACCTAGAACAGAAAATATTTTTATGTTCACAAAATAGGAAGTAGAAGCTTCTCAGTGTCTGTGGTCACTGGTGTTAGACTCCATCTTGTCAGTCTTCCATCAAAGTCAAATTCATCAAAATTCATCTCTCGTCATTTGCAGTCATTTGGGTCAAAAAGAGTTATTTTAAACTTGCATGGGTATTTTGTGCTGATCTGAAGAGGCATCTCAAAACTACATTAAATGTGTTGGGTCCTGTTGCGGGAAACTAATTTATTAGCTGTAGAAAATGGACTGAACCACAAAGTATTTTGGTGCTTGTTTTTTGTCTTTCTAGCTGATGCCACTAGGGAGAATAGATAGTTGGCAGCATTAATGACAGAGTTTGGAAATGATAGCAAGGACATGCCTCTTGACATTGAAATGATACATCGAGAGATTCTATGGCAAGTCACATTTATTCAGGATTCAAAGGCAGTGATAAAGAAAGAAGATGGCAATGTTTCCACTTCCAGCAGTGTCACAATTAATTTGGATGAGCATGCAAGTGACATTGAAATGATGATCTGTTAAGCATTATGTGGATCCTATTTTGAATCAGCATAGGCAGTCATCTGTTTGGAATGCTGAGCCTCAAATTTTTGATCTGAAACTTTGATGGATCACCTAGCAACACCTTCTTGCATTTTGAGAGTTTGTCATCAAGTCTCCTAGTGTAGCCTGTTCCCAATGGGGCCGTTTCTCTTCCAAGAGACTCAGAAATCTTTGCCAAGGTACTACAGTCCCAGGTCTTAAAGGTAGTTTATGTCAAACTCAACCTGTTGGACCACCTCCTGATGACTCAGTGCCCCTTCTATTGATGAGATATTTTCCACTTGAGGCTAAGGTTATATTATTTCTTGTGGAGCAACTCAAACATTGTACTTTGGATCATGTAAAGGATGGTAACATGCTGACCCTCATATCTCATGTTTTGGCTAATTTTACATGAAGACAATGCATCTTGTGAAGTAGGTGCTGACAATGGTCTTGTTAGTGTTTTATTGGATATCTTGTCCAGCATTTGCCTGCAGGTATCAAAAAGTGAGGGCCAGCCAGATTTTAAGTATGTGACACCCATGCTACTAGTTCTTGATAATTTGTTACAGTTGAAGCAAAAAGTTGATTCTAAATTCTGAACTGTCCAAGAAAAGATGGTGATGCTGAGAATCCTGAGAACTTGCAATCTCCTTCATCGTGCAGAGCCAATGATTGTGTTTACAAAATGGAATAATTTCAGACAGCTTACAGGACATAAGGAAACACAAATTTGTTCATATTTTAGTTGACCCATGAAATGCAGACCTTAGTGCTTATGTTGATTTTGCTTATGTAAAACAAATCATGGAAGAAATGGCAGGTTCATGTCTTCGATCAACATGGAGTGATTGCAGAGTTTAGAGGGCGAAAAATTGTGTTTGCGTACCCGTGGCAGTATTACAGGTGCGCACTACGCATCAGGTTGAGCGCGCTATGCATTGGAATATTTGCCCAGACCTTGCTTGATGCTAAGATGGTCTTTGAAAATATCACTGGGGACAACATATGTGTATCTGATCTGTCCACAGTGGCCCGGATTTTATTTGATGTAAGCTATATTGAAGAGGCCACTGTATCTCCAACCGCGCAGAATTCGATCTTGCGAAGAATTCCTGAAATCATTTAATTAATCATTATGGCTGGTAGTGCGTGCTATATTTATTCTTCAAGGTCTTTGTTGAAGATCGACACATCTGCTGCTACAATTTAGCGACCTTATGCTTTAATCGCCTTGCAAGCAGAACACTTATAATGTGCATTGAGGGTGGCTGTTCGGGAGCCAGCAGGGATGTCGTTTCAGTGGCCATCAGGGCGAGTTCCAGGAGGCTTTCTATCTGATCCTTCAAAGTTGTTAGTTCGTGAAGATGATTCTATCAACAAGTGCGATCCTTTGGGCAGTTCAAGGAAAAGGCTCTCACCTTTTCCTTAAATCTGACTGCCAATGTCAAAACACCACAGGCAACACAGTCCTCAACAAACAATGTGGCAGGCATCAAAGATACGAGACATACACGTGGGAGTACAAAAGCATATGAATCTTGTTCTACTCCCCCATCCAGGCCTAACTTTGAAGCTACAGAAACTAGTTAAAACACCCAATACCATGCCTATGAAGCGGAAAGCAGTGGACAGGGACATCACAGTTCCATTGTTGAAGCGTCCAGCAATCACTGATCCTGGAAACTCATCACCTATCTACATGACACCTAATGTTCGTAAAAATAATCTTTGTGTAGAAAATAATGGGTTTTATACTACTCCAAATTGTGTCTTGCGGGATAAGGTGGATGATGTTAGTTGCATTGGTTCTCCTTGTGGTGGGCAGGTGCCAACTTCTTCTTCTCAACCTGGTTTACTAGCAGACCCACAGTCTGGAAACAATGAGCGCGACCCACCTGGGCGTCGAGCGACCCACCTGGACGTTCTTCGCAGTGTAAAAATACAACGTGAGCGACCCACGCAGAAGGTGAGCGACCCACGCATCAACAGAGGTCCGAAAAGACGTGTTGAGCGCCCAGTTTCGTATGAAATTGGCTCCCTCGACTTCGTGATAGTTTTTATGCCACTAAAGCAGAGCCATGTCATTATGGTATAGCATGTTGATTTGCTGGACATGTTCTGAAATGTTATATATTATTCGTGGTGTCATTGAACAGCTTGAAGACAAGCAACGATATTCATAAATTATTGTGTGGAAAAGTTCGTTGCATGTGTTTGAAATACACAGATGTATTTATCTCGGGATCGATAATAAGGAGAGTCAGAGTCAATAAATAAATCGAAATGAAAGTGGCATTATTCCAGGTGGAAGTCATTGCGCTATTTGGGCAATCGATTCATCTCCAGGTCAAAAGAATATATGTGAAATGGCAAACGCATTTTGAAGGTAGGTGCATAGGGATGTGCCAAGTGGCATTCAAAGATCGATTACCTATTTTTCCTTTAGTCTACGCTCCAGGTCATTAGAAATCCTCGGCTGGAATATTTGGAGGTTTTTCTATCTTTAGAGCAGATAGATGATCCTTTTCTATCTTAATGACTTCAGTTAAAACTCTAAATGGATCTGCGCTCTAGTATTGGCTATCAGAGGAATTCGAGGGAAACAGTGTTCTGTTTTTAGAATAAATGAATTAATCTATTCTATCTTTGTAATTTCAATTTAAACAAATTCCTTGTCTTGGGGTTGATTTGTTTTCCCCAGCAGGATTTTATTTATACATTGTAAATCAATTGTAGGAGTGAGAGTTCTGAGAGCTAGTGTAGGAGAAAATTAGAGCTTTATTGTACAGTCTTAGACAGAGATTTTAATGAAGAAATACAGCTCTGCTTTCTGAGATTCCTGTGGCTTGTAATTTAGCAAATGTTTTTCCTTTTGTTTCATATGTAGCCTGTTATGTGTTCATGTCATTTATGATCATTTCCAATTGAACAAATGAAGTGTTAAGGTAGAATTCATATTTGGTATGCTCTGCCTTTAAGTTTGTTCATATTTAATGTTTTCTTCTGTTCGACAAGGATTCATCCTCTATGCCCTTGTCGACTTCTCAACAGTCTTACCATTCCGTTTATCTCAATTTAATTGTTAAATTTCTTGCTTACCTTGCCTCAGGGGATAATCTGTGTTTTTCATTTGATCTCTGCTCTTGCTGTCTTGGCCTCACACAGCCCAGAAAACCCCGACATTTATTAAAAACCCTTTTATATTAGTTTACTAGCCTAAGATCAGCATTCCTTATCGGTCATCTCAGCCCCTTGAAAATCCTTTTGCCGAGATAGACCCGGAGAGAGCCCTCTCCTGTCCTCATAGGGCTAGCTACGAGGCTAAGGTTGGTTTGATGTTGCCTCGAGCCTCGCCTCTTTCAGCCTGTGGCAGATTCGAGCGCTAACAACTGGTATCTTAATTTTGGAGCTTCCAAAAATGTAACTGGGAGGAAAGTTTTCAAAACTTGATAAATGTGAAAATAAAGTTGATAATTATATTAAGCGATAACAGAATATGTCATGTATGAGGTAAAGCAGAAATACCAACAAGAATTTAAAGGAACAGTAATAAAAGAATTAAAATATCCTTTATGTCCTTTGTTTCAAAGGAAAATTTTCTTTTTCATTTTCTAGAAGAAGCAATGTTTGATCAAAGAGGAATAATAATATTGTGGCCATAGGTACACAGTTGCTAGTAATTTTTTTTTTAAACAAGAACTGGAAAATTTTATTATAATATAAAATTTGTGAAGTCAACAGGGGAAGTACAGCAAAAGAGACAACCAGTTTCCTGCCCCTGAGGAGAGATTAAACAAAATATTCTTCTTACTAGACCATAAAATTCCCATTTTGACCCAAATACATGGCTATGGAATGTTTTGATAATGCTCATATCCATCTACTATTAATTGCCCCAATTGTTTACATGTGCCAAGATTTCTTGTGTGTCCACCTATTCATTGTTGACACATAGGACAAGAAACCATTGCACCATTCAAAACATCCTTTGAGGGTTCTAATTCGAAAAAAAGTGAGCCAACTTATTGTCCTTTGGAGTTTTACCATGAATCATATGCCTGATGATGATTGTGGAATCCACAAATACTAATAACTTTCGTATGCCACATTGGTGTGTTAATGACAGACCTTGGAGCATGGCACATGCTTCTGCCTGATTGTTTGTCATATGACCAAACTCCATGTAAGCAAGTTTGTGCATGCGCTTGAGGCCGAACACTATTATCTCCCAAAACACCATCTCTTTCGAAGTGTACGATTCATAAGGGCGCCACTCCACTTTCATCCAATATCCTAACTGGAGGTATTTGGCTCTAAACACGGCATGATGCAGTAACTTGCAAATAATGGGACTTGTAGGTTTCTTCCAAACACTGCCCCATAAGACTAATTACCTCCTCCTTTCTGCCTACTTCGGTTCTTGGTTGTGCTAAGCAACAGACAGATTTGGTGTTCCACACAGCAGTTGCCAAGCTTGTAAGACCATGTATACCTTATAACTCTTGTTCTAGGTCCAAATTCCAATCGAGTCCTTCCCACTGGGGTTTAGAGGAGTACCCATCCTTAGCATAGACCATATCAACACTCTAGCATGAACCAAGCCCATATCATAAGATTCTTTCATTTGACCTTCAATATTAGGAAACTATTTCTCTCTCTCTCTCTCTCTCTCTCTCTCTCTCTCTCTCTCTGGTCATGGCTCCCACGTGCCTCCCATGGTCACCAGCTAGGTCCTCCAAAACTTGGACACTCTCAAGACAACATCACTAGATATTCTATCAGTTCCTTCGCAACAATGGATGCAATGAGAGACTTTCCTTCTCACTCTACATATCCTCATCTCATCTTACAGACAGACAGTTGATTTTTCTTTCTTGCACTCTTCCTGTCATTGCATTATTTAAATCACATATTTGTTTTATGCTTTCTGAGTAGCCCAGTTCACCCCTACAACTTAGTGTCACCGATTGTGTTTCCTTGTCCCATTTAGTAATTTACATATATTTTTGGTAGCTATTGAACATTAATAAAATTATATTATCTATCTTCTCATCTATAACTCTCAATCAATCACCTACCAGTTCTGGTAATTTTGAGCATGTTGTTGTCTTGATATTATGCTATATGAGCTATCTCCCATTCAATAATGTTTAAACATCATTGCACAAAGAAAAAATAACTTTTTTTCTAAAAACATCTGTAAGGCCACATATACTAGAGGACGCATATCATAAATGAGAGTGTACAGCAAGACAGAAATGAAAAGGGACAAGGTACACTTATATCTGTACAATTTACTAGGGTTGTAAATAGTGAATGATATAACTTATCTAACTCTTTCAGATTTTGGGAACGAGGAACAACTTTCAAGGATTTCATATACCTCATGGCAATGAGCTTTTCACTTAAGTCTTTAACTAATGAACAACATAATCATGAAAAACGAAGCATCCTAAAACAAGTAATATTTCAACTTCTGAAATTAAACATTTCTATCATTTCATGTGTTCAACAAAGATAGAAATATACCAACATTTTGAAAGGGACAGAAAAACAATAACAGGAATACAAGAGACCTATGTTTCAATTCCATCAGTCTTACAAATTGATATAACAAACAAGATCTGGTAAGGTTTCCAAAAACATAGATCACTGAAGAACGCTATGATTTAATATTCATACCCAGTGGCTGGAACTGACAGAATCATACAGTCTAGAAAGCAGAGACACATAAACAAAAATTACATTAAAGTGAATAGACAATCAAAAGAAGCCAATTAAACAAATAAACTCTATGCATACATTGAAAGCATATGTCAATGGTGGTATCGTACAAAGAACAAACTGAAACATAATAATCATAATATTAAATTATGCATATTTTGTTTCTACTTTCATGCATACACACACACACAAATTCCATATCAAAGAAAAAGTGGGGATGCATCATGTGCAATTAAAAACAGTTTCCCCATAGTATAAGGGACATGCATCATTTCTATTACTGTAATTCAAAAGAGAAAAGAATCCTCATGTGCTTTGTTGTATTTGCAAATGCCAAATACTCTAGCAATGCCACAAACACTTTCTAAGTACAGGGATGTTTATCTTCTCAGACCAAGTCACAGCTATTCCTTGCTTTCTATGTCAACCAGAATTAAGGAAATAAGTTTTGGACATGGTACAAGTTTCAGAAACAGTGCTTCCAACTTTGAGGAAACATGGAAATGCCATATCTATCTCTAGATTTATGATTAGGAAGGAAATTTTTATTTGTATGGTATGCATATAGGTGTGGAGTATGAGCTTCCAAATAAACTTCTATCTGTTGTCATATAGATTATTACTTTTGTTTTTACAGATATGAAAAAAAATTTAGACACTGGAATCTGCTGGAAGATGTCTAAGAAAACTTTCACAGAGGTTTCCTACACATTTTTGTGTCAAGTCCATAATGAAAATGATTATGATAATGAAACAATCCCTAAGCCAAAATTTTCTGTTGAAATAATATTATACCCAACATTGAAATTTTGTGAAGCCCCATTTTAGCTACAAGTATTTGTTCTCACCATATATATTTGAAGTTTGAACCTTCATTCATGGCAAAAAAATAAATGCATATAAAGCAGAGACTAATGTATAATCATGACTTACCATATCGGAAGAAAGGGTGGTCTGTAGCTCGATTTCTTTCTGCAAGATTTGCTTTGCCCTGCTCTTGCGTCTATCAATCCAGCTATCTGAAGCGATCAATAACTAATAAGGGCATGGATGAAGGAAGAGGTCTGCAGACTCTAGTCTCACTGCTGGGTCTATAGGTATGCTAGCAGAGTAATAAACAGGTTATGCTTCGACTACTTAATCAAGTTCAATTTCTGGTGGTAGATCAACAGAAACTGCGACTAGAGATGGACCGAGATCCAACCACCTCTGCCCGTATGGTACCTAGGTAGCCGGGTTGCTTATCTGGTTCTTCAACTGTCTTTGTCTTCCCTTCTGCTCTCTTTCTAGCTGTCGTTTACTCTCAAACTGGAGGATCTCCTGCCTCAGATGCTAGTAGTGAAACTGGCATTGTAACTGGATTTGCTACTAGCTCTATCATGGGGACTTCACCAAGCTCCACTTTTCCAGTATTGGCAACTCCATCCAACCAATCAACAATTTTTTTCCAGCTGTATCTCAGAGCTCTACTATATACAAACTATGGGAGGCCCTAACGGACCAGAGAGGGACGGACTAGAGAGAGTCGGCCTCACTGAGCTTGCAAGAACTTAGAAAATCGGTGTGCACAAAGCCCAGCGACCTCTCCGAACCACTGAAAAATGAAAAAATGGGGCGAATTCCATAGAAATTTGGAAAATCGGGGGCGAATGCCATGGAAACCTGGAAAATCGGGGGCGAATTTCATGTTTCCTGTTTTGTGCGCCCTTTTTTTGGTGGGCTAATGTTAAATAATTAATTATTTTTAAAATATTTTTTGGGCTAACTTTATTAAACTATAAAAAATTGGTTTTATATAAAAAATTCGCCCTAATAAAATTTAAAATCCCTTAAAATTCACCTTTGGGCTAAAATTCTCCCCTAAAATTTTCCCTGGTGCTGCTGTGCGAAAACTTAAAACAAAAAAAACATTAAACAGGCTCACTGCACTTTTGGCTTTTATATGCCGTATATATTAAAAAATTACACGAACCACATATGTGACTTAATCTAAACTCTATTTTAAAAAAAATATCATATGGGACCCACAATACAAACATCAAACTGAAAACTCCGATTGCGATTGACAATCGAATGCGATTGGAAAATATAAAAGTTGGCTCATAAACCAATCGGGTCCGAACCTCAACTATGTGCGATCGGGCCTCGTTCTAAAGAGGTTCCGATTGCGATTCAAAATGGATGCGATGAGTCAAATAAACTCCGGCCTATGCCTGGATTGGGTCCGCCACTTCAATAGTGCAATCAGGCCCAACACACAAGACCTTCCGATTGCGATTAGGAACCGGATGCGATTGAATTATGAACTATGGCATATAGAGAAATCGTGTCCGCCACTCCAATCGGAGCATACAACAAAAGGGTGTGATCAATAGGAAAGTTCCGATTGTGATTAAGATCCCGGACGCGATGGAAAAATAAACTGTGGCATATAACTCGATCGGGTCTGGCCTTTGATCGGAGCTCATAACAAAACTCCGCCGATTGAACCTTGCGATTCAAGACTTGCGATTCCATTGAGATTTCGCCACGTGGTCAAGTGGACCCATGGGCCTCGGCTGTTGGTGGGGGCGATTTATAATAAGGTTTGGTTGTATGTTTTATATACAGCCGTTCCATTGCGGAACTCTGCCACATCCACAAGACATTTGATTATTGCGATTGTGATTTGCGATTGCAATTGGATCACATCGCATCGCAGAACTCTATATCAACAAGACACTGCTCCAAAAGAAAACTTTGTGATTCCAATTGGCATATAAATGATGGGGACCACCTGTCCTGCCAATTCAAAAATAAAAGGACTCTTGACTGTTTAAACAAATTTCTCCATTTTTGGTTGTTGAGGGCTTTAAAGCCCGAGATGACTGTCTTTAATTTACTCAGCTCCTCCGTAGAACAGATCTACGAAAATCTTCATCCTTCCACTGTGAAGAACGGCTCCACCCATCACCTGTTAATTCTCCTCTGCAATCTGTGGTTGCGGCCCATCACAATTTAATTTAATTCATACGGATTTCTCCATGCTTCTTCAATACAGAGTGCTGTGCACTCAAATCTTTATTGCTGCCTCTGTGTACTCATTTTCTTCCTGCCCAAACGCATGGCAGGTGACTTTAATATTTCAACACTCCCCCTTAAAGTCAGCTGCTGGGTTATCCATCATACCCAAGCATTTTCTTAGAAATTCAAAGGTCTTCTGTCCCAATGGTTTAGTTAGAATGTCTGCATATTGCTCCTCTGTTTTACAATGCTGTAAAAAAATTTCACCATTGTTCACCAATTCTCTGATATAATGAAATTTTGTGTCTATGTGCTTTGTTCTCTTATGAAATACTGAGTCCTTTGACAATGCAATAGCTGAGCTATTGTCATAATAAATCACTGTCCCTTTTACCTGTTCTTGACATAGACTTCTCAACATTCTTCTCGTCCAAATTGCTTGACACTGTAGCTGCCACATATTCTGCCTCTGTTGTAGACAATGCTATAATAGGTTGTTTCTTAGAAGCCCATGATATGGCTCCTGAACCCATATGAAAAATATAACCAGAAGAGCTCTTCCGATCATCTACACTTCCAACCCAATCACTGTCAGTGTATCCAACTAACTCTGAATTTTCTGAAGCTGTATATAAAATACCAAATCTTTTTGTTCCTTTCACATACCTCAGAATTCTCTTTGCTGCTTGCCAATGTGCTTCTTTTGGCTTCTCCATAAATCTAGAAATTAAACTAACAACATGCATAATATCTGGCCTAGTTGCATTCAAATACATGAGGCTGCCAACTATGCTTTTATACAAACTTGGATCGAAATCCTTGTTGCTGTCATCTTTACTCAACTTCAATCCCATTACTGTGCGAGTAATTGCAGCTTTGCACTCCTGCATATTAAATCTTTCTAAAGCTTGATTCACATACTTCTCTTGGGATATAAAAATCCCTTTCTCACCTTGCTCTACTTCTATTCGCAAGAAGTATCTCAACAAACCCATGTCAGTCATTTCAAATTCATTTTTCATGACTGTTTTAAAATTTTCAACAAGGTAATCATCATTACCTGTAAAAATTAAATCATCAACATATAAAACAACAATCAACAGCTTACCATCCTTTTCTTTGATGTAGAGGGTGGGTTCTCCCTCACATTTTTCAAATCCATTCTCCAATAGATACGAGTCTATTCTGCTGTACCACGTTCTTGGTGCTTGCTTCAGCCCATAAAGAGCTTTCTTTAATTTGCAGACCTCTTGGCCTTTCTTCTCATATCCTAGAGGTTGTTCCACATATACCTCTTCCATTAAAACTCCATTTAAAAATGCAGATTTTACATCCATCTGATATACTTTCCATTTGTTTTGTGCTGTTATTGACAACATTTCTCTTACTGTCTCCATTCTTGCAACTGGTGCAAAAGTTTCTTCATAATCAATCCCTTTCTTCTGCTTATATCCCTTGACAACAAGTCTGGCCTTGTGTCTCTCTATCTTTCCTTCAGCATTGCTTTTGGTCTTATAGACCCATTTTACACCAATAACTTCTTTACCTTCTGGGAGATCAACTAACTCCCATGTTTTGTTCTTCTCCATGGCTTTAATTTCTTCGTCCATAGATTCTATCCATTTTCTATCTTTAATTTCTTCTTCAAAATGAATAGGATCATCAACTTGACAATACAAAGAAAATAAGGAATTCATACCTTCATTTTCCGCTCCTTGCTCATAGATTTCTCTAATGCTTCTGAACCTTGTTCCACTTTCACTTGGTGTAGTTGTGCTTGAAGAAGCACTCAATTCTGCTCCATGTGGTGTGCTTGGAGATGCACTCCCGCTTCTTCTCAAGGGTGTTCTCACTGCCGCTTGAGGCGTCCCTTGCTGTCCTTGTGCTGGTGGAGGTTGTGCTATGGATGGGTTGTTAATTTCAACCACATCTCCTTCATCTTCATCATGAGACAAACAATTTTTAACATTGACTGTTTTCTCAATGCTTCCATCCCGTGCTTCCTCTTCAATAAATTGCACATCTCTCCTTATTACAAACTTCTTTGTGGATGGGTTATGCAGTCTGTATCCTTTGGAATCTTCACAATATCCGAGGAAAATGCACTTCTCCCCCTTACTATCCAACTTCTTTCTCAATTTGTCTGGAATGTGTACATATGCCACACATCCAAAAACTCTCATGTGGGTGACTCCCTGTTTTCTGTCACTCCACGCTTCTTCTAGAACTTTGTTCATCACCGCTTTTGTGGGGCATCTATTCAAAATATATACAGCATAGTTTGCTGCTTCTGCCCAATACTCATTTGGCAAGTGTTTTGCCTTCAGCATGCTTCTCACCATCTCCATTATGGTTTGATTCTTTCGTTCAGTGACTCCATTCTGTTGCGGTGTGTACCTGGTGGTAAATTGCTTGTGTATGTCGTTCTCTCTGCAAAAACGTAGAAACTCCTTTGATATGTATTCTCCTCCTCTGTCGGTTCTGAGGACTTTAATGTGCAGTCCGCTCTGTTTTTCTACGAGAGCTTTAAAATGGTGAAATTTTTGAAAAACTTCACTCTTATATTTTAAGAAATAAACCCACACTTTTCTTGTGAAATCATCTATAAAGGTCAGCATGTAATTGCTGCCCGAAACAGATGCTGTTTGCATCGGCCCACACAAATCTGAGTGAATAATCTCTAAGGGTGCTTTCGCCCTTATGCTTTTCCCTGAAGGAAAATTTTTTCTATGTTGCTTTCCCAAGATGCGCCTTCACATAGGCAGTCAGTCTTCTCAATCAATGGCAAACCTCTTACCATTCCTTTTATGTGCAGCAAATTTAATCCTCCGAAATTGAGATGTCCAAATCTCAAGTGCCATAACCAATTTTCATCTTTTTCTTCCTTCTGGAAGGCTTCTTATGTCACAGCTGCTATACTCTTTCCTTTTCCCTTCAAGTCAATGTTGAGCTTGAGTGGAAACATTCTATTGATGTTCATTTGGATTTCAGCAATAATTTTCTTGCTTGGAGGTATATCTTTAATTATGCACACATCATGTTTGAAAATTACATTGTAACCTTTGTTAATGAGCTGCCCAATGCTCAAAAGATTACACTTAAGACCTGGAACATAATACACATAAGGAACAAATTTTTGCTCCCCATTTCTTGCTTGAATACTAACTCTGCCTTTTCCTTTTACAGAGATCTTAGTATCAGTCCCTGTGGTCACTTCAGATTTAATCTCTTCATCTAGATTGGAAAACATTGCTCTGTTTCCAGTCATATGATTACTACATCCTGAATCTAAGAACCAAACATCATATTATCTATCCTATGCTACATTACAAGCTAACAACACATTACTTGGGTTATTTTCTTCTTTTGCTACATTATAATTCTGCTTATTTTTCATGTCATTTTGCTTCTTTCTACATTCCTTGGCATAGTGCACATATTTTTTTCAATAATGAAATTGGACATTCGATTTGTCATACCTTTTTCCATGAGTATGTTGGTGTTGATGTCCACCTTGCTGGCTGTTGCATTGGTCGTGGCTCTGACTCTGACTGTTGCTCCTTCCATGTGAATGTGAAGGGTTGTTCCTTCCACTTCTATTTTGGCTTCTGCCTCTACTTCTTCCTTTTCCTTGACCTCTTCCTCTTCCTGAAGGCATCTGGGTCTTGAGGGCGTGCTCAAGAGATGAGTGTTCATCTCTGCTCAATCTTTGTTCATGAGTTATCAACGAGGCATGAAGTTCATCTACTATGAACCTTGAGAGATCTTTGGTCTCTTCTATAGTGGTTACAATAACATCAAAATTTGAGGGTAAGCTTCTCAAAAGTTTCTCCACAATCCTTCTTTCTTCAAGATTTTCTCCATGGGATCTTATCTGATTTACAATCCCAATCATGTGTGTAAAAAATGTGTCTACATTATCTGATTCTTTCATGCAAAGAGTTTCAAAATCTCTTCTCAGCAACTGAAGTTTTACTGTCTTAACTTTCTCCATACCTTGATAGGCTACTTTCATAGTTTCCCATGCCTCCTTGGACTTCTTAGCTACTGCTATCCTTGGAAACACACTCTCAGTTACATCTTGATACAATAATAAGAGAGCTTTAGAGTCTTTCTTCCTATTATTCTTCAACACATCCCTCTCTGCTTGAGTTAAGGCATTAAAAGCCTGCTCATCAGCTGGTTCTGTAAAACCATCTTCTACAAGTTCCCATAGGTCTTGTGATACAAACAGGGCTCTCATGGTAATGGCCCAATAATCATAGTTCTTTCCCTTAAATTTTGGGAGCTGCACATTTCCAAGACTCATTCCAGTGCTTGGTCCAGCCATTACTCTTAAACTGAACACTGAACTTAAACAAACTGTCTTTCCTTTTCCTGAAAGAACAAACTATTTTAAACACAAAACAACATCACTATTATCTTTGAGAAATACCTAAACTTTTGACTTCTGTTGAGCTTTCACTCTGCTGGAGAAAACGCTGCAACTAGTCTTCTTCTTCTTCAGCCTCTTTGAAACCTTCAAAGAGCCTAAACTAGCTCTGTTACCATGTTGGAATATTGAAAATTCCAAATGGAGAGAGTAAGCTCCTCTCCTCTAAACACAAAGAAATTTAAAAAAATTGACAAGAGAGAGAGTTTTTCAATTTGAAAACAACTTCTATTCCTTCAAAATACTGTTACAAATTCTTCCTCTTAACAGAGGGATAACAAAAGCAGGACTGCTTCACACGCAGTGCCCAAAAGGACTGCTTCCTGTAATGCTTTTTTTGTTTTAATTTTTTGCACAGCAGCGCGGAAGAGAAGAAATACACAGCAGTGTGGTTTTAACACAGTGACAGAGTTTTTTTTAAAAGACAAGGAGTTATTTTGGGCACTGCGTGTGAAGCAGTCCTGCTTTTGTTATCCCTCTGTTAAGACGAAGAATTTGTAATAGTCTTTTTAAGGAATACAGGTTGTTTTCAGATTGAAAAACTCTCTCTCTTGTCAATTTTTTTAAATTTCTCTGTGTTTAGAGTAGAGGAGCTTACTCTCTCCATTTGGAATTTTCAATATTCCAACACCATCGAATACCATAGATATTTTATTTGCCAAATAGTCGTTTCAGATTGGATTAGTTTTCATTACGAAGTAATTGACAATCCTTTCACAATCCATAGTCATATGAATATGAATAGACAACTACTTTGTCGAAGACTTCCAAAACATAAATCGAAAACAAAAGGGCACACTCACAATTAATACACAATATTTGAACAAATGTAGCGTATTTAACGCAGTTGTTTGGACAATCATAAGCATCACATTATAATCTGTCGCTATGATTTGGGAGGTATATTAGCTCTCTTCCATCAGGTAGATGGACAAAACCAGATGATTAGTTGCATGCTCTCACAAGCCTTCTTTTCATAATTTTAGCAACGTATATATCCGTTATTTCTCTGTTTACTAAGGAGTAGATAAATACTAGTATTGTATTTATGCTACGTAATTCTACGTCTAGAAATTTCTCCTCTAAACATTTGGATTAAAGAATTCTCAACAATTGAATTGAAGGATTATTCCATGCTGCAATAATGTAGTTAAACTGGATATGAAACCTCCACCAGAAGACCTGTATTTTTTACATTGCGATGGCCCTGATGGAGGTACAGGACCTCTTGGAAGAGATTCAAGCAACCCATTCTTCATATCAATATTATTTTTCTCCACTTGATCCTCTTCAAATATGAATTCAAATTTCAACGACCTGCAAGACGAACCTTGACTAATCATCGTGGCTACCATAATCATGGAAATCAATATTACTAGTCGTGATATGATTCTCATGTCCATATTACTGCAACATATATAATCCTTCTCTCCACAGTCACAGCTATGGATTGTAGCAATATAAATATCATAAGAGGAATACCGATAATATGAGTGAATCTAAGTGTTAGAATATATATATATATATATATATATATATATATATATATGAGATGAGAGGAGATGAGAAGTTGTGAGTGGATCTTGACACACTCAATGGAATGAGTAGAATTTGTTGGTCCATTCTTTATGGTGTGACACCAAACGTTGAACCATTCAAAAGTGAAGCCACCTTTGTAGATATCAAAAAAGGATATTCAAACCGTGTAGTGTAACTCTTCTTAATAGCAAGACTGCGTCTGTTAAAACAATGACAAAATTATCAATAAACACAATGTAGAACACAATGTAGATTTATTTTCATATAGAGGGACTAAATTTTTTAAATGAACAAAGTTTTGAGTCATCGCATGCTTGTAGGTTAAATGGTTTACAAATTCCAAGTTGAAAAAAGAAAATATATATATATATATATATATATATATATATATATATATATATAGATATAATTATTTATATATATCTATATAATTTTTTTTATAAATAATTGTACCCAAAAATTATTCTGTTGAGAAAAACGATTTTTAATATCTACAACATAAATACCAAATAGCTCTATTTAGTTGTAAGTTATTTAAATATTTGTTTTATGATCCTTCAAAGCTATTATGATATTATAAAATTAAGTATTATAATATTACAAAAAAATCATGTATTTGGTAATAGGATTTTGGCAAAACTATATAGTAAATGTAAAGGAAATATGTCAATGAAATTATGTATAATTAAATTAGAAAAATCACCAAAAAATATATATACATAATAAATTAAAAAACAAAATTGGTAAGTCTTTTTATATATATAAATAAAATTAGTGACTATAATTAAAATGATGAGATATTTATTTATACAATATATAAAAAAAATGTAAATACGTAATCTGGTTTGTGATTTAAATTATGAATGTATTTAATATTTAGAACTTTATAAATTTTAAATTAATTGTAACACTTCGACATACTAAACAACTACCCAAATATTAAGAAAACAAATGTCATGAAAAATAAACAAATAACATGGTGTGCTATTTAATTTCAGTTCATATACATTGATAGATTTTACATTATGCTAATTAAAGGTATTTTGCAAAGTTAAATTTGGTTCAAGGTCCTAACTCTGGCTTAAGGTGGTTTTACCACTTTCACAGTGAATACATGTCCATTTATTTTTTATACTCCATTTCTATGCGAGTAGTCTTTAGTGCGACTTTTTGAACGCTTTTATGGTGACTTTTTACGGTGTAATTTCTCTATATTTCGACAGTAATTTATTGAAAAGAGAAGTTTGATTGCTAAATTTTCACAATGGAGGTTCCTTAGAGGTTTTTGAGGGTGTTGAATCCATATATAGAGTTAAAAAACCAGTTTGAATAACAAAAACCAAGATTTTACCTCAAAAATTTTCACTAGATTCTGGCACCTGAAACTTCAAAACGTCGCACTAAAGACAACTCCATTTCTACATTATGATGAGTCATACAGCTAGAATTTCCACTGAGTTTTATGTTAACAATGGTAATTTATTAAATGCATGTATGGTATCAGGACCAACACCTATCCACTTGGTAGAATATCTTGAATCACCAAGATTCAGGTTGCGTTGGAAAAGAGACAGGGAGGGAAGCATTTCAACACTACTAGTTCATTGCTCCATTCCATTTACCTTCTTTTGCCTTAGCATCGGGCTCCTCTATTACCTCCAAGGTCTGGTTCTACGGTTGTGCCGAGCTATGATTTTTCCTTCTACCCGTTAGTTTGTCAACATAAACTATTTTTGGCTCGACCATCTCTTTCAATGCAACGCCAATTCTTTGGTTCTTGTACCTGTGGGGTTTGTTTTTAATTTGAGGGTTTTTCTTGGAAGCAGATAGACCTCATGGGGACGTTTGGGTGTGGAGAAGGATTCACCTTTCACTCCATGAACTCAGTATTTCCACCCAATTTCTCAAACCCGCATTTTTTTCCAAGGAGCTAATCAGAAATTTTGTAGATCGGTCTTCAATGTTAGTCACATTCATTCTTGGTGACTGTGCAAAGGTGCATGTAAATTTTGTGTAAATTTATGTTCATCTACACTTTTTATAGCTTGGAAGTCGACCGAGACTTTAACTTCGTGCTTGGTTCTGGTTCTATGCAGGCTCTAATTGCAATCTCAGGAGGGTTCAGTAAGTTGGTAATGAGAACCTCGTTCATGGTTCAATTTCTCGGCTCTTCTGCTCATATCGAGCTAAGCCCAGGTCAAATTACTGTTTTTTATATTGATTTATATGTTCAAACCATCCCATTTTTTTCTGGGGACTCTCCTTTTGTTGGAATCTCTGAGAATTCCAGAACAATATATAGAGAGAATGATACTCTCCTTTAATACAAAGAAAATAAAAAATTTTCTTCATAGGAGACAGAGTTTGCAAACTATAACACTTTCATTGACAGTAAAAAAAAAGCTATTACAATAAAAATTTCCTCTATTAGAAGGCTTACAAAATGTGGACTGTTACAAAACATAGTGCCAACAACACTCTCTGTCTCACCTACAGAGAAAATACACTCTCTATTTTTCTCACAAAAAAAAATTGCCTTCAGGCACACTCTATTTTACACTACTATGTTTAAACAATACTTTGTTCTGTGTATATTACAATACACTTTTCATTATATGTCTCTCGGGCTTTTTCACACTTTATATATGTGCAGCACTTTTAATAAAACAAAACTATATAAAAATAACCATATGAATAAACTTTCGGGGCCCACATTATATTTGCCCTCATATTACAATATGCGCATATAGCATATGTCAAACATATGTATATATATGGACTAATACAAAGGTTAAGTCACGCGATGTGTTAAAAGCATTACAACGTAGAACTTTGAAAACATAACCAAAACCATAATAAAACTTCTTCGCAAACGCCCGGACTTCAAAAATGATTGAACCATATTACAATGCGAAATTCACATTACAAAACCGCATGACGTCACCTCTCCAAAATAAAAACCCGAAATATTATAAAATGTGGCTTAATAAAAGTTTGGGTCTGAAATCGGAGTTTGGGTACAAAAACTTTTGAACACGCGATGGATTATATAATCGGGTGTATAAAACCATATCGGGTCCGGATTTCAACTTGCGAACTGGCCCGAATAAAATGCGATCCAATCGCATACAACCATGTGCATTGCTGACATGGCGAATGGGGACCACTGGTCTTTGTGGGTTGCGGGGACCACCGATCTGCGTGGCCTCAAACAAAACAAAATAAAATATTCCCGAGTAGAGAAAATGAAAGCTATGTTTGAGTCCGACTGTTCACCGAAATGGAAAGCGACCAGAGTACAGAACTTAATGAAAAAATTTTGGAAAGTGGCTCTGTACAGAGCTACAGTTGAAATTAACATTTCAACACTCCCCCTTAAGTTCAACTGCTGGGTTATCAGTCATACCCAGACATTTCCTTAAAAATTCAAAACTCTTCTGCCCCAATGGCTTTGTTAATATGTCTGCAAACTACTCTTGAGTTCTACAATGTTGTAAAACAATTTTTTTGTTGTTCACCAATTCTATGATGTAGTGAAAATTTGTATCAATGTGTTTCGTTCTCTTATGAAACACAAAATTCTTTGATAATGCAATAGCTGAGCTATTGTCACAATAAATCACTGTGCCTTTTGCTTGCTCTTGGCATAAACTTCTCAACATCCTCCTCATCCAAACTGCTTGACATGCTTATGTTGTAGCTTCCACATACTCTGCCTCTGCTGTAGATAACGCTACAATAGGTTGTTTCTTAGAAGCACATGAAATGACTCCTAAACCCATGTGAAAAAAATAACCAAAAGTACTTTTCCGGTCATCTACATTTCCAGCCTAATCACTACCAGTGTATCCAATTAATTTTGAATTTTCTGAAGTAGTGTATAAAATACCAAACCTTTTAGTTCCTTTAACATACCTCAGAATTCTTTTTGCTACCTTCCAATCTGCTTCTTTTGGCCTCTCCATGAATCTGGAAATCAAACTAACAACATGCATAATATCCAGCCTAGTTGCAGTCAAATACATGAGGCTGCCAACTATGCTCTTGTACAAACTAGGATCAAAATCCTTAATGTTGCCCTCTTTGCTGAGTTTTAATCCCATTACTGTGGGTGTTATTGCTGATTTGCAATCCTACATGTTAAATATTTCCAAAACCTCATTAACATATTTTTCTTATGAGATAAAAATCCCATTTTTAGTTTTCTCTACTTCTATTCCTAAGAAGTACTTCAGCAAACCCAAATCAGTCATTTCAAATTCTTCTTTCATGACCTTTTTAAAAATTTCAGCAAGATAATCATCATTACCTGTAAAGATCGCATCATCAACATATAACACTCTAATCAACATCTTACCATCTTTTTCTTTGATGTATAGGGTGGGTTCTCCCTCACATTTTTCAAATCCATTTTCTAGTAGATAGGAATCTATCCTACTGTACCATGCTCTTGGTGCTTGTTTTTGGCCATAAAGAGCTTTCTTCAATCTACACACTTTGTGCTCTTGGACTTTATTTTCATAGCCTAGAGGTTGTTCAACATAAACCTCTTCCATTAACACTCCATTTAGGAATGCTGACTTCACATCCATTTGTTAAACTTTCCACTTGTTTTGTGCTGCTATGGACAACACTTCTCTCACGGTTTCCATTCTTGCAACCGGTGCGAAAGTTTACTCATAGTCTTTCCCATGCTGCTACTTATACCCTTTGACAACAAGTATGGCCTTGTGTCTTTCAATCTTACCTTCAACATTACTTTTGGTCTTGTAGACCCATTTAACTCCAATAACTTCCTTACCTTTTGGGAGTTCAACTAAATCCCATGTCTTGTTTCTTTCTAGGGCATTAATCTCTTCATCCATAGATTCTATCCATTTCATATATTTAATAGCTTCTTCAAAATGAATAGGATCATCAACATGAAAATATAAATCAAAAAAGAGTTCATACCTTCATTTGCTGCCTCTTGCTCATAAATTTCATTTAAATTTATGAACTTTGTTCCTCTTTCATTTGGTGTATGAGTGCTTGAAGTAGCACTCGAATCTCCTCGTTGTGGTGTGCTTGGAGAAGCACTTTCATTTCTCCTCAAGGGTGTCTCTTGTTTTTCTTGTGTTGGTGTTGTTATGGAGGGATGTATTTCAGCCATCTCTTCATCATTTTCATCATGAGACAAACAGTTTTTAACTTTCACTGTTTTCTCAACGCTTCCATCCCAAGCTTCCTCTTCAATAAACTGAACATCTCTGCTCACAATAAACTTCTTGGTGGATGGGTTACACAACCTCTAAGCTTTGGATTTCTCACTATATCCAATAAAAATACATTTCTCCCCCTTATTGTCCAACTTATTCCTTAGCTGATCTGGAATGTGTGCATAAGCCACACAACCAAAAACTTTCATGTGGGTGACTCCTTACTTTGTGCCACTCCATTCCTCTTCCAGAACTTTGTTCGTAACTTCTTTTGTTGGGCATCTATTTAAAATGTACGCTGCACAATGTGCAGCTTCAGCCTAATAATCATTTGGAAAATGTTTTTCCTTTAGCATACTCCTTACCATATCCATGATTGTCCTATTTTTCCTTTCGACAACTCCATTTTGTTGTGGAGTGTACCTTGCTGTAAACTGCTTATGAATCCCATTTTCTCTGCAAAAACACAAAAATTCTTTAGAGATATATTCACCTCCTCTATTAGTTCTTAGGACTTTGATAAGCAGCCCACTTTGGTTCTCCACAAGTGCTTTGAAATTGCAGAATTTTTCAAACGCTTCACTTTTGTTTTTCAAAAAATAAACCCAAGTTTTTCTAGTAAAATCATCAATAAAAGTTAACATATAGTGGCTGCTAGCAAGTGATGGAGTTTTCATTGGTCCACATAAATCTGAGTGGACAATTTCTAAGGGTTCCTTTGCCCTTATGCTTTTCCCAGATGGAAAACTTTATCTGTGTTGGTTACCCAAGATACAACCTTCACAAAAGCTGTCCGGTTTCTTAATCAGTGGTAATCTTCTTACCATTCCTTTTTTGTGCAACAAGTTAAGACCTCCAAATTTGATATTTCCAAATCTCAAGTGCCATAACCAATTCACATCTTTTGTTTCTCTTTGGAAAGCCTCTTGTGTCACTCTGCCATTTCTTCTCCATTCTTCAAATCTGCCCTCATCTCTAGAGGGAACATTCTATTCCTTGTCATATTCACTTCAACAACACATTGTTTGCTTGATGGTTTATCCATGATGGTGCATACATCATCTTCAAAGAAAACATTGTACCCCTTTTGAACAAGCTGTCCAATACTTAAGATGTTACATTTCATTCCAGGAACATAATAAACATCTTCTATGGATTTCTTTTCTCCTTTCCTTGTTAAGACATTTACATCTCCTTTTCCCATAATAGAAACTTTACTATCTATCCCTAATGTGACTTGTGACTTCACATTCTCATCTAACATAGAAAACATGGATATGTTTCCTGTCATATGGTTACTACAACCGAAGTCTAGAAACCATAAATCTTCACTCTTTTCCTCAGCCATATTACAAGCTAAAAACAATTTATCTTGGCTGATCTTTTATCTAGTGAAATTTGCACTTTTTCTATTAATCATATCATTTTGCTTCTTCCTACATTCATTTGCATAATGCCCATATTTTTTACAATAATGACACTGGACATTGGATTTATCATACCTTTTTACATGGGCATGTTGTTGTCCACTCTGTTGGTTGTTGCTTTGACCTTGGTTCTGATTTTGATTGCTGCCCCTTCCTTGAGCATTTGTTGGACTGTTTCTTTGACCTCTGTTTTGGCTTCTACCTCTTCCTCTCTTGTTTCCTCTACCTTGACCTCTTCCTCTTCCAAAGGACATCTGGGTCTTGAAGGCATGCTCCAAAGACGAGTTTTCATTTCTACCCAATCTCTGTTCATGTGTCATTAGTGATGCATGAAGCTCGTCAACTGAAAATTTTGAGAGATCCTTTATCTCTTCTATGGTGGTGACTATTACATCAAACCTTGAGGGTAAACTCCTAAAAAATTTCTCCACAATCCTTCTTTCTTCAAGAGTCTCTCCATGAGACCTTATCTGTGTGAGCATTCCAATCACATGTGTGAATAATGAGTTTATATTATCAGACTCCTTCATGCAGAGAGTATCAAAATATCTCCTCAGTAACTATAGTTTTGTTGTATTCACTTTCTCCATGCCTTGATAGGCTGTGTTGAGAGTTTCCTATGCTTCTTTGGATCTCCTAGCTGTTGCTATCCTTGGAAACACACTCTCATGTACTGCTTGATACAAATAGAAGAGGACTTTAGATTCCTTCTTCTTATTTCTCTTCAACAAGTCCTTCTCTGCCTGTGTTAAGGCATTTAACCCATTTTCATCAACTAGCTCTTCTAAACCATCCTCAACAAGTTCCCATAAGTCTTGAGAGGAAAATAGGGCTGTCATGGTTATTGCCCAATAATCATAGTTTTTACCATTAAATTGTGGGAGATGAGCATTACCAATACTCATGCTAGTGCTGGCTCCAGCCATACTTTCACTCTAACTATGCTTCAAATACTTGACTGTTTTTTTAAAACAAACTGACTGTCTTCAACAGTAACACAAAAAAAAATTGTCTTGAGAATACCTTGGATTTTTTTTGACTGAGCCTTCACTCTGCTAGAGAAGCTGCTACAACAAATAAATTCTTCCTTCAGCTCCTTTGACACCTTCAAAGAGCCTAGACTAGCTCCGATACCATGTTGGAATTTCTGAGAATTCCAGAACAATATAAAGAGAGAATGATACTCTCCTTTAACACAGAGAAAATAAAAATTTTGCTTCACTGGAGACAGAATTTATAAACTGTAACACTTTCATTAACTATAAAAAAGAAACTATTAGAATAAAACTTTCCTCTATCAGAGGGATTACAAAATGTGGACTGTTACAAAACACAGTGCCAACAACACTCTCTGTCTCACCTACAGAGAAAACACACTCTCTATTTTTCTCACACAAAAAAACTTCCTTCAGACACACTCTATTTTACACTGTTGTGTTTAAACAATACTCTGTTCTGTGTATATTACAATACACTTTTCATTATATGCCTCTCGGGCTTTTTCACACTTTATATATGCCACAACACTTTTAATAAAACAAAACTATATAAAAATAAACCTATGAAGAAAATTTCGGGGCCCACATTACATTTGTTCTCATATTACAATATGCACATATAACATATGTTAAACATATGTATATATATGGAATAATACAAAGGTTAAGTCGCACGATGTGTTAAAAGCATTACAACGTAGAACTTTAAAAACATAACCAAAACCATAATACAACTTCTTCGAAAACGTCCAGACTTCAAAAAAGATTGAACCATATTGCAATGCGAAATTCACATTACAAAACCGCATGGCATCACCTCTCCAAAATAAAACCCGAAATATTATAAAATGTGGCTTAATAAAAGTTTGGGTCTGAAATCGAAGTTTGGGTATGGAAACTTTCTGAACGTGCAATGGATTATACAATCAGGTGTATAAAACCATATCATGTCTGGATTTCAACTCTGCGAACTGGCCCAAATAAAATGCGATCCAGTCGCATACATCCACGTGCATTGCTGACATGGCGGATGGGGACCACTAGTTTTTGTGGGTTGTGGGGACCACCGATCTGCGTGGCCTCAAACAAAACAAAATAAAATATTCCCGCGTATACAAAAATAAAACTCTATTTTCATTTTATAAACTCTAATACTTTGTTTTCAATTGTGCAGAGGACTATTTTCAATATGCAGGACCGGCGCTGAGAAAATGAAAGCTCTGTTTGAATCTGACTATTCACCGAAATGGAAAGCGGTTAGAGTATAGAACTTGATGAAACAATTTTGGAAAGCAGCTCTGTACAGGGCTATAGTTGAAATTAACATTTCAACACCTCTGCCAGAGGCCATGATACCCCGGTTGGGTAGTTATAATGGTTTCATCCCTTAATACGTTGGGTTGTCAAAGTTGTAGGTTTAAGACTCTGAGCCATACTAGGGTTATTAAACCCCTTTCTATTTCAAGAAGAGGGATCGAGCCCTACTATTAATTTATCTCAAATGTAATGACTTGATTGTTTGAGGAGAAAGTATATGGCCACTCCTAATTAATTTTCGATAATGTGTTCTATGCCTCACTTTACAAGGCTATAATGTTGTTTTTTTTTCTGAATTATTCACATGTTTGTTTAATTACTATTTATATAAATTTGTGGGTTTTATCTTGTAGTAAATGACAATAATGTTGCTTTTCACTATTTGGGTTGTAAAGGTTCAGTCAACTAGAGATACTAATTTTGGTATTACAACATGGTTGTCTAATGAAAATATTTTGTTCTTTTGTTGCTAGGTTATCGATACCTTTTTTCTCTATGGTTTATATCTCAATATTGATTTACGATTATATTTTCGTCATGGTATTAGTTATTTAAAAATTTCAATGATTTTCAGGGATTGGTCCTAAGCAACTAATAGCTCTGGTTGGGCTTGAGACCCAACCTTGCACTCAAATGAAATGATGTTTTCCAGGTTACCGGTAGCTAGTATTTTTTTTGAGGTTATTTCTCTCTCCAAATTCCATAGTTCTTGTATACTAAAGAATATAAATCTGTAATTTAACTTTACTGGAATACAGGCTAGCATGCCATTATGTATAGTGTGTTAACTTGTCTTTACATAGAAATATCCCTATAATAGAAATAAAATTGTATGTTAAATATATATAACCTTATGAATTATCATCATACAGTAACCTATTACTGTGTAGGAAGCAAATAATCACTCACCACTTATCTGTATAGTGTGTTAACTTGTCTTTACATAGAAATATCCCTGTAACAGAAATAAACTAACCTGCTAAATATATATAACCTTATGAATTGTCATCATACAGTAACATATTATTATGTAGGAAGCAAATAAACCATCATCACTTATCTAGGTTCTCGAAGTCCACTACCAAATTCCACAGAAAAATAATATGCACCACACGTACAAGAGATCAGCCTTTTACTACATCTCACCCTAATCTAGTCACACACTCAAGTTAGATTTAGACTATCCGGTTACAACCGGATATACCCTTCTGAATGAAGGAATCACTGGCCACATAACTCATAGATTTCGCTTCCTTCCCTTATCAACAACATCTCATTTCTTTCCTGACCTCTATTCTTGGTTTATCCTCCTCCCTAGAAAGATGTTTTTTTTATTTTCTCACGAAAACATTTTTTTCCTGAGAAATAGATATATTGTAATTGTTTCTAACCTTACGAATGTGGCCAATCATCGCATAACACTTTCCTATAGAACTTGTAGTTAACTTGTTCCATATAATTTAATAATCATTAATTTATTATTATTATTATTATCTCGTCCGATGCCTTTTAAATGAAAATTCACAAAGTAATAAATTACAAGGAGATTACATCTCCCATCCCCTTCAAGAAAAACATTATCTCCCTGTTTTTTTTTCTTTCAAATAAATTGGGGTAGATGTTTTTCATATCCTTCTCATTTTCCCAGGTGGCCTCTTTAGGGCCAAAATTTTTCCATTGGACCTTAATTTGGATTATAACTCATTTCTGCAACATTAATTATTTTGCGGTCTAAGATACACATAGGTTCGTCTCTGTTTGGTTCTACCTTATAGTCACACCATATTATAATTATTAGTTTGAAATTATACGTATCCACACAAAGTTGGTTCTACCTGATAGTCACACCATATTATAATTATTAGTTTGAAATTATACATATCCACATAAAGTGAGAAAAAAAAAAATAGTGTGCTAAAATAACTTATCTATCATTTACGTATATATCTTTCCAATAAATAATATGTTTAGGGTCATATATAAATTTCTTAAGTAAAGAAACATGAAATGCATTGTGAACCCGCATATGGCTAGGTAGTGCCAGCTAAAAATCTATTGGCCCCACTCATCCAAAAATTTGAAAGGGTCCACAAACTCGTGGGGCTAGTTTAGCACAACTTCCCCACTACAAAGTACTCTTTTTAGGTCTAACTTGAACATAAACATGATCGCCAACCTAGAACTCTCGATAATTGCATATTTTATTTGCGTAAGTATTTTTCCTATCTTAGGATGCTTTTAGATTCAACCTTACCTTTTATACAATTGTCCCCATATCCTTCAACATTTTAGGTCCTAACATCAGTTTATCTTTGGGACCACACTAGTTCACGGATGTTTTGCACCTACATCTGTATAACACTTCAAAGGGCCTCTTTTTAAGGCATGCTCAATAACTGTTGTTGTAGGAAAATTCTACAAGGTGAGGATAATCTTCCCACCTCTTGGGTTGTTACATAAAATACATTTGCAACATTTCCTCCAATACTTGATTCACCCTTTCCATCTATCCATCCATATGAGGTCGATAAGAAGTGTTGAAATGTATTTTTGTCCGTAATCCTATGAAAAAAGTCTTACAAAACACAAATGTGATTTCACATCTCTATCTAATATCACTACCTTAGGGATGCCATGTACTCAGAAGATTTCTCGCATAAAAATAACAATGATTTGAACCATTTTATAAGTGGATTGCACCGGTAAGAAGTGTTTAGCTTCACTCAACATGTCAAATACTACCATTATGGAATCATTCTGCCTCTTTTATTTATGTAGAAAGATAATAAAATATAGTGTAATTAATTCCCATTTCCACTCGACAATGAGAAAAGGATGTAATAATCCCACAGGGTGTTCATGTTTTATTTTTTCCTGTTGGCACTCAAGACATTTTTCCAAATATGTCATCACCTCCTTCTTCATTCCAAGATAAAATAAATCCTTTCCTAAGGCAATGATTAATTTATGGTAGGCGGGATGTGCTGCATAAGGTTTCCTATGATATTCATCCAAAAATATATGTTTTATACTTTTTTTATTAGGAACGTAATGTTTGTTTTTAAAATCACTAGTTTATCTTTATTAATGTCCTAGCCTAGTTGTTTTTCCACATTGTTCATTTGTTGTACCCGCTTCCACAAAAATTCATATTCAGGGTCACGTAGGGAAACCTCTTTAATCATCTCCTTAAAATTAGTTTTTGCTTCACTAAATGAAATCTCGTACACACAATGCAATTTCCTACTTAAGGCATCTACTACCCGATTCTGCTTCCCCTTGAGATTCCTAATGTCAAAGTGAAAGTCACTTAAAAAGGCATCCCATCATGCTTTTCACATGTTTAATGTTGGTTGTTTAAAATAATTGGCGAGGCTACTATGATTTGTCATCAACAAAATTTGTTTCCCAAGAAAGTAGTGTCATCATACTTTCAAGGCATGCAATATTGTTGCCAACTCTAGATCATAAGTTGAGTAGTTATGCTCATATTCCTTAAGTTTCTAGGATTCATAAGCCACCACTCTCCCATCCTGTATAGACACTTCTCCCACTCCATATTCACAAGAATCCATGCAGACCAAAAATTCATGTTCTGGGTTTGCCACTTATAACATTAGAGCAGTAGTGAGTAGGTGCTTGAGTTGATCAAAAAAAATTTGGTATTTAGTTCTCCACCAAAACACTCTTCCTTTATTTTATAAGGAGGAAATAGGCTAATACAATATGAAAAATACCTCAATAAAATGGTGGTAGTAACCATCTAGCCCCACAAATGATCTAATATCTACCATGCTTCAAGTGTTAGTCCACTCCATTATAGTTTTGAGTTATATAACATGTCCTAAATATTAAATTTTAGTTTTATAAAAGTAATCACCATCGGATCCATCTGCTAACCAAACAAACCAACAAGTATCTTCTTCATCCATATGGCCTCATGAGCTGCTTGACTAGAAACCAGGTACTTAGCCTCTTCTAAATTGAGTGCAACCAAGAAACTATTGCTGAACCAATGCTAAAGATGCCCCTTGATGTGCTCTTCTAGTCAGATGGACTCCCTTCCCAATTTACATCTATGGAGCCTTGAAGCTTCACTCCCTCTGTTATTCTGTACCAAAGCCAAAACTCTGTTGTGCCTATGAGGTATCTCAACTCATGCTTGCCTGACTTTGAATAGAGCTTGGTAAGCTTAACCATAGATTGACTAAGCTGGTTAACCACATAGCATATGTTTGTTCATGTTCTCACCAAATACATGAGTGAACCAAAAAGTTGTTTGTAGATCGTAGCTTCTACTACTCTCCTGAAGTAGCATCCTCATTCCTCCAGTTCCCTATTAGAGGAGTCTCCATGGGTTTTTTTCTCTCCATGTGAGACTTCCTCGGAATCGTGTTGGCATAATTTCCCTGAGATACAAATATTTCCTCATCTCTTTGCCAAATTTCCAATCCAAAGAAATAATGGAAGAGCCCCATATCCTTCTTCTCAAATTCTCTTGCAAAATCCTCTTTGGAATACTTGATGAGTTTCTCATCAACTCTTAAAATCAAGCCATTGACATAAAGTAAAATTATCAAAAGTTTACCTTCTACTACAATATGTTAAGGGTTTGCATTTTCTTCATTTTTGGTGAAGCCCAACGCAATGAATTAGTTGTTGCTCCTGGTGTACAAAGAACAATGTACTTGTTTCAGTCCATGCAATGCTCTCTTGAGTATGGAGATATGCAACTCTCATCGAAGGTCTCAAAACCTTTTGAATGATTAGTGTACTCCTCTTCCTCAATCACTCTGATGACGAAGGTTACCTTTACATCCATGTGATGTATCTACCATCCCATATGCACTGAAAGTGTAAGGATGGATATGATTGACTAGTACCTTGCTACTGGAGTAAAGGTATCCTCATAATCAATCTCCTCCAACTGAGAGAACCGTCTAGCCACAAATATGGCCTTGCGTTTATCCACACTCCCATATGTTCCCTTCTCCACCTTGTAGATCCACCTCAATTCTACAACTGAATTCCCCTCTAGTCTTGGGACAACTTTCCATGCATTATTTATAATGATGTAGTCATACTCCTCTACCATTGCATCAACCCAAACTGGTTGTTGTGTTGCTTCCTTGAATGAGGATGGCTCAATCTCTACACTCTTCCTCATAAGATCCATGTAGTTTGTGTACCTCTTTGGGGACATTCTATACTTGCGTTATGATATGGGTGCTCCCACATTATCTCTAGCATCAAGCAACAACATGTCAACCTCTTTGGTGTGCTTTATTCCCTCTCTGGATGTCTCTACATGAGTAGGTGCCTCCACTCTTTATTCCTCTACTTTTGGCTGCTCCACATATTGAGGTTCTTCTTTTGGAGCTAATATTTGCTCAACTAAATGCAACTGAAGATCCCTCTCAAGGGAAATTTTCATGGCCTTCTCTTCATTGAATTTCACATATTTTCTGTGCAATATCATCCTCCGTGATGGAAAGTACACCTGATAGCTATGAGTTGTATCGATGTACCCCACAAATATTCCCAACTTAGATGTTGGCTTTAGATTTTTCGTGGCATGTTTGGTTACATGGAAATAAAATTATGAACCAAATTTTTTTAAAATATGCCATATCTAGTTTCTTAACTCAAAAATATTCCTCTGGTGTACTCATCCTGAGAATCCGATGAGGACATCTATTCTAAAAAAATACTTTTGTGTTGCATGATTTTTCCCACAAGTGTAATGATAGGCCCTAATCATGAAACATCTCTCATGTTGCTTCCATAATAGTTATTTTATTCCTTTCTACAACCCCATTAACCTATTGTTTATAGGTGCTATCAATTCTTGCCGAATTCCTTATGAAGCATAAAAGTTCTTGAATTCATTCGAGATATATATTCCACTGTTATTTCTCCTTAGAGACTTCAAATTCTTCCTTGTATATTTCTCGACAAGTTCTTTGGACTCAAAATTTTAATAACGTCTGATATCTCTTCTACATGAAGAATATCCATCACTTGTGTGAAAAATTATCTGCAAAAATGACATAATACATGTTTTGTTTTGTGGAGGTTGTTGAGAATGATCCACTCACATGTGGGTGAACTCTTTCAATGATCACCTTCTCTTGACTTTCCTTCTCATGAAAGGTGTATTTAGTGTACTTAGCCAATGTACACCCTTTGAATCTATCTCGATGTTCAAGTGCACCCTTGATAAGTCCTCTAGAAATCTGTTGCATGATCTTGAAAGAACCATTTTATAGATGCCTCAATCTTCTATGCCATAACTCACCAATGTCTCGGTTCTAAACCTTCTCTGCTTTCATGCACAAGGCAACACAATATTCTACATATAATTTGTAGAGGTTCTTCACCCAATCCCCAATATTCTTCACTTGTTGCGTGGCTTTGTGAGGAAGGAACCCCTTTCCTTTGCTAAATATCACATCCTATCCACGGTCTTCCAACATAAAAACTCAAACTAAATTATTCTTTAAAACAGGGAAAAACATGACATATTTTAATGTGAGATGAGTACTAGACTCCCTCTGAAAGGTAACAGTACCAATTTCGATGGTATTATGCCTACCATCATCATTGATATTGATGTGCATATGGAGATCCTTCTCCTCCAAGTTGCTGAAGAATTATTTGTTGTCGATCATATGGAATGAAGCTCCACTATCCAAGTACCACACAGAACCCATCACCAATGACACCATGCATGTGATGACTATGAAATCGAACTCGAATTGTGAGGCACGTGCTTCACCTGCCACTCCTCCTCAGGACTTCTTGTAGGCCTCGTTGTGTGGACACTTTATGGAATAGTGTCTAAGCTCATGAAAGTGAAAAAATTAAATCTTTGACCAGTCCTTTTTCTTTCTTGCTTGAGCATAATGAGATTTGGAATGGGACACCATCCCTTTCCTTTAATTTTCCTTTCTAGTCAAGCCATAGTTCTCCTCATCATCATTCATTGATGATGATCCATCTTTGGTATTCTACCGAATCTCTTCTTGTGCCATGTCAGAACACAATTTCTCCATTTTTGTAGATTCTACCTCCTTTTCACTGAATATTGATAGTTGTTCTAGATCTTGTTAAGGCGTAGAAGTTCTAGGATCACCATATCATCTTCTACAACTATCACACCAACACTTCCAAGCTCATCTCAACATTAAGTGAACTTCGTCTAGTATTTTGGTATTGTGTCACCCTTCATCTTGATATTTTTGAGTTTTTCCTTCAATGAAAGCTTCTTGTGTTATTTTTTCTTTTGAAAAAAATATGTTAAGGCCTTCCACATAGCATATGGAGTTTACCTTTCATGGAGGCTCGATAAAATACTATTTCGAACTCCTTCTAACGGAATCCTTCTTGCCTTTTCTACATTCTTCTTCCATGTATTAATATTTTAGGCACATGTTTCTATGGGCTTGGGAATATCATTTTCTATGAAATCCTTCTACCCATTGTATTCCAACACTTCCTCCATCATGTCCTTCTAAGCTATGTAATTTTAACTACCCTTAAGGGCATATTCAAGTCTCAACCCATAGAAAGACATCTTGATTCTCTTGTTGTTCCTAATGAGTAGATCTACAACTTCAATTCACTTATTCAAAAAAAAAAAATTCTTCTCCTCTATAGTGATTCCTGCTCTGGTACCATGTGGAAAATGCACATAGATTCAACTAATATTTTAATATTCTAAAACAAAATACTTGAATCTATTCTAGAAATTGCGAAAACCAATTATGATCACATAATAAATTGAACAATAAAGAGAAAAAATTTAACTCACATAAAAAAAATATTTATCATGGGAAAGCCTCAACTCAAAAATTCGCTATCCATATATCGCATTAAGTTAATAATATTAAACAATACAATTTTTCTCTCAAGCTTGAGAGCTCTCTGCACTATCTATGATTATCTCACTCTATCCCAAGAACCTTTGCTCCAATACTTAACCATATTTGTCACATTTGGATTCCCTGCCTTGCTTGCGCAATCCCTAAGGAAATTGAGCCCCTATTGATCAGGAAATTCCCAATAATTGATTGCGCAATACATATAAGGCTTTCTACTTACCTCATGCATGACATATACAATTTTCTAATTATACAACTGATATTACACTTCCCTTTAACTCCAATCTCAACTGGGTCTTCCTCAGATCTCACATGCAATATCTATTTATAACAAATTATCAGCTATCTGATTGATCACTGCATGTGAATTAAATCATATTTAATTCAGTGGACCTCTCACTAGCTCCTCCATTAGTTAGAACTCGCTAAACCCATTCTAACTCAAATAATTAAGTTAAATAATTACAACTCAAAATAAATTGTAACTGGACCCCCTAAAACTTGTATAGAACTCTGCATGCCTCTAGTTTGACCCTCAACTTGAATTTATTGATCTAGATGAGTCTTCACAACTTAGTTAAGTCGTAGAAGATGTCATGTGATGTGGAATTATAATTTACTTCTAATTTAATTAAGTGAAAATTAACTTAGAAGCCTCTTCTTGCTTCCAATTTCAATAGATGAGAGAGTGAACCTTAAACATTATAGAATATAATATTGTAAGGATATGATATGTAGATTTAATGAAGCAAATTGAGCTATTTGGTGCCTACAAGTGGAAGAGAATTGTAAAACATTGAGCTATTAGGTGCCTCAAGTAGAAGAGAATTGTAGCACATTGATCTATCATCTTCTTGCAAGGGGCTACTAGTTATCGAATTAAGAAAAATATTGGAGAAAATATCTCCTATAGGGGTCACCCATATGTTCTAGGTAATAGGGTATAAATGGAGTATATGCAAACCATCAACAGTTGTTCCATCACAAACAAGAAGTGAATCCTTGATAACACTAAAACTAGGATCAATAAAACTAAAACTAAAATAATGTGGAACAAAAATAGAGATTGAAACAGGATTATTAGAGAGAAAGAGTATCAAAAGTCCTCTCAAGATTTAAAAGAAAGCTATAATTCTAGATAAGTCTTAAGGTACCAAAGGATTCCACACATACGCTCATCTAGTTTCCTAAATATATGAAGTCCTCATTTTTTGTTAGTTTCACTTGGTTGATTAAACCTTCCATTGCATTTGAAGTATGGACTATAAAACTAGAGTCAATCCACCAAATATTATGAAAAATATCAACCATATTACATTCATAACACACTAAAGAAACGAGGTAACCTTTATTTTCAAGCCAATCTTTATATTTGGAACACTCTTTCTTGATGTGTCCTTTTTTCTTGCAGAAAAAATAAAATTGGTGTCCCCATTTTCAACTATAGCAGTTTCCACCTTTTTATACTTTTTCATATAGTGAACAACATTTCCTTTTTCTAAAAATCCCTTTCCATGAGTCACTAGATGAGCAATTTCTACTTTCTCTTGCTTCAATCTCCCTTCCTCTCAAACACACATGATGAGTAGTTCATTATATAACCATTTATCATAATGTACATTATAGAAAATATTAAATTGACCATATTCTATAGGTAAGGTGTTTATTATGAATTAGAAAAGGAAATACATAAATAGTGTGACCTCTAAAGCTTAAATATAAGCATTTATATCTCTCATTTCCATAATGTGATCATATTTTACCTTATTACCGACAAGTTTCATGGATAATAGTTTTTTCATAAGGGACCTCGCTAGTGCACTTTCGAAAATTACATAGTATTGTTCAATAACATTAATGAATTGCTTTGCCTTAGAGATTTGTAAAACATAAACTTTAATACCTTTCAACATAGTTTTTGATAAACATTAAACTTTTGAAAATTATATTTCTCCCACCGTTCATGTAAGGCCCTCTCTACTAGTGTACTAGATTCTATACAGATGTGTGGTATATTCTCACGAAACACCAAATCTATGTCCATACGCACTAATGCAATGATAATTTTCTACTTGAGTCCTCAAAATTATAACCAGTTAACAATGGAACACGAGATGATTCATTAGACATCATTTTAGATGTAATAGCTGCAATTTTTTTAAATGCTATGATTCAAATCGACCTTAATTTATGTTACTAACCAATGTTAACAATACTAAAATAAAAATAATGCATCATCATATTCCTCTTGTGATAGAATATTACAATACATGAGCCAATTTATTTTCTCAACAACTTTATAATGAAACTAACAGGTCTCATGTTAATAGGGAGATGACCCATTACCTCTAGGAATTTAAAATCATCTCTAATTTGATGTCTAATTTATAATCATATTCTTATTAATTCATGAGTTATGAGTTCATAGATGGTCAAGGTAGATAATAGATAAGGATATGAATGATATACTTAGACTTTTACTAAATCACAAGCCTCGAAGGAGTCCCTAAGTCGAAGGATTAGCTTCTAGGATCCCCACTTGGTGTGATAGCTAGTGAATCAATTTTACAGAGATTACACTTTTGAAATTCTTTCAAAACTTGTGGATGCCTATAGGATACACTAAAGAAGAGTCTTGTCTAGATGGAATTCAAAACACACTTAGTTATTGAAATTAACACTAATCCTTGGAGAAGCCTCATTATACTTAAAGGGATGAGGAAAATAGATGAGAAAAAGGTGAAAAGAAATATGATTCATTGAGTTAATATTGACCACCAAGGATGTAAGACAAGTGCCTAGCAATTGGGATAATTGGAGTCAAGTATGTCCTTGATTTGGAAACTCGCTTTTCAAGGAGACCTAGAAGCACCTTTGCTATCCCTAATGAAGTAGAAACATAACACATATATTTTTATACTTATATGGAAATTACTAGTGAAGTTTGAAGGACATAAAATGAACCATAACCTGTAGGAGCATTCATTCATCTATTGTCCTTGAATAACACATGAAAATTTTCCAATATATTCAAGGTTGTAACAAAATGTCAATAGTTAAGGCACATTAAAAACCATAATAATAATTAAAAATAAATCCATAAGATCATTAAGAATATATAAATTAAAAACCACAAGATAATTAAGAATATATCCATCCACAAAAATTAAAAAGAGAAGCTCCAAGATACATAGAAGAAATTTCCAAACATCAAAATGTATCAAATTCATCCAAATCCATCTTCTCATTGAAGGTATGAAATTATATAATGCGGGATCAAAAATCCCAAGTGTGATGGATAAAATGAGGCTAGGCCTCATCTATTAATACATTATATAAGAGTTCAAAAATGAAAATGAAAATCCCCTGCAATGCCTAAAATGTTTAGTAACCCACCCATGGTTACAAGCTAGACATTATAGTTCATAAAATAAATTGAACACACCCTATTAGGGACACACTATTATTATGTGAAGGCGTTTAATGGAAGCATTGGGGCCTCATGTGTGGAGGATGATAGTTAGGGCCTAAAAAATAATGAATAACAGGGGGATTCCCTCCAAATGGTGGAAAATGTCTCCAAACGCCAATTTGGAATTTTTGGGCTCCAACTACATACCATGGGTCTCCAAATGGCTCAATATGAATTCAATTCTCCATTAATGAGGGCTAGAATATTAGACATGCACTGCCATGTCTCCCTAGGAAACACAAAATCATCTACGGGCCCTAGATTAACTGCTAAGTGTCAGGTGCAATGTGTAGCTTGTAAGGAAACATGGTCCAAGTGCATCATCATATTTGTATAACTAGGGCACAAAACATCAGCGTGGTGTTTCTCAAAAAACCCATGGTGTGGCATTCAATGCTATGCATGGATGGAGACCCATGGCTCTCAATTCTCCAACTACAAGTGTCATTATGACCCTATAGAGGGATTGGATCCCATATAGGGAGCCCAAGTCCAAGATGAGAACCCACCTACAATTCTATATAAGATCTAATGCCTCTATTCACCTTCCAATACAATAATCCATTAGTGAAATTGAGTAAATAAGCTTGCTAATCAGGGGAAAAAGTGGACACTTCATCGTGTATTTCCCTTCCAAATAGGCTTTGAACATGTATTTTGTTTCATTTGTTGACAAGAGAGGTTAATGTAGGACCCTATTAGGTGGTTTTAACCTCTAAGTGAGTGATAGGTCCATGGTACATCCATCAAATGGTAGGTTTCATGTGCAATGGTGGAGGAACTTAGTGGGGAATAGAGGAGAGGCTCCAAGACACATGTCATAGTACAAGGGTATCTATGATGAAGAAGAACCATACATTGTGTGTAATAATGTGGGAAGGAGAAATCATGGTATATTATTTACTCAACACTTTTTTTCCACCCTTATTCATAATCATTTTTATTTTTATTGTTTTTTCTTCATTTTACTGCATAGGGCTCAAGGGGATGAGAGCATTATGTGTCAAATGTAGTAGTGAATTGCCCCTTAAGGTGGGGAAAATCATCGAACACCAGGGGTTGGGACAATCATGGGTTCCTTAATTTATTTAAAAGGACTATATTAGTTTTTTTGTGCAGAGTGTATTTTCAGTTATAAAACATGTGCATACTTGCCTCATTAGTTTGCTTAAGGATTGAGGTTTTTAACCGTGAATTTTAGATGATTTTAGTGAATTAGAATCATGAAATAAGCACAAATAACACTAAAAAACAATGTAAAAAAGATAAATAAGTCACCGCATAACAATTACAAAACAGGAATGATGAAGCAGCTCACCAGTCTTGCACTACATCTGTTGATCCAGCTCCCAATGGCATGTCCATATTTCATTATGCTCAAAATTTTGTAAATACATGTACCTATAGGCCTCTAATGGATTTTTTTCTCTACACCAATGGCTCCAGAATGCTCCAATTGGTAAAAAATGACTCTTCATTCACTCTAAATCATCTCCTAAATCATGTTGAGTTACAACTGCAGTTTTTTGTTTCCCTTTGTTATTGGGTTTCTTTGGCCTCATTTCAGGATGTGATTTCCAACAATGAGTTTCATCATGGCCTTCTTTTGAGCAATTTTTATGAACCACTTTTTCTCCCTCTTTCCTAACAGATGCATTCTTTTTTCTTTTACCTTTTGAGGTCTTATGTTTGTTTTTACCCTTAAAAGGTTTGTTTCTACCCTCTTTAGAAATGTTTTTCCCTCTAGCTTCTAGATGTGTGGCCTAAAAATATGCTTCATATAGACTTGTGGGGTTAAACATGAGAATATTGTGTTTTAGATAGCTATGTAAGCCTCCTATGTACTTGAGCAAAGTATCTTGGCGCTGCAAATCTACCCCTAATAAGAGAGCTTTTCTCCTTAATTCTTGGGTGTATTCTTGCAGATTTTGTTCCTTCAATTGCCTAAAGTTTTTCCAGTTCATTATTGCTTTTCGCATATGAGCTAATGGATAAAAAAAATTTTTTATTGAAGTAATGAAATATGACCATGATAGAATAATCTTACCATGTTTTTTGATCTCCTCCTTTGTCTTGGCTTCCCAACATACAAGTGTTTCACCTTCCATTCCCAATGAGGCTAATTGGATTTTGGTATCATCATCTTGAAGGTTCTGGATTCTCAAATAGACTTCCAATTGCCTAATCCAATTATCAAGATTTTCTGCATTTACTTCACCATTAAACATTGGAAATTCAAACTTAACAACAACTTTAAAAAAATGACTTTTACCAGTGTTCTTTGAATTGTGTGGCTGATGTACTGAAGTAGAAGTAGAGGATGATGATGATGAGGGTGAGGATTATGGCTCTCCATAGCCTCCATTTCCTCCATTTCCCTTCTTTGACTTATCTTCATCATTGTGACCTCCTAAATATCCCTATCCTTCCTTGTGAAGTTTGGATCCTTCTCCTTCCAGTCTCTCATTCCTTTCTTGATAAAGGATTCTAACCATATAAGTCATGTCAAGGAATGCTTTCTTGAACACTCTTTATTCCTCTTTGGGATAAACTTCTTCATGGATTTCTCCTTCCTCATGAGGCATACTTAATGTAGCTTCTACTTCCTTAGGTGTTGAACTAGGTGGTGGAGATTGTGCCAATCTTTCTCTCCTTTGCTTTACCTCTTCTTGAGACCCTTCTTCTCCCACCAATTTTCCTTCTCCTCTTTTGAGCTTGAGCCTACTAAGCATCTAAAAACTTGCAAATAGTTAAAAAATTCTTTGCACTAAACAACACCAGAGAATAAAATCTAGCTCTGATACCAATCTAATCTGAATGGACTATATTAGTTTTGTTGTGCTAAGTTTCTTTTCCACTATAAAACATGTGCATACTTGTGTCATTAGTTTTCTTAAGGATTGATGTTTTTAACCATGAATTGTAGATTATTTTAGTGAATTAGAAGCATGAAATAAGCACAAATAACACTGAACATCAGTGTAAAATAGAGAAATAAGTGACCAAATAACATTTACACAGTAGGCATGATGATGAAGTTCACCCCTCCTAGGCTACATCTGCTGGTCCAGCTCCGAATGGCTTGTCCATATTTCATTATGCTCAAAAGTTTGCAAAAACATGTAGTTCCAGGCCTCTAATGGCTATTTTCTCCACACCAATGGCTCCATAATGCTCCAGTTAGTCAAAACTGACTCTTAATTCACTCCGAATGGGTGAAAATTGTGTCTCCTAGTCATTTTCCCAGTTACACCTAGAAAAAATCCACTAAAAGTGGAGAACTCCACTTAACTGGAGTTAATTTATTGAAATCCACCCAAAAATAGGTGCACTCCAAAAATCGTTTGGAATTAACCATTACAAAAAAAATTCGGTGTTGGGGTGGCCACATGCCAATGTGAAACCCTGCGGTCATGACTAGAATCACTGGTGGAACCCGAGGCGATAATTGTGGCTTGAACGCACTCCAGTTTAAATTCTATGGGTTAATGTTAATCGTTGGAGAATATAGCTGACCATTGCATGTGATAAGCATTGTGGATAGGCTGGCAGAGTTTGCCAATTTTTTGACACGATTAACCGTCGAGTAATAACATTAATGTTTGCAATGTGAACACTTTGTTGCGAGGATCGCTAGTGAGTTGGGACCACCGGTAGTCCCTAATCCCCAATATGAATTCTGTTAAACTTTATAATAAATGATTAAACAGATAAGTTAAGAAACACTTGTAGCACATGCGGTGTGGTGGGTGCGTGCTCTTACGGAGGTCGCGCAGTCGAGCACTGTGAACCGTCACCCAAAATTTTAATACACCACTACAAGGACTCGTGGCGGCCTCAAGGCTGGCCATGTGTCACCTTCTGATTCGCCATCTCTAAAACCCATACACCAATACAATTGCACCACTTTTCAAACTGCGGTTGGCTCTGAGGAAAAAAATATTCCTTAGAATATTCCTTTTGTTGATTGTGCATTCACCTTGCTGACTAGGCATCCTAGTCAACCCTATCACAAACTTTACTTGTTTGGGATTTCAATCAGAATGTGATATCTCCCTCATACGACATTGTTTTCTCGAACCGTCCATGGCACCAGAATCAGGAAGACGAGATCTACGTAAAAATCCTAGTTTAAAAAAAATCTTATAACTTTGAATTTTGAGCAAAATTTATGAACTTTTGATCATTCCTCCCCATTGGGAAGCTTTTGGACCCCAAAATAATTGATTACCTATTAAATATATGAGGGTAAAACTACCTCACCTTTCCAACCTCCATCCACTTTTCCTTACTTGGCTTAGTGCCTTTGAACCCAACTCGAAGGTAGTCAACACTTCCCCTCTTAGATGCTCTTGTCCTCCTGTCAAGAATTGTACCTTCCTTCAGCTCATTCAGAAATTCTGGTGAGAAATATTCAATAGAAGGTAGCTAAACATCACTTCCTTGATCATTGATCAAAGGTGGCTCATACAAACATAAGTTTTCAACATTAACAACTTAATACATTTTCATATATGAAGTCAAGTCAAGTTGAAATGCATTATTACCAACTTACTTTATGATCTTGAATGGATCATATCTAATGGGTTTGAGCTTTTAACCTTCCCCTTGCATCCTTTCTTTGCTAATGTGAAACCATACCTCATATCCCTCTTGAAACTTGTGATCAACTCTAGTTTGTCATGCCTCTCTTCGTATTTGATTTGACATTTCTCAAGTAGTTCTTGAACTTGTTGATGTATAATCTGAATTTTCTCAATTAAATTTCGAGCCTTGTCAATATCACTATGGCCATCAATTGCAAAATCCTTTCCAAAGATGAATTCTAATGGTGATTTTGGAAAATATCCAAAGCATACTTGAAAAGGTGATGTTTGAGTTGAAGAGTGCTTTGCCCTATTGTAAGCATGCTAAATGTAATGTAGTTTCTCATCCCACAACTTAGGATGTTTGTTGCAATATCCTCTCAATATATGCAAAACTGTTTTGTTCACCACTTCAGTTTTTCCATCTATTTGCGGATGAAAAAAAGTACTCTTTTTCAACTTTGTGGCCATCATACTCCAGAGATTGGAACAAAAATTCCCAATGAACCTAGAATCCATGTCACTAGAAATAGAAGTTGGCAATCCAAGATGAACTCAAACATGTTGAAAATAAAGTTCAACAGTTTGTTCAGCAGTAATAGTTTTTTACATGGCATAAGTATACACATTTTACTGAATCTATCCACAACTACATAAAGATAATCGTGTTGTTTTCTTGACATAGGTAGACCTCCAACAAATTCTATGGAGACACTCTCCCATGGCCTTGATGGTATTGGTAGTGGTGTGTACAACCCAAGCTTCCTATTACTAGGCTTACTTGTTGCACACATAGAACAACCTCTCATAAAACATGACACACTATCTATCATGCAAGGCCAATAGCAATACCTCTGTAGATGCGCCACTTTTTTACTTACCCCAAAGTGTCCAGCAATAAGAGATGAATGAGCTTCTCTCATGATGCTTAGCCTCTTTCCTTGTGGTATACACAACTTGCCCAAATGAAACAAAAAATTATTATGCATGTGATAATATTTTTCTTCAACTTGATTCCTTTCACTCAAACTAGCTTACACATCTTGAAAATCAATGTCATGTGCATATTGTTCTATGTAACTCTCATGTACAATAGAATCATTTTTTAGTAAAGTAGATGCACTAATGCTTGGTCCTGAAAGCATATCAACAATTTTATTGAAAGTACCTTTCATGTACCTTATAACCAAGTGAAACTGTTGAAGAAATCCCATCAACCTGAAATGTCTTGATTGCTGCAATTTTGTTCATGACTGCAAGTACTGTAATGGTTGGTGATCGGTATGCACAATAGTCTCTTTACCCATCAAGTAGTGTTTCCACTTCTTAATACTTTGTACCAACACATATAGTCCTTTTCCATGTGTAGGATAATTTGTCACATCACCATTAAATGTTTCAGAATGAAAAGTGATAGGCTTAACATGCTACAAAAGAACTACGCCCATGGCATAAGCACTAGCATCAGTTTGAATCTCGAATGGTTGTCTAAAATTTGGTAATTGAAAGACTGGAGCTGAACTGATCTTGTATTTTAAAGCTTCAAAATCTTGTTGTTTTTTGTCTCCCCATTGGAAGCCTTTCTTCACACTTGTCACTACATGCATAGGAGCTACGATGGAAGAAAAGTTAGCAATAAACTTTCTCCAATACTGAGTTGCATCTAAGAAAATTCTTACCTCGGTTACTGTTTTGGGTGTGGGCCAATTCACAATGGCTTTTAATTTATAAGGTTCAATTCTCAACTCTCCTCCTCCTACAATATGTCCAAAATAAACCAAAAAAGTCTTTCCAAATTCACACTTTGACATCTTAAGAAACAATTTCTCTTTCTTAAAAATATCAAGCACTCTATTCACATGAAAGACGTGATCTTCTCTTGTTTTGTTGAAAATAAATATCACAAAGTCATCAAGGAATGGATGCAAAATACTGTCCATAACACACATGAAAGTTGCTAGTGCATTACACAAACTAAATGGCATAACTAAGCACTCAAAGAGTCCTTGTTTGGTGTTGAATGTAGTTTTCCATATGTCACTTTCTGAAATTCTTACTTGATAATATCCACTTCTTAAATATAACTTAGTGAAAAACTTTGATTCTTTCATATGATCAAGCAAATCATCTATTCTTGGGAGTGGGTAACGATTCTTTACCATTATCTATTTCAAAGTTCAAAAATCGACACACATGCGCCAAGTCCCATCTTTCCTTCGTATCAAGACTATGGGAGAATTGCATGGTGAGGTTCTTGGCCTTATGATTTCTTTCTCAAACATCTCTTTGATTTTCCTCTTTATTTAAACATTCTCCATTATCGACATGTGGTACATACCAATATTTGGAAGAGGAAAATCTTGTTGAAACTGAATCTCATGTTGAATCTCTCTTTTTGGAGGAAATCCTGTTGGCTCCTGAAACATCTCATGATGTGTATTAACTACATTATATAAACCTTATTTCAGCTTAGGATCACATCCCTCAAATGATTCATTATTAAAATTAGCTTTAGGCTTAATCATAATAAGAACAAAATTATTACTTGAATTTACCAACCTCTTTACTTGTCCAGCATCTACCATAGCAATGTTTGTCTTCTTGCGATGTGCTCTAACAATGTACTCCTTTCCATATTTGAATAAATGATACTTGTTCTCATGGCAATGGAAGATCTATTTCCCTTCATACAAGTAAGGACTCCCCAACACAATACCTGTTATGTCAAGAGGAACCACATCTAATTCAATTGTGTCAACAAAATTTGCAGTGATTGCAAACCACAATATGCATTTCTTTGAAACCTGTGAATTTTCATCCTTACAAATCCAACCCAGTGCATATGGTTTTGGATGTGGTATGGTGTGAAGATTAAGTTTCTTGACGAATTCTTCAGAGATTAAGTTTTCTTGTGGCCCACTATCAAACAATGTGTCAGTATTGGTATGTTTGGATATGACCCTTAGATGAAACAGTTCAATCTTCTTCATTTGGAGCATGTATGTGACAGTTTGTTGTACTACTATTGGGTTTAGTTTCAATTTATTTTCCCTTCATGTTCTTCAATCCCATGGCTGTAATATTAGATTCATCACTTGAATCAGCTCCTAAATCATGTTGAGTTGTAGCTGCAATTTTCTGTTTCCCTTTGTTATTGGGTTTCTTTGGTCTCATTTCAGGCTATAATTTCCAGCAATGAGTTTCATCATGGCCTTATTTTGAATAATGTTTACAAACCAAATTTTCTCCCTCTTTCTTAACGGATGAATTTTTTTTCTTTTACCTTTTGAGGTCTTCTCTTTGTTTTTACCCTTAAAAGGTTTCTTTCTACTCTCTTCAGAAATGTTTTTCCCTCTAGCATCTAGATGTGTGGCGTGAACACATAATTCATCTAGAATTGTGGGGTTAAACATGAGAATAGTAGGTTTTAGGTAGCTATGTAAGCCTCCTATGTACTTGAGCAAAGTATCTTAGATCTGCAAATCTACCGCCTCATAAGAGAGATCTTCTCCTAAATTCTTGGGTGTATCCTTGCACATTTTGTCCCTTCAATTGCCTAAAGTTTTTCCAGTTCATTATGGATTTTTTCTTATGAGCTAATGGATAAAATTGTTATTTTATAACAGTAATGAAATCTCACCATGATACAATAATCTTACCATGTTTCTTGATCTCCACCTTTTCCTTGGATTCCCATAAAACAAGTGTTGCACCTTCTATTCTCAATGAAGCTAATTGGATTTTGGTATCATCATCTTGAAGGTTTTGCATTCTCAAATAGACCTCCAATTTCCTAATCCAATTTTCAATATTTTCTGCATTGACTTCACCATTAAACATTGGCAATTCAAACTTAACATCAGTTTTTAAAAAATGACTTTTACCAGTGTTCTTTGACTTGTGTGGCTGATGTATTGAAGTAGGAGTAGAGGATGATGCTGATGAGGGTGAGGATGATGGCTATCCATTGCCTCCATTTCCTCCATTTCCCTTCTTTGACTTATCTTCATCATTGTGACCTCCTGAGGACTATCCTTCCTTGTGAAGTTTGGATCCTTCTCCTTTCATTCTCTCATTCCTTTCTTGATAAAGGATTCTAACCATCTCAGTCATATCAACAAATGCTTTCCTGAACACTCTTTCTTCCTCTTTGGGATAAAAGTGTTCATGGATTTCTCCTTCCTCTTGAGGCATGCTTAATGTAGCTTCTGCTTCCTTAGGAGGTGAACTAGGTGGTGGATATTATGGTAATATTTCTCTCCTTTACTTCATAGATTCAACAAAATGTGTATACTTATGCCATGTAAGAAAACCATCACTGCTGAACAAACTGTTGAAATTTATTTTCAACATGTTTGGGTTCATTTTGGATTGCCAACTTCTATTGTTGGTGACATGGATTCCATTTTCATTGAGAATTTTTGGTCCAATATATGGATTATGATGGACACAAAGTTGAAAAATAGTTGATTTTCATCCGCAAACCAATGGAAAAACCGAGGTGGTGAACTGAACCATTGTGCATCTATTGAGAGGATATTGCAGCAAACATCCTAAGTTGTGGGATGAGAAACTGCATTACATTCAGCACGCTTACAACCGGACAAAGTACTCTTCAACTCAAACATCACCTTTTGAAGTATGCTTTGGGTATTTGCTAAAATCAGCATCATAAATCATCTTTGGGAAGGACATTGCAATTGGTGGTCATAGTGATATTGATAAGGCTCAAAATTTCATTGAGAAAAATTATATTATACATCAACAAGTTCAAGAACAGCTTGAGAAAAGTCAAAGAAAATACAAAGAGAGGCATGACAAACATAAGTTGATCGTAAGTTTCAAGAGGTAGATGATGTATTGTTTCACATTAGCAAAGAGAGGATGCAAGGGGAAGGTAAAAATCTCAAATCCATTCGCTATGTTCCATTCAAGATCATAAAGAAAGTTGTTAATAATGCATTTCAACTTGACTTTCCTTCATATATGCAAATTTTTTCAGATTTTAATGATGAAAACTTACGTTTGTATGAGCCACCTTTGATCGATGATTAAGGAAGTGATCTTCAGGTTCCTTCTATTGAAGATTTCTTGCCAGAGTTTCTGGATGAGCTCAAGGAAGATACAATTCTTGACAGGAGGACAAGAGCATCCAAGAGGGGGAGTGTTGACTACTTTTAAGTTGGGCTCAAAGGCACTAAGCCAAGTAAGGAAAAGTGGATGGAGTTTGGAAAGGTGAGGGAGTTGTACCGTCATCTAATGAATAGGTAATCATGTTTTTTGGGGTCCAAAAGCTTCCCAATGGGGAGGAGTGATCAGGAGTTCATAAATTTTGCTCAAATTTCAAAGTTACAGGGTTGGGTTGAAACTAGTATGGTTGCATAGATATCATCCCCCTAATTCTAGAACTGTGAAAGGTTCAAAAAACCGATGTCGTATGAGGTAGATATCATTTTCTAATCGAAATGCCAGACAGGTAAAATTGCGATAGGTTTGACTGGGATGCACAGTTAGCAAGGTGGATTGTACAGTCAGCAAAAGGAATAATTTGAGGAATATTCCTTCCTCATAGCCAACCTCACGTTGACAAGTGGTACGATATTATTTTTTGAATGGTTGTACATTTTTTTTGAAGGCCAATCGGAAGGTGCCATGTGGCTAGCCCTAAGGCCACCATGTGGTTAATATGTTGGCATTTGGGAGTTGGGGACTACCGGCGCTCCCATCCTGCCAGCGGTATTGCAACAAAGTGTTCACAATGAAAACATTAATGTCAAGGCCTGACGGTTAATCATAACCTCTAACCACAATACCACCAGAATTCTCTGCAAACTTATCACATGTAATGGTCTCCATTACATTCTCTGCATGGATTAAGTTAACCACTCTCCAAACCGATGTTTCAACCGAGGTTTAAGTTATGGTCTCCTCCTGCGGTTGTGGTCACCAAGTGGTTTGGGGTTGGCATGTAGCCACCCCAACCACTAACCATTAAATGATGCATTCTTTTGCGGTAGTGTTTTGGAAGCACACCTAAAAAGGAGGAAATCACTATTTTGACTCCAGTTAAGTGGAGTCCTCAACTTTTAGTGGAGCTATTCTAGGTGTAACTGGGAAAATGAGTAGGAGACTCAATTTTTTCCCATTCAGAGTGAATGAAGAGTCATATTTGACTAATTGGAGCATACTGGAGCCATTGGTGCAGAGAAAGCAGCCATGAGAGGCCTGTAACTATATTTATTTGCAAAATTTTGAGTGTAATGAAATATAGACATGCCATTGGGAGTTGGACCAACAGATTTAGCCCAGGAGGGGTGAACTGCTTCATCATGCATGCTATGAAAATGTTATATGGTGACTTATTTATCTGTTTTACACTACTTTTCAGTGTTATTTGTGCTTATTTCATGCTTCTAATTCATTTAAATTATCTACATTCCATGGACTAAAAACATGAATCCTTAAAGAAAAATAATGAGACAAATATGCACACGTTTATAAACTGAAAAGACACTTAGCACAAAAAAACTAATACAACCATTTCAGATCATTAATGATGAAAAGGGCGCTCATAGGGGCCCTAGGAACTAGGGAGGTGACAATAATTATAGGGGGGAGAGCTCATGTTTGGATATTTCCCATATGCTAATTTTGTTTTTCCTCCCAATATTTTTCATTTTGTGGTACATTTCATGTTGCATGTGTTTGTATTATTATTTTATCCTCTTTTACCAACATCAACCTTTGGGGCATCATTCCAAGACTGACCTGAGATATGGACAAGAGGAAGGGGAGGGTAAAACCTTGTGAACCCTATGGAAAAATGTTGACCCATATGGGGAAAATGTTAAAAGGGCTTGTAATGAGTGGAGGGGAGTGAGATATATTATATCGGGGAGTAGGACCATACAACCAAATAGGTATTCCCATGTAGTGCCACTCCTAAAGCAAGTTGCCAATAGAGTAGCTCCCATAAGACTCAAATTTAGGGTTAACCCTTAGTTGAGGTAAGTGAACAAGGGTGTAGTCAAATCCCTTTCTTTTTGCTAAATCGCCCCACTACTCCATGCCTAAATGTGGGAAAGTAAAGCAAGTATAAACACCCAATTATATAATGAAAATCATACCTTCAGAGTTTTATGGCTTACCTTCAAACATACAATCATGACAAATGAGCGTGGGTACACAATGGTTGGCTCAGGTGGCAGAGGATTGTAGCACATTGGGCTATCACGTGCCTATAAGGGGATATTATTTATCAGATAAAGATAAATATAGGAGAAAATTTATCCTATAGGGTTCATCCACAGGTTTTGGGTAATAGGGTATAAATGGAGTCTATGCAAACCATCAAAAAATGTTCCATCACAAACAGAAATGGGGTCTTTGATAACACTAAAACTAGGATCAATAAATTGAAACTAAAATCACGTGGAAAAAATCTAGATACTGAAATAGGATTGTTAGAGAGAAAGTAAAAAAATTCCTTTCAATATTTAAAGCAAAGCTGGAATTCTATATAATTCTTAAGGTCCAATCTCATTCCACACATGCACTCATCCATTTTTGTGAATATATGAAGTGGTCACATTTTTTTAGTTTCATTTGGTTGATTAAACCTTCCATTGTATTGGAAATATGGACTTTATAATCAGATTCAATCCACCAAATATTATGAAAATATCAACCATATTAGATTCATAACACACTAAAGAAATTAGCTAACCTTTATTTTCAATCCAATCTTTATATTTGGGGCAATCTTTCTTGATGTTTCCTTTGTTCTCATAGAAAAAAAAAAAAAAATGGTGTCCTTATTGTCAACTTTATCAATTTCCACCTTCTTACACTTTTTCATATAGTGAGCAACATTTCCCTTCACTAGACATCCCTTTCCATGAGTCACTAGATGAGCACTTTCTAGTTTATCTTGCTTAAATCTCCCTTCCTCTCAAACACACATCATGAATAGTTGATTATATAACCATTTCTCCTTATGTTCATTATAGAAAATCTTAAATGGCCCATATTCTATAGGTAAGGAGTTGATTATGAATTAGAAAAGGAAATAACTTAAGAATGTGACCTCTAAAGTTTAAAGCTAGGCAAGTGTATCTCTCATTTCCATAATGTGATCATATATTACCTTATTACTAAGTAGTTTGATTCATAATAGTTTTTTCATACGGGATGTGCCTAGATTTTTTTGGAAATAAAATATTATTATTTAATAAAATTAATGAATTCATTTTCCTTAAAGTGTTCTAAAAGAGAACCTTGAATACCTTTCAATATGGTTCTTGACAAATAGTAAAATTTTGTAATTATATTGCTCCCACCATTCATGTAAGGCCCTCTCTACTAGATTCTATATCGATTGGTGGTATATTCTCAAGGAACACTGAATCTATGTCCATGCAACCCTAATGTAAGGAGAATTTTCTATTTGAGTCCCCAAAATTATAACCAGTGCGACCCTAATGTAAGGAGAATTTTCTATTTGAGTCCCCAAAATTATAACCAGTGCATGCCTAATGTAAGGAGAATTTTCTATTTGAGTCCTCAAAATTATAACGAGTGCGAGCCTAATGTAAGGATTGACTCCTCAAAATTATAACCAGTTAAAAATGGAACACAAGATGATTCATTACACATCATTGCATATCGAGTAACCGCAATTTAAAAAAAAAATGCTCAAATTCATATTGACCTTAACTTAGATTACTAACCTATGTTAATAATATTAAAAGAAAAATAATGCATCATCATATTCCTATGCCTCTTGTGGGAAGAGATTAGAATACATAAGCCAATTTATTTTCTCAATAACTTCATAATGAAACTAATAGATCTCATGTTAAAACCATCTTTAATTTGATTTCTAATTTATCATCATATTCTCATTAATTCCCTAGTTATGGTTTCCTCCACTTGGTGTGAAGGCATGTCGGTTTCATGATTTAATTTCAATTTCGAAGCTATTCATTAATATATTCATTTTAATCCAATATGGGATTTATACTTTGTGAATGACTTAGGATGATGTGGCTAGTCTTTGATTCAATTAAATGTTACAATCATATAATAGGATCAAACACAAATAAAAAAAATGTATTGCATAATTTTGAGAACAAGAGATAAAAATGATTAAAAAAATATATGCATTAGATAATATTGATATCAATGAATTAATTTTAATTTTATAGAATAAAATATAAGAAACAAACATGCCTAAATAAAAAAAGAATGATCCTATAAAAAAAATAATGCATTTTATGATATTCATTCATGTGTATATGATGCATCATCATACATAATGGTAAAACCTTAAAATCATACCATGTTAGATTGAACTAACTTATATTTATTTTTCTCCCTACCATGTTAGAATAACCTTCTAGCATTCATTAATTATATATACACAATTCATTCATGTTGTTATGAAATGTATATACCTTTTAGTTCATTTGATATTATCTTGTTTGATATACTAAATTTTCACTATATCCCATAATTAAATAACTCAAATCATGGTAAAATATATTCAATGTATATATTAAAACTCATATACTTGTAGTCATTGTATATCATAATAATTGACTACCACTAATATCTTAATGTAATTTATGGGCTTAAGTTGGGTAAAGGATTAAGATTTTAGAGAAAACCATTGAAGATATTTCTCTGTTATCAAATCGCTCAAAGAAAAAGACAATCTTAGAGATAAATTTTAATTCAGAGAAAAAAAAATATTCGAATCAAACACCACTAATAGTAAGTGTATGCTTAAAATTTAATTTGAAATTAAATAGAGCTTTATATGTAACTATGGTAATTATATTTGATGAGGAGAATCTTTTCCAATCCAACAAAAGCACCTTTTGATCTATCCGAGACATAATGCACCAAATAATGTAATCATAAGCAGTTTCTTTCTTGATAGAATCAGTAACCTTTGTAGTCCATCCATATTCACAATGTTCTTTCCATCAAATATTATTTATTGAATTAGAGTTAAAGATGTGATTATTTCACTCTTTAAAAAACACCTCATCTGAAGTTACATAACTGCGTATATGCATGAAGTTACATAACTGCATATATGAGTTTGCGGAAGTTTGTGTTCAACAGAATCTACAACTGCATTTTGCTTTTCAACTTTAGAGAAACAATGATTTAGATAATTAACAGTATGAATTTAAAATAACTATCAGTGTCTAACCAATCCTTCCCGTCTGTAAAACGAAGATAATGTGAAAGAAACCTTAACCTACATATATTAATTTTCAAAAACTCGTGTAATAGTTCAACGCGTGTAATTTTCCTCCACAACAATTTTCTTTTAGGTGGAAACGCAGAAGACTGTCAAGGTTGCCACCCTTCTTACAATAATTGTCTTTTCTTAGATAGCAGTGGGTAGTTCTTAGAAAGCAGTCACTACCCACTTAGTGGCTTTTATGCTTGTTTCATATTAGATATATAACACACAGTTACGATTAAAACTTGCATTTTGTAATGCTAAGCATGGGTCGTTGTTAGAAACCCAGCTCCAAAGTTAACGGAATGACAACAGAAATATGTTATAGATATAGGTAAGTGATATGCTTTTGAGAAATCAACTTTGTACATAATCCCATTAGTTTGGGCTGAGTTTTCCATCAAAACCATAAATACGTTATTTGTCAACTGTTGTTTAGGAATTGATACTTTATTGTATTAATTTTATTCCTGAAGGAAAACTCAATCATTTAATCATATAGACACATGAGCACCTTTTCCGCAGGCTCTCGGAAAATAAATCCAAAGTAAAAGGTGACACTCTGGACAATAAAGAATATTTGAACCAATGTAATGTATTTGACTCAGTTAATCACAACATGAATCACATTACAATCTCCTGCCATGATTTGGAGGGAATGTTAGTCCTTTCTCACCATGTCGCATGATGACCAATGTTTCCTAAACAATGTAATGTATTTGACTTAGTTAATCACAACATGAATCGAAACACAATCTCCTGCCCATTGTTAGTCCTCTCTCACCATGTGTCTGGACCAAATGAGATGATCAGTTGCATGCTCTCTCAAATCTTCTTCCTTTCATAATTATAGAAAAGCGGGTATCCTTGGTATCCTTGATTGCTTATGCAAAATTTAGGCTGCGAAATTCTACGTCAGGAAGTTGCTCCTTTTAACCATTGGATTTCAGGATTATTCGATGCTGCATTAATCTTGTTAAACTGGACACGAACCTCCACTGGAAGACCTATAGTTTTTACACTGTGATGGCCCCGATGGAGGTACAGGTCCCCTTGCCAGTGATTCAAGCAACCCATTCTTCATCTCATCATCATCATTATTATTAACCTTCGCTTACAATCGTGACCACCATAATGATAGCAATCAATATTACCACTAGAACCTATACAATCGTTCTCTTCGCAGTCCCACAATAAGCAATTGATTGCACCAATATCAATATCAGAAGAAATAAACGATAATCTTTACTATAGGAAGCAGTCACGCGGACAGGTGGGGAGCCGAGAAGAGGGGAAACGTAGATGACTATATAATAATCTTCGGCAATTCGATTGACTTATTCAATGGAATGGAGTGGACTTAACAAGCCGCTGTAAATAAATCCTGATTCCCGCTCGTAAATTTCGACTTCGAAATTACGTTCAGTAACGAAGTTTTGACTGTAATCGGTTCAGCAGCCGTCGCTAAATATTGATGATCAATTATTTAAAGTCTGACTCCAAAGAACTATTCAAAGAAGAATATTATATATACAATTCTGGAATATTCAAATATGTTTATATCATCAGGTTTCACATTTATTCCTTTTATTTATCCAGTTTTTATTGAATTAGAAGTGACTTACTGTATCTTTGGATGGATGTGTGAGGCTAATAAATTTAGAGTTAATTTGGACATCTGTTCGAAGATTATGAGTTTATAAAATTTAATTTTATTATATATAATTTTTTAATATATTTTAAAATTAAAATTTAATTAGTTTATATTTAAATAGAATGAGTTATGTATTAAACCAATACAAATTCATTTTAATTTCAGATTTATTAAAGAAAGAGAAAGAGTGATCAAAATTTTTGTGGTGTATATTTTTGCTAAAAAAATAAAAAAACAAGATTTGATAGATTTTCTTATGTTTACATCTTCATAGATTTTAGTCTTTTCAAATCTTGATAGAAATTGAGTTAGCATGGATCTATGCTAGTTTTAATGTTTATTTATTAAAGTTTGAATTATTCAAATGCTACATCATAATCATTAATCAAAATTTAAAATTAAATTGTTTGTCTATCCATACAAATTCAATAATTTTAGTAAAAGTTGCATTACGATACCCTTGTTGAAACTAGAACACAATTGTCATTGAAGAGAAAAGTTTAAAATATTTACCACACATTTTATTAGCCAAATTTATTGTCACAAATGTTTCATTTTAATATTTCTGAGTTAAAAATTTAAATTATTAAATATAGTTTAGTTACTTTGATTTTTAATTTTAAAAAATTAATCTAACTTTTCCTCACTTATATTCTTAAAAAAAAATAAAAGGTTCGCAAGATTTCATACCTTTCTATGTTTAATATATAATTACTTTTATTTATTTTTAATTAAAAATTAAATGATTCAAATTCTATGCCACAATCATTAGTGAGAAACTAAATTCAATTTTTTTTTACATCCAAGCCAATTTAACAAAGCCTTACAAATCCAATAATTTTGATAAAAAAATTGTGCTCTCGACACCATCGCAAATAGAGGAAAAAAGTTTAACTAATTTTGAAAGAATTTCTGCAAATAGAGGAAAAATTTTAACTAATTTTGAAAACAATTATGCTAGGGATGTTCATGTTGACACTAGGTGACACCTTAAAATTTTAAAAAAACTATTAGAAATGTTTTGCTTAATTTTTTTATTAAAATTTGAATTATTCAAATTATAAGTCACAATTATTAATGAATATATAAATGTAAATTGTTTTCTCATACAAACTACTACACCAAAGTCATACAAATTCAAACTAGACTCACACCATTGTAATTGGAGGGACATGTTAAAAATAATTACCACCCATTTAATTAGCTAAATTTATGATCATAAATGTTACATTTTAATATTTCTTAACTAAGATATGAATTATTCAAATTCTATGTCATAAAAATTAAATAAAATTTAAATGTAAATTGTTTCTTGTCCTCCAAAATCATACCGATTCAATATTTTTTATAACAATAAAAATTTGTGCTACCAATGCTTGTATTGAAACTGGTTTAATGTCATTGTGATTGGAGGGAAAAGTTTAAAAAAATTACCACACATTTTATCCTTCAAATTTATTATTACATGTGTTTCATTTCATTATTTTATAATTAAAACTTGAGCAGGCTTGTGCACAAATTATTCACAAATCAATTTGTATATTACATTCAAAGCCAAATTACAAGCCATATAAATATTGTTCATGAGATCCAAGACATTCCAAACAAGGACAATATTGTTAGAAAACCTCTCAATTAAACTCTAACAACCAACAAACCAATCCTACCTATATACTAATGTAAGAATTATTCCAATTCCCCCTCTAATGCTTATATTACATAATTACAAATATTAAAACAAAATTGAAAAATTAAAATTAATGCTTATATTACATAATTACAAAGATTAATACAAAATTGAAAAATTAAAATTAACATGCCACATATGTCTTACTTGTCGGCACTTATCCCGACATTGAATTTTTCAGCACCACAATCTTCGAACTTCTCATTCAACTCATTTAAGACATCACCTCCTCTCACCATCTTCGATGAACTTAGTATAGACATTTCTTGATCTTCCAAAGGAAAATATTTATAGTGGACCACCATATGGAGAAACTCCCATCTATCAAAATGAAATGAACTACACTTTTGATAGTAGTATAGGTGATATGTCTAAGTACTAGGCATATTCAGCAGTTAATTACGCAACTGACCTTTCTATATACGAGGATCTCATAAATTGTCATGTAACTGATGCTCTTGCAGCCCGAAGAAAAACAAGATCTATCAACGTACACGAGACTCACACAATCAAATTAGCGATACATTCTCTTGGCACCAACGACACCGAAGAACATGAAGAACCACTAATTTAATTATATTCCTCTATTCATCAATTGGTTATGCACAAATTTCATAAAAACAAAAAATCGTGAATCAAACTTCCTATAGAATGCAACAAATTTACAACTCCCGAAAACCTACTCCAGTAACTCGTCAAGAGAAAAGTATATTGATTTTTGATTTATCTGATGTCGTCTACTAGGAGAGATCCTCTTATAGGTTTCGAGATCAAATGAGATAATGCTTTATTAATTATCTGTTATTGTGTAGGAGCATGAGATCCAACCCTACAAGAGGATGAGATTGAATCAAACACTGAAGCTATTTTTTTTTCTAAAACATTCATAGGGTATAGTTGACCATTTATGCCTTCCATAAATTGCAGTTAAATTATCTTAGTACTAAGTCCTCTATTTAATTTATCGATATGTCCATGTTTGGATGTTGTCCTCTTCTCCCAAAATTACAATTTCATTTTAACAATGCTAAAAAACCATAAAAATTTGGACAGATTAATGAATGACATCAGGTAAAACACAAATATTCCCAATTCCTACTCAAAGAGATATAACTCCAAAAAGGGATATGTAGTATATGAGGTGGTGAAGGTTGTTAAAGATAAACTCAATACTATAATTATGTGAATTGTAGAAATTAGGAAACTAGCTAACAGTGTTGGAGAAGCCGTGACATTAGATGAGTCGTTGTGCAAAGATTTCAATGCAGTTGATTTCAAACAAATCCAAATATTTTTATCTCGGAGTCTAATGCGAGGGTTGGTTGCAGGCTGAAGCAGCAGATAAAAAATGTTGGAGTAATCACCACACCTCTATGGAATTTGTAATTCCCACCTTGAGGATCTTAGTAACCAGTTTGGAATTTTACCAACACCTCCTATTTTTGGTGTAACACAAAACCTCTTCATGGTATCAGATTCTAGACCTAGGCTCTATTCCCCTGAGCTATGTTTGAGGGGGGGTGTTGGAGTAATCACTGCACCTCTATGGAATCCGTAATTCACACCCTGGGGATCCTAGTTACTCATTTGGAACTTTACCAACACGTGTGGGTTTTGGTGTAACAACAAACCTCTTCAAAAAGGAACAATATGCTATGTATAAATTGAATAATCTACTTCAATGAAAAATCTGCTACACAGAAATTCCACACGCGAAAGCTTAGTTCTCTGTCAATCCACATAATATAAGATCGTCGTGGCTTTCATAATTTCTCTTAGCACATAGGACTAGATGCAAAACAAATGTTCACTAAACAAATCACACTTCACTCTACTCTCTTACCCTATCTCCACAAAGAATTAAATTTTTTATGACTCCTCCATCTTCTTGGCTCTCCTCTCCTAGAGGGTAGCTAAGCTAGAATTAGCTCTCATACCAAAAAGGAGTTTGGAGGAGCATACATGTGCACAAAGTACTCACAAATAAATACTTATATTACATTCAAAGCCAAATTCCAAGCATCATAAATAATTCTTATGAGATCCAACAGATTCAAAACAAGGAGCATATTATTGAGAAAACATATAAACAAACTGCAACAACCAATAAAAAAATCCTACGTATATACCAATGTAAGCATTATTCCAAGTCAAATCTCTCATTTTAATATTTTTCATTAAAATTTTAATTATTCAAATTTTATCTCACTATCATTAACAAAAATTTAAATTTAAATTGTTTGTCATCTAAAGAATTTCACCAAAACCATACTGATTCAATAAGTTCTTCAAATTTTGTGTTGGGGATGCTCATGTTGAAACTTATAGAAACCCTTGTGATTGGATGGAAAATTAAAAAAAAACATACCACACATTTTGTTGGAAATTCTAGTATGCTTTGATGCTACGTCAAGAAAATACACACAAAACAGAGAAGCAATATATGTGGAAATAAAAATCAGACACAGATAGATAGAGCGTAAAACAAAAGAGAGGAAAACTCCGTTTCATTCCTTCATTGAACATATGAAAAATACATTTAATTTAATACAAAATGGCTGAAGCCTAAATTTTCAATGCTATTCAATGTTGGATCTGACTGTTAACAACCAATCTTCCTTTAGCTCTGTTATGTTTCTTTCTACATGAAACAACGTACAAAACACAAAAGGTCGGACCTAAAATTTTATGGGTTTCAGCTTTGAAACCACATCGCATCCATCCCCTTCATCTCAAATCGCATTTTGGCAATTTTAGCATTTAACTGGCACTATGGGAAAACATAAAAACTTGTGATTGTGATGTGTGATAGCACGATCACATCGCAACATAAAAACTTTAACTTGCAAAGTGTTATCCTTTCAACTTTGTGGTATGTGATTGCATCCCATTGCAGCTTAAATAGTGAATTACTTGTGCGCTAAAATCCTAAGCTTGTGATGTGCAATTTGTGGGCGCATCACATCGCAAATAAAATAACTTACGGGGCACTAAAGGTAAGTCCTGAAAAGTGTGAAGTGCGAAATTGCGGGCGGTCAAAAAGGTAAAACATAAAATGTGTGAAGTACGAGCGTGCTAAAAGGTAAGTGGTAAACTATGCAAAATGTGATATTTATGTTTTGTGATGTGTGATGACAATTTTGCATTGCAACATCGCAATTCTACTATGGGGCTTTAAATGGTAAATGTTATAATGTGCGAAGTGTGATATGCGGGCGGTAAAACGACGGGATGTGCGAAATTGTGAAAGGTAAGAAATAACGTGATAATGAAGGTTTGCAGCAGATTGGTAATGCGGTAAAGGTTGGTGGGTCCCACCTATATCGCATCAGTAGAAACTTAAGTTTTGACGAAAGGCTTAAGAGGTAAACGCTAAAAGTTGCAGGCTGTGAACTGCAGGTAAAAGGTAAGTCAATTGCGGGAAAGAGAATTCAACGCAGAGTAAGGTCGGGTACTTTTTTTTCATATTTTCTGTGAAAATGTATGCAGATTTTGGATTTGTGATTTGTCCTTCCTATAAAAAAATTCAATGAAATGAGGGGTGGTTCCAGTATTTATTCATGTCAGTGGTTGGGAGTATTTCCAACACTCCCCCTTAATTGCAACTACTACCATCAATCATTTCCAAACACTTTCTGAGATAAAAAAATATTTCATGTCCCAATGCCTTTGTGAAGATATCTCCAAACTACTCGTCTGACCTACAATGTTGCACTACAATTTCACCATTGTTAACTAATTCCCTTATGAAATGGTATTTGTAATCAATATTCTTTGTTCTATTGCGGAAAACAAAATTATTTGACAATGAAATTTTTTAGCTGTTATCACAAAAAATTGTGGTTCCTTTGTCTTGTTCATGACATAAATCCCTCAGCATCCTCCTCATCTAAACTGCTTGACATGATGTTGTTGTTGCTGCTACATATTCATCATCTGTTATTGATAATGAAACTATTGGCTACTTCTTGGAAGCCCATGAAATGGCTCCCGATTCCAAACGAAAAACATACCCTGATGTGATCTTTTTGTCATCAACACTTCCACCCTAATCACTGTCAGTGTAACCAATTAGCTTAAAATCACCAGATGTGGAGTATAGAACACCATACTACTTCATTCCATCTACATACCTCAATATTCTCTTGGTTACTTGCCAATGTGTCTCCTTGGGTGTCTCCATGAATTTGGATATAAAACTTACTACATGCATTATATCATTCCTAGTTGCAGTCAAATACATTAGACTACCAACCATGCTTTTGTACAATGTCAGATTGACATTCTTGCTACAATCTTCCTTGCTCAAATTCAGCCCCATGACGGTTGGAGTTGATGATGGCCTGTTGTTCTATATATTGAACCTTTTTAAAACTTGTGCAACATACTTTGCTTGGGAGACGAAAATTCCCTTTTTGTTTGTTTTACTTCTGTGCCCAAAAAATATCTTAACAAACCCAAGTCAATCATTTCAAACTCACTTTTCATGTCTTCTTTGAAATCAGAAACGAGAGAAACATCATTGCCTGTAAAAATGAAATCATTTACATACAAAACAACAATAATAATTTTACCATAATTTTCTTTGGTGTAGAGTGTGGGTTCACTATCACACTTGTCAAACCCATTGTCCATCAGGTAAGCATCAATCCTACTATACCATGCTCATGGTGCTTGCTTTAGCCCATAAAGAGCTTTATGCAGCTTACACACCTTGTGTTCTTGGCCTTCTATTTCATAGCGAGGAGGTTGTTCAACATACACCTCCTCTTTCAGCATTCCATTCAAGAATGTTGACTTTACATCCATTTCAGAAACTTTCAATTTTTTTTTGTGTTGCTATAGACAACATTGTTTGCACTGTCTCCATCATTGCAATTGGTGCAAAGGTTTCCTCATAGTCTCTTCCTTGTCGCTGCTTGTAGCCTTTGACAACTAGCCTTTCTTTGTGCCTCTCTATCTTTCCTTCAATGTTTCTCTTGGTCTTATAGACCCATTTCACTCCAATAGATTCTTTTCCTTGTGGAAGGTCCACTAACTCCAATGTGTCATTCCTTTCTATTGATCCTTTTTATTCATTCATTACTTCAACCCATTTCTCTTCTTTGACTGCATCTTCAAAATGGATTGGGTCATCAACATGAAAAAATAATGAAAATAAAGAATTCAAACCAACACTATTATCAACTTCTTCTTGCTCATAAATTTCACTTAAATTTCTGAATCTTGGTCTTCTTGTATTTGCTAAAGATGTTCTTAGAGTTGCACTTGAATTCGAGGGAGTTGTTGATCCCTGTGGTGTGATTAGAGAAGCACTTCCTTGATTTCTCAATGTTGTTATATTGCTTGCTCGTGGTGTGCTCTGTTGAGCTTGTATGGGTGGAGGAGGAGCCATAGTTGAGGAGTTACTTGCTGTTGTCCATTCCTCTTTCTCTTCATGAGACATACATGTCTTCACATTTATTGTCCTCTCTAAACTTCCATCCCATGCTTCTTCTTCTATGAACTGAACATCTTTGTTTATTATTACTTTCGTGGTTGATGGATTATAGAGTTTGTAAGCCTTGGATTCATCACTGTATCCAAGAAATATACATTTCTCCCCCTTGCTGTCCAACTTCTTTCTTAACTAATCCAAGACATCTGCATATGCCACACATCCAAATACTCTCATGTGAGTAAAAAATTTCTTTGTTCACTCCATGATTCTTTCGGAAATATGTTCATAACACTTTTGTTTAGACATCTATTTAAGATAGATGATGTGCAAGAGATAGCTTCAACCCAATACTCATATGGAAAAATCTTTTGCTTCAACATACTTCTTGTCATGTCCATGATGGTCCTATTCTTTTTTTCTGCTACACCATTTTGCTGAGGTTTATACTTTTTGGTAAATTTCTTATGTATTCTATGATCCATGCAGAAACATAGGAAGTATTTGGAGATATATTCTCCACCTCTATCAGTTCTCAACACTTTTATGTAGTGTCCACTTTGCTTCTCAATAATATCTTTGTAGTGGTAGAACTATTCAAATGCTTCACTTTCCTATTTTAGAAAATAGACCCATGTCTTCCTTGTGCTATCATCTATAAATGTTAAAATCCGTGTAATATAGTGATTGCCACCGAATGATGGCATTTTCATTGGTCCACATAAATCTGAGTGGACAATCTCCAAAGGTGCCTTTTCCCTTATACTCTTTCCTGTTGGAAACGGTTCTCTATGTTGTTTGCCCAAGATGAAACCTTCACATAGGATGTTTGGTTTCTCTATGAGTGGTAATCCCTTTGCCATGCCTTTTCTATGCAACAAGTTCAAACCTATGAAATTGAGATGACCAAATCTCACATGCCATAACCAGTTCTCATCTTTCACTTCTTCTTGAAATATTTATTTTGTGACAACTACTACAACAGCTCCTTCTTTCAAGTCGGATCCGATCTTGAGAGGAAACATTCTACTTCTTGTCATATGCACTTTTGCAATGAGTTGTCTACTTGGAGGTTTATCCATGATTGTGCACACATCATTTAAAAAAACACATTGTGGCCATTTTTCATGAGCTTTCTAATGCTTATAACATTACATTTCAAGCTAGTGACATAATAGACATCTGGCACGAACTTCTTCTCTCCCTTATTTGTTAGTATATTTACTCTTCCTTTCGCCATGACAAAGACTTTGCTACCAGTCCCCGTTGTCACTTCAGATTTTACACTCTCATCTAGATAGGAAAAAATTGTCATTTTTCTAGTCATATGGTTACTACACCCTGAATCTAAGAACCATACATCTTCTTGTTTTTTTAATGCTACATTACATGCTAAAAGCACACTATCATGGTTCTGATTTTATTTTGTGAAATTTACACTTGGTTTCCTACCCATGTCATTTTTATTATTTCTACATTCATTTGCATAATGACCATACTCTTTGCAATAATGACATTGGACATGAGATTTATCATACCTATGTCCTTGTGCTTGATCCGGGCTTGATCATTGGCTTGGATTCTGATTGTTTCCCCTCCACTTGTGCTTGCAGGGCTGCTTCTTCCACCTCTGTGTGGGCTTCTTCCTATTCCTTGATAGTTTGATCTTCCTTAACCTATACCTTGACCAAAAGACATTTTTGTCTTAAATGCATGCTCCAATGAGGAGTTTTTTTCTCTGTTCAGTCTCTGCTTATGAGAAGTCAGTGATGCATGAAGCTCATCCACTGAAAACTATGAGAGATCCTTTGTCTCTTCTATGGCCACTACTATGGCATCAAACCTTGATGGTAGACCTCTTAATACTTAATCAACTATTCTCCTTTCTTCAAGTGTCTCTCCATGAGACATAATTTGGGTAACCAACCCAATCACATGTGTAAAGAATGAGTCTATATTATCAGACTCTTTCATATAAAGAGTTTCAAAATCTCTTCTCAGCATTTGAATTTTTGTTGTCTTCACCTTTTCCATGCCTTGATATGCTGTCTGGAGGGTATCCCATGCCTCCTTGGACTTCATTGTTGCTGCAATCCTTGGGAAGATACTCTCATGTACTACTTGGAAAATATAGAAGAAGGCTTTGGAGTCCTTCTTATTATTGTCTCTCCACAAATCTCTTTTTGCTTGTGTCAAAGCATTATATGTTGTTGCATCTACTGGTTCTTGGAAACCATTTTCCACCAGCTCCCAAATATTTTGTGAAGCAAACAGGGCCTTCATTGTAACGGCTCAATAATCATAATTTTTCCCACTGAACTCTGGTAGTTGGGGATTAGTCAGGCTTGTGCCTGCTGCTACTGTCTTGACTGTACAAACTAAACCTTCTCACTGTTGGAGAATCCACTTCTCATAACAACCTTTCAGCTTCTGCAGTAAAGAGCAAGCTCGTTCTTTCAGTAAGAGCCTAGACCCACTCTGATACCATGTTGGAAATTCTGGTATGCTCTGATGCTATGTCGAGAACAGACACAAAAAAAAGGGAAGCAATATATGCGGAAATAAATATCACACACACACAGACAGAGCATAAAACACAGGAGAGGAAAACTTCTTTACATTCCTTCACTGAACATATGAAAAATACATTTATTTTAATACAAAATGGCTAAAGCCTGAGGTTTCAATGCTATTCAATGTTGGATCAGACTATTAACAACCAATCTTCCTTCATCTATGTTCTATTGTTTTCTACATGAAACAACATATAAAACACAAAATGATGAACCTCAAATTTTATGGGTTTCAGCTTCGAAACCACAACGCATCCATGCCCTTCATTGCAAATCGCATTTTGGTGATTTTTACATTTACTTGGCGCTTATGGAAAACTTAAAAGCTTGTGATTGCGATGTGCGATGGCACAATCGCATCGCAACATAAAAACTTCAACTTGCGAAGCGCTATCGTTTAAACTTTGCGATATGCGATTGCATCGTTTCGCAACTTAAATAAGTTGTGAAGTACTTGTGCCCTACACTCCTGAGCTTGTGACGTGCGATTGGTGGGTGAATCGCATCACAAATAAAATAACTTGTAGGGTGCTAAAGGTAAGTCCTAAAAAGTGCGAAGGGAAAAATTGCGGGCGGTCAAAAAGGTAAAACATAAAATGTGTGAAGTGCGGGTGCGCTAAAAGGTAAGTGGTAAATTCTGCGAAATGCGATATTTATGATTTGGGATGTGCGATGATGATGTCGCATCGCAACATCACAAATTTTGGTGTGGGGCTTTAAACAGTAAATGTTATGATGTACGAAGTGCGGTATGCAGGCGGTAAAATGGTGGGACATGCAAAATGGAGAAAGGTAAGAAATAAGGAGATAATGAAGGTTTGCAGCGGATTGATAATGTGGTAAAGGTTGGTGGGTCCCACCGATATCGCATCGGTGGAAACTTAAGTTTCGGTGAAAGGCTTAAGAGGTAAATGCTAAAATTTGTAGGCTGCAAACTGCTGGCAAAAGGTAAGTTAACAATGGGAAAGAGAATTAAATGTAGAGTAAGGCCAAGTACTCTTTTTTCAAATTTTGTGTGAAAACGTCTGGGGATTTTGGATCTATGCTTTGTCTTTCCTACAACAAAATTAAATGAAATGTGGGCTGCTGCTAGTCTTTATTCATGGGGGTGGTTGGGAGTATTTCCAACACATTTTAGTAGCCAAATTTATTATTACAAATGTTTCATTTTAATTTTTTGTATTAAAATTTGAATTATTCCTAGAAGCTGCTTGAAAAAACTTGACACTCATTTTACTAGCCAAATTTTGCCATAGTGTTTGGAGAGAAAAACTAAAAAAAATTATTCCACATTTTATTAATAGTATTTATTATTACAAATGTTTCAATTTAACATTTTTTAATTAAAATTAGAATTATTAAATGTCTAAATAAATCCCATCTTATAAACAAACATGAATATAATATAATTGAAAAGTGCAAATATTCTTTGAAGATATTGCCCGTTATTCCTCAATCAACATATTATAATGCAATAGCATTTTATTAGAGAAATCTATCCAACCCTATATAATCCTATGATTCTAGAGAGAATTAGAGCTATGGATTGCAGCAATATAAATATCATAAGAGAAATATCGATAATAGCCGAGAGGAGAGGAAAGCTACAGTCTAAGCTACAGTCTAAAAAACTCACAGAATAATTTAGAAATTCTGGTAAGATTCTGCAAAATTTCAACAAAGATTTTTGAAAATCTTGTCAACATTTGTTAAAATTCAATATTTTGGGTGCCCTAAAGGTTTTTGATGGTGCTGAATCTATTTCCACGATAAAAAAGGCAATTCAACCACTCCAACTACCTGATTTTTTGAATTTATTTTTACTAGATTCTGACAAAACACTGCCAAACTATTATGTTGCGTCAGTAGACAACTCCCAAAAAAAAATGAAAAGTTGTGAATAGACTTTGACACATTCAATGAAATGAGTGGACTTTGTTGGTCTATTTATGGTGTGACACCAAACTTTGAACCATTCAAAAGTCAAACCACGTTTGTAAATATCGAAAAAGGATATTGGAACCGTGTAGTCTAACCCTTCTAAATAGTGAGACTGCGCGTGTTAAAACAATGACAAAATTATCAATGAACATTTTGACCTCTACATTTATTGTAGATTTATTTTCATACAGAGAACTAATTTTTTTAAACGAACAAAGTTTTGAGTTAAGCCATGCTTATAGGTTAAATGGTTTATATATATATAATTTTTTTATTTTATTTTTATGTATAAAATATAAATACCAAATAGCTCTCAATTTACTTTCACTTTATTTAAATATAGGTTTTATTTTCCTTCAAAGCTATTATAATATTACAAAATTAAGTATTATAATATCATAAAAAAATTCAAAAAAAAACATAAATTAAATGAAAAGGAAATATTGGAAATATTTCAATGAATTTATGTATAATTAAATTGAAAAAATCACTGAAAATAAAATAAATAATCAATAAATAAATAAAATAAATAAAAAAATAAAATTAGTAGCTTTTTTTTTATAAATAGATAAATTAATAAATAAAATTAATGACTGTAAATAGAATGATGAGATATATATTTATACAATATTCAAAGGAAAATGTAAATAATATCACTTAATGTAGTTTGTGATTTAAGTTATGAACAATATTTAAATTTATTTTATTTTATTTTATTTGTAATTTAAATGGAAAAATTACCAAAAATAAAATATATAATAAATTAAAAATAAAATTAGTAACTCTTTTCTTTATAAATAGACAAATTAATAAATAAAATTAGTGACTATAAATAGAATAATGAGATATAAAATTAGTGATTATAATAGAATGATGAGATATACATTTATACAAATATTAATAGGAAAATGCAAATAATATCATTTAATGTAGATTGTGATTTAAATTATAAACCATATTATTTTTTTTTAGTTTGTGATTTAAATTATGAAAAATATTTTTTATTCAGTTTGTGGTTTAAATTCTGAACTATATTTAATATTCAGAACTTTATAAATTTGAAACTAATTGTAACACTTCTACACACTAAACAACTACCCAGATATTGAGAAAACAAATATCTACATATTAAATATCATGAAAAATAAACAAATAACATGGTGTGCTATTTAATTTCAGTTCATATACATTGATAGCTTTTACTTTATGCCAACCAAAGGTATTTTGCAAAGTTAAATTTGGTTCGTGGTCCTAACTCTCGCATAACGTGGTTGTACCACTTTGGCCGTGAATAAGTGCCTCCACTCTGTATGCCATTTAATTTGTATACTCCACTTCTCGGGTCATACAGCTGGATTTTCCACTGAGTTTTATGTTAACATTGGTAATTTATTAAGTGCAGGTATTGTGTCGGGACCGACCCCTGTCCACTTGCCAGAAGATCTAGAATGACAGAGATTCAGGTTGCGTTGGAAAATAGACGAGGGAAGGATTTTGACACTACCCGTTTGTTGTTCATTCAGTTTACCCTCTTCCGCCTCAGCTTCGGGGATTTTCCGCGTACAGCTTAGTTTGTCAACCTACTGTATTTTTGGCTCGACCATCTCTTTCAATGCAACACCAATTCTTCGGTTTGAGTACCTGTAGGGGTTTTTTTTAATTCGAGGGATCTTCTTGAAAGCAGATAGACCTCATGGCGATGTTTGGGTGTGGAGAAGGATTCACCTTTCACTCCATCGGCTCAGTATTTCCACCTAATTTCCCAAACCCTCCTTTTTGTCCAAGGAGCTACTCAGAACTTTTGTAGATCAGTCTTTAACGTAAGTCGCGTTCAGTGTCGGTGACTATGCAAAGGTACATGTACATTTTGTGTAAATTTATGTTCATCCACACTTATTATAGCTTGGAAGTCGACTGAGAGTTTAACTTCATGCTTGGTTTTGGTTCTGTGCAGGCTCTCCTCACAATCTCAGCAGGGTTCAGTAAATTGATAATGAGAACCTCGCTCGCGGTTCAATTTCTCAGCTCTTCTGCTCATACCGAGCTAAACCCAGGTCAAATTCTTGTTTTTATCTTGATTTATATGTTCAAACCATCCGAGTCTGTTATGGGGGCTCTCCTCCGCGGAGGCCATGATACCCCGGTCGGGTAGTTACAAGGGTTTCATCCCTTAATATGTTGGGTTGTCAAAGTTGTAGGTTTAAGGCTGAGCCATACTAGCGTTATTAAACCCCTTTCTATTTTAAGAAGAGGGATCTTACCCTACCGTTAATTTATCTCAAATGTAGTAACTTGAATGTTTGCGGAGAAAGTATATGGCTACTCCGAATTTATTTTCTAGAATGCATTCGGTGCCTCACTTTACAAGGCTATAATGTTGTTTTTGTTCTGAATTATTCACAAGTTTGTTTCATTACTATCTATAAAAATTTGCGGGCTTTATCTTGTAGTAAATGACATTATGTTTCTTTTCACTATTCGGGTTGTAAAGGTTCAGTCAACTGAGATACTAATTTTGGTATTACAACATGATTGTCTAATGCAACTATTTTGTTCTTTTGTTGCAAATCTACGGATATTTTTTTCTCTGTGGTTAAGATTCCAATACTGATTTTCGATTATCTTTTGGTCATGCTATTAGTTATTTAAAAATTTCCATGATTCTCAAGGACTGTTCCTAAGCTGCTAGTAGCTCTGGTTGAGCTCGGGACCCAACCCCGCACTCAAATGAAATGATGTTTTCCTCGTTACTAGCAGTTATTATTATTATTTTTTTTCAAAGGTTATTTTTCTCTCCACTTCCATAGTTCTTGTATGCTAAAGAATATAACCTTTAACTTTATAGGAATCCAAACTAGTATGCCATAACATAGAAATATCTCTGTGACAGAAATAAACTTGTACGCTAAATATATATAACCTTACGAATTATCATTATACAATAACCTATTACTGTGTAGGAAGAAAATAAACATTCATTACTTATTTGGTTTCTCCAAGTCCACTAACAAATTCTGCAGAAAACTATTATGCACCACCCATTCAAGAGATCAGTCTTTTACTGCATTTCACCCTGATACAGTCACACATTCAGGTTAGCTTTAGACTATCCGGTCACAACCAGAGATAGCCTTTGGAATGAAAGAATACCACTGGCCACACAACTTATAGATTTCACTTCCTTCCCTCTTGGTTTATCCTCCTCCCCCAAAAATATTTTTTTTCCTTTCTTTTCACTTTTTTGAGGAAAACAATTTTTTTATAACCTTACTAATGTGGCCACTCATAGCATAACACTTTCCTACATAACTTGTAGTTAAGTTGTTCCATATAATTTAATAATCAATAATTTCTTATTATTATTATCCTCTACAGTACCTCTTAAACGAAAATTCAGAAAGTAATATATATTTTTTCTAAATATAGCTACTTCTATTATAAAATACAAATCACAGATATACATTCGTCTTGTCATCCTTCAGAACTGCTGTGTTAGCCAATTTCGGTGGGAAATAGAAAGTTCAAAATTTCAAAAAAGGGGCTGCCCCGGAAGGAGAAATTAGCCTATGAAACCTGTCCATGTATCAATAAAATGTTTCCTTTATAGGAAAACAAGATTTAAACATCATTATGCAGTGCGTAATAAAGGTCAAGAGAAGTAAACCATAACTAGACCATAGCATAGAAATGAGACAAGTGGAAACCATGAGGTTAATCTGGTAGCTTCTTATCATCCTGCAACGACAGTTGAGGTGGCTCTTCCTCGATGCGGCACCTGTACTCGGAGATGTCGTCCTCGAGCTTGGACAACTAGGTGTCCAACGATGGAGAGGAAGTCAAGCGGGCACCTCTCTCAGATTCCTTGCCATCTTCATCAGAGCTGCAACTACCATCACTGTTCGAGGCGTCCTCGGCTAACTTAACCGGCAATGCCACAATTTTGCGAGGAATATTGAGGGAGGCAGGGGACATGGTGTATTTATGCATACTTTTCCTGGAGAAGGAGCCAGAGGGCTCAGAAGAGGCTTTAGGGAGGTGCATGGATAGGTGAGCGAAGAGGCTGTGGGGATCGATGACCTCAGGCGTAGCTAGATTTAGAGACAAGTCCACAATCCTACCGGCCATGGATTGAATGGGAGGACACAAAGGGAGGTCGCGACCACCACCTCTGTGGCACCACATGCGACGTTGATGACGCATGGCTCGAGAAGAGTTGCAAGAATGTGAAAGAGCTGAAGGAGGACAGGCTATGTGATAGAGATTTGTTCTGGCTGAGGGATGGTGAGGGGTCTCAACAGGAGCACAAATGGAGTAGGAGGAGACATAATTAAAACTCAGAATGAATGAGAGGCCAAAGGAGAATGTCAAAGATATAGCTTCATTTTCCATATATGGTTGCGGGAGGAGTAAAGGTAAAAATGAAGGAGTGAATGCTCAGAGGACAATGTTGATGCTAACCAAGTGCAAAGAGGACGTGACAGTCGGTTCAAGGGTGGTGGAGTAAATATTACCCATGCCCCAGACTTTAATAATCACATCAGGGCCATGTGCCTCCTCATGACGAGGACGACTGCCTGGTGACGGCGTGGCCAGGTAGCTGCTGGCTGGATCACCTATGAACACCCACATCTGGGGAAAAAAGTAATAAATTATTACTTGTCCTACCAGGGGGGATTACATCTCCCCTTTCTTCAAGAAAAACATTGTCCTCGTGTTTTATGTCCTTTCAAACAAATTGGGGTAATTTTTTTTCATATCTTCCTCATTTTCCCAAGTGGCCTCTTCAGGGCCGAAATGTTTCCATTGGACGTTAATTTGGATTATAACTTGCTTCTACAACATTTCTTCTTTTGTGGTCTAAGATACATAGAGGTTCTATTAGAAACACTTTGTTTGTTTCTACCTGATAGTCACACCAAATTATCAATATTAGTTTGAAATTATACGTATCCACCTAAAGTGAGAAAAAGAAAATTGTGTTAACACAACTTATCTATCATTTACCTATATATATTTCCAGTCACTAATATGTCTAGGGTCATATATATATATATATATATTTATATATTTATATTTCTTAAGTAAAGGAACATGAAATGCATTCTGAACATGCATATGGATAGGTAGTGCCAACTAATAAGCTATTGGCCCCACTCTTGCAAGAATACGAAAGGGTCCACAAACTCATGGGGCTAGTTTAGCACAACTTCCCCACTGCAAAATACTCCTTTTAGGTCTAACTTCAACATAAACATGATCCCCAACCTAGAACTCTAAATAACTGTGTCTTTTATTTGTGTAAGTCTTTTTTATATCTTGGGATGATTTTAGATTCAACCTTACCTTTTGAACAATTATCTCCATATCCTTCAACATTTCAGGTCCTAACATTAGTTTATCTTAGCGACCACACCAGTTCATGGGTGTTTTCCACCTACGTCCATAAAACACTTCAAAGGGGCTCATGTTAAGGCATGCTTGATAATTGTTTTTGTATGAAAATTCTAGGAGGTGAAGATAATCTTCCGACCTGTTGGGTCATTGCATAACGTACATTCGAAACATGTCCTCCAATACTTGATTCACTCTTTCCATCTTGTCGTACATATGACGGTGATAAGCAATGCTGAAATGTATTTGTGTCCCTAACCCTATGAACAAATCCTTACAAAACGCACAGGTAAATTTCACATCTCTATCCGATATCACTACCTCAGGTATGTCATGTATTCGGAATATTTCTTGTGTAAAAATAACATCAATTTGAACCATTTTTTAAGTGGATTGCACCCATATTAAGTGTGTAGTTTTACTCAACATGTCAACTACTACCATTATAGAATCATTCTTCCTTTTTTATTTAGGTAGAGCAATAATAAAGTCTAGTGTAATAACTTCCAATTTCCACTCAGGAATGGGAAAAGGATGTAATAATCCCATAGGGTGTTGATGTTGTATTTTTACCTATTAGCACTCAAGAAATTTTTCAAAATATGCCGCCACCTCCTTCTTAATTCCATGCTAAAAGAAACCATTTTTGAAGCAAGTGATTAATTTCTGGTAGCCAGGATGTGCTGCATAAGGTTGTCTATGATATTCATCCAAAATTATTTGTATTATATTTTGTTGATTAGGAACACAACGTTTGTTTTTAAAAATCACTATTTTATGTTTATCAATGTTGTAGCCTAGTTGGTTTTCCTAGTTGTTCTGTTGTTGTACCTGCTGCCATAAAATTCATATTTAGGGTCATCCAGGGAAACCTCTTTAATTAGCTCCTTAAAATTTGTTTTTAATTCATTGACTCTAATCTCATATACATAATTCAATTTCCTACTTAAGGCATCTTCTACCCGATTCTCCTTCACCTTGAGATTCCTAATGTCGAAGTCAAACTCACTTGAAAAGGCATCCCATAACGCTTGTCACATGTTTAGTGATGGTTGTTTAAAATAATTGGTGAGACTAATGTGATCCGCCATCATCAAAAACTTTTTCCTAAGCAAGTAGTGTCGTCATACTTTCAAGGAATGCACTACTTTTGCCAACTCTAGATCATAAGTTGAGTAGTTATGCTCACGTTCCTTAATTTTCCAGGATTCATAGGTCGGCACTCTCCAATCCTGCATCAACACTCCTCCCACTCCCTCTTTACAAGCATCCATGTAAACCACAAAATCTTGTTCCGGGTCTTCCACTTATAATATTGGAGTGGTAGTGTGTAGGTTCTTCTGTTGATAAAAATTGTTTTGGCATTTAGTTGTCCATAGAAACACTCTTCCTTTCCTTTCTAACGAGGTAATAGGGTAAGCCACTCTAGAAAATACCTCAATAATGTGGTGGTAGTAACCATCTAACCCCATAAAGGATCTAATATCCACTATGCTTCGAGGGTCATTCCACTCCATTATTATTTTAATTTTTTCTCAATCAGGCACTATCCCTTCTTAAGTAATGACATGTCCTAAATATTTAATTTGAGCTTTATAAAAGTCACACTTTCTATACTTGGAATATAGTTGATGTTGCCGCAATTTTTGCAACACGATTCAGAATTTGTTTTGATGTTCTTCCATAGTCTTAGAATAAAAAAGGATGTCATCAATAAAAACTAAGGAAAACTTGTATAAATATGGATGAAATATACTACTCATTAGACACATAAATGTTGTGGGGGCATTGGTAAGCTAAAATTGTATTACAAAAAACTCATAATACCTTAAATGGGTTCAGAAGGCATATTTTCATATGTTTTCTTCCTTGATTTAGATATGATTGTATCTGAAATATATGTCTATCTTTGAGAACACAGTGGCTCCCTTAACGTGATCAAATAGGTCATATATTTGGAGTAACAAATACTTATTTTTAAGAGTAAATTTTTTTAATTTATAGCAGTCAATAAAAAAGTAGCAAGGTTCCATCCTTTTTCATTAGAAAAAGTATAGGGGCTCCCTATGGCGATACACTTGGGTTAGATATATTTTTTATCCATTAGTTATTGAATCTTATTTTTAATTCAGTCAGGTCTAGGATACTCATGTGGTAAGGATATCGAGACACTGAGGAAACTCCATGAATCACTTTTACGGTAAAATCGATATCCCTCTTTGGAAGTAATCCAAGGATCTCCTTTCGAAATACATCTGGAAATTATTGTACTATAGGTATAGTTTCCATTGTTATGATTTTCTCTTTTGAATTAGTGTATCCCACCTATACCGCATAGATTTGGCACCCCTTCCTAATACATTTTTCTAATTGAGTGGAATTAATGGGTCTCAGCTTCACTGGTCTTTTTATTCCCTAAATCTCCTGTTGAATTCCTTCATTTTCAAGATAACTAATGGTTTTATCTCTATAGTTAACAAGATACTAATGAATTTCAAGCCATTCCATTCCAATTAAAATGTCATATGACCCTAGGAGAAATATGTTTAAGTTTGTTGTGATAGGCTTTTATGCAATCATAATATGGAATTTAACAATTTTAGTAGATACTCTTCTTTTATCTCTTGTAGTTAATTGTACCAACCATGGAATTTGAAAATTAACGACTTGAAAGTGACATGTTTAAGCTATTTTTGGGCATATATCGCTTAGAATAGCTCCACAATCAATTAATATTAACACAAAATGATTAAAAATATTACCTTAAAATTCCACCATCGTCAGTTGGTATTCCAATTTATTATCCTTTAGGGATGCATTGATCCTAGGGAGGCTCCTTTCCACTTCTTTGACCCTTGATGCTTCCTAAATATATGAATTTTTCTCAGGTATTTTCTGATAAGGGAAGTTTTTGATATAATGAAATCCTCCACATGCCCAACATTGTAATGGGGTTTTGAGGAGCAAGTCTGCTTCTGGTTTGTTCAAAGTCTATGTATTTCTTAATTCCCCCGACATCTTAGTTTTCTCAAAAAAAAAATTCCCAGATTTTTTTTACTGATTTATGGGTAAATTCTTATGGATACCATATTTTCAACTTTTACCATTATTTACAAACTTTTGTCTTTTTTTATGAGACTACCTATTTTTATTGTCTCCTTTCTTCTTCATTTTCTGCTAGAAAATTCTTGCTTTACGCATAACCTCATCCATCGTTTTGAGATTGTCAAACTGTAGGCGCTCTTTCATCAATACAGGAACGCTTATAAATATTTGTACTTTGGCCTTTTTCTCTCGAATGCATGGAACATATCTTAAAATTCAATTCAATTTTGCCACATATTCCTCAGTTAAATTCCCCAGTCTAAGCTCATGGAATTCCCTCGCCTTGTCATCACAAAATGCTCCGTTAAATACTTATTCTTAAAATACTACTCGAGTTTCTCCCACGTGATTCCATGTTCATCCACCCATTGGACCACGTGGACTTCCTCCCACCATAAGGTAGCTTTTCCTTGGAGTTGATAGACCAGACGATCCTTCAAGTTATCATTATATTCATAAATTTGGAAGTACTTGTTTATGTTAACTAGCCATGCCTCCACTGCCTCTTCAGATTCTCCATCAAATACTAGGGGCTTGATTTTCTTGAATTCCCCTTGTAATTCCATATTTTTTCGTTTTATCCCCCAAGCCTCTTATCTTCATATGTGTTACCTATCTTTGTCTTTTCATTTGATGAGTCTTTTTCTTTCCACGATTTGTGTGTCTCACTTCTCTCAGGAAGGCTGGTTTCTTTTTGTCAATGGGATTCTACCTGATCACCATAATTTGTTGTGGGATCTAAATTTATTTAGTTTTGTTGATCAGTGAAACTTTTTATTATCATTTCTTGATCCCTTAACATTTTTTGATTATTTGATTTTAATTTAGTTACCTCTTCCTTCAAGTACTGTACAGTTTCTATCAACATAGTTGTAGCGTTTGGTGTATAATTTTCCAGCTGAACCAACATCTCCATATTGGATCCCTACATTAGTGTCAGATTGGATCCTATAGAAAATCCATGGGGAATTGGATCCATTCTCCTCCATCCTCTCCTCGTGATTGATTTTATTTTTTGTTTCCCTCTCTGTGGAACAATGAACATATTTGTTAATATCATGGTTTCCCAATCAAAGTTGCAGTGTCGTGAAAGTGCTCTGATACCACTTCTAACCCTTCCACACACTAAAAAAATATCCAAATATTAAGAAAACAAATATCATAAAAAATAAACAAATAACATGGTGTGTTATTTAAAATGAGTTCATATACATTGATAACTTTTACTTTATGTCAATCAAAGCTATTTTGCAAATTTAAATTTGGTTCAAGGTTCTAACTCTAGCTTAAGGTGGTTGTACCACTTTGGGAGTGAATACGTGCCTCCACTCTATATGAAATTTAATGTTTATAATCAACTTCAAAGTTTTTAATGGTATATTTATTTTATGTTAATGTTGGTAATTTACTAAATGTTTGTATGGTGTCGGGACTCAGACTACATTGGAAAATGGACAAGGAGTGAAAAGTTTTGACTCTACCAGTTCGATGCTCCATTAAGTTTGCCCTCTTTTTCCTTAACTTCAGGCTCCTCTATTTCTTCTAGAGTCTAGTTTTACAGTTGTGTCCAGCTAGGAATTTTCTTTCTATAATTTTATTTGTCAACATATTGTATTGGTGGCCTCTTCAGTTTTTTCAATGAAACATCAATTCTTCGGTTTGAGTACCTGTATGGTTTGTTTTTAATTTTAGGGTTTTTTTGGAAGCATATAGACCTCATGAAAACATTTTGTTGTGAAGAAGGATTCACATTTCACTCCATCGACTTAGTCTTTCCACCCACTTTCTCAAACCTTCCTTTTTGTCAAAGGTGCTACTCAGAACTTCTATAGATAGGTCTTCAACCTCGGTTGCGTTTAGTATTGATGACTATGCAAGGGTGCAGGTACTTTATGTGTAAATTTATGTTCATCTACACATATTATAGATTGGAAGTTGACCGAGAGTTTAACTTCATGTTTGGTTTTGATTCTGTGAAGACTCCACTCCCAATCTCATTAGGGTTCAGTAAGTTTATAATGACAACCTCATTTGTGGGTCAATTTCTTGGCTCATCTGATCCCACTGAAATAAACCTAGGTAAAATTCCTATTTTTTATATTGATTTATATTTTCAAACAATTAGAGTCTTTTCTAGGGGCTCTCCTCTGCCGGAGGCAATGATACCCTAGTCAGGTAATTACAAGGTTTTCATCCCATAATATGTTGGGTTGTCAAAGTTGTAGGTTTAAGGTTCTAAGCCATACTAGTGTTATTAAACCCCTTTCTATTTTAAGAAGAGGGATTAAGCCCTACAATTAATTTATCTCAAATGTAACAACTTTATTATTTGTGAAGACAAAATATGGCTCCTCCGAATTTATCTTCCAGAATGCATTTGATGCCTGTCTTTATAGGGCTATAATGTTATTTTTGTTCAGAATTATTCACAAGTTTGTTTCATTATTGTTTAGATATATTTGCGACCTTTGTATTGTATTAAATTAAATTAATTTTTCTTTTCATCATTGAGGTTGTAAAGGTTCAACCAACTAGCGATATTTATTTTGTTATTACAACATGGTTCTCTAATGCAAATATATATATATATATATATATATATATATATATATATATATATATATATATATATATATATATATATATATATATATATATATATATATATTCTACTGATACCCTTTTTCTATGTGGTTTAGATTATAATATTGATTTATAAGTATATTTTGGTCATGCTATTAGTTATTTAAAAATTTCCATGATTCACAGGGACTAGTCCTAACCTTCCAGTAGCTCTGCCTAGGCTCGCGACATAACCTTGCACTTAAATCAAAAGATGTTTTCCTCATTACCAACAACTAGTATTTTGTTTTCACATTATTTATCTCTACAACTTCCACAATTTTTGTATACTAAATAATATAACCCTGTAATTTAACTTTATAGGAATACAAATTAGTATGCCATTATGTATAGTGAGTTAAATTGTCTTTAAACATAAATATATATGTAAAAAACAATAAACTTGTATGCTAAATATGTATAACCTTACAAATTAGCATTATACAATAACCTATATATATCTCTGACCATGAGGTTGAATGACTGGTTGAGGGTTGACTCGATGGTTTGGCCTCTGCAAGCCCTGCTTCAGTTTTGATTGATTTGTTTTATGAGATCCCACATTCATGGTTGGAATATGGCACGTGGGTGACTATTTGAAAGAAATATTTGGTTCACCCTAGTCTATGGTCAGGTGGTTTGTGGAAGTACCATAAGTTGTCAGCCTATGTAATCATCAATAAGATCTTTTTCCCCTCAGTATTTTATGGGTAAATATAATTTTTTGTATGTGGTTTATATGGATGTTATATCCTTCATATTTCTGTTGGTTATATGTTGGTTATGACCGATTTTTATGACAGTGACAATGTATGGCTCACATCATGTTTTGGTTAATCACTAAATGTACAATGAACATATAGCTTCATATATTCTAATTCAATTATTTTGATGAGGCATCAATTCCACTTATAGATTTTGAGATAAGTGGGATACCCATATCCTCATATATATTTTTTAAACCTGTAGAATGCATATTTGTTAAATGTTTTATGAAATGTCTTTCATGGCTAGTAAGGGTCCATTCAAGTCATTTTCAGGTATTTTCATTTGTATCATTGTTTTGATGTTACATTTCATTTCTAGAAGTTTCATGGATTTTTCGGTAGTGTATAGAGTCGTAACCCTGAAAGAGTGGCACTGAATCCAAAGTTGTTGGCACAAATATACATGTAAATGTCACCAGTCATAGGCATGCCTTACTATGGGAGTGACTGGAGGATCCCAGTTGCATGCATTCACATGTCAAGGGAGAAACTAGGGATTTAATGCACTAAATTTTCAATGGGTTGATCACATGGATGGTTTGGATGGCCTTTGGCAGTTCTGTTGCATGTGTATAATGTGAGGTGGGTTGTGTACCATCAGTTCCACTTACTTAACTGATATATAGGGAGTTGAGTCACATCATACTAATCCTTCATCACATGTTTACCTCGTTTAGTTGATTACTTGGGTAGATATGGGAGAAGGGTTTTACAGAAGGATATGTGGAGATAGAGGTGATGGGGAAGGGATTTCGAGATATAGTGAGGGAGTGAGGGAGATATAAACAAAGATATAGGGAATAGAGTGTGAGGAATATATATAGAGAGGGGGAGATATAAAAAAAAATACATATATATATATATATATATATATATATATATATATATATATATATATATGTATGTATGTATGGAGATAATGAGAGAGTATATGGGGAAGAGAGATAGAGCATGAAGGAGAGAGGGAAGGCTAGGAGAGAGGTAAGTATGGGATGGAGATAGAGATAGAGTCATATGCAGCCGATAGAGGGGGAGAGGGAGGGAGAGAGATTGGGAAGAACGGAGAAATAGAGGAAAGAGGAGAGATATGTGGAGATAGAGAGCGATGCAAAAGGAGAGATGTATGTGGTGATGGAGAGAATGGATATGGAGACTAACATGGTATGAGAGAGAGAGAGAGATAGAGAAGAAGGAGAGAGGATATAGAGGAGACAATGGGAGAAAGAGGGAGAGGGATAGGTGGTGAAAATGGCGGGTGAGAGAGAGAGATAAAGAGAGAGGGAGTAAGAGATAAGATAGAGAGAGGTGGGTAAGATAGGGTGAGATAAAGGAATAATGAAGGGAGAATTACATAGAGTTGGAAGGGAATAAAGAGCGAAGAAGAGACATATTCAGATAGAGAGGGGGAGAGGGAGAGTGTGTTTGTTGGGCGAGAGAAGGAGAGGGGCAAGGACAATGTGTCTGATGAGGGGGAGAGGGAATGAAAAATTAAGGAAGTTAGTGTTGAGTCTCAAAAGTGTTTTCCATATTCATACATATTTCCATTATGTCATAACCATTTAGCTCTTATTTCATAGCCATTTGACCTAAAACCCTACATCAAGTAACCATTTTCATAAATATATGGGTTAGGATGCTTGTTTTCCAAAGTTATTTATTTTATGTATTTAAAGTGAATTTATGATTAGAAACTAGAAAATTAACATAGTTTCATATATATATATATGTGTTGTGAGTTTTGTGACATGTGTAGGTCAAAAGGAGACTTCTAGAAGACCCTTATGTGGCACTCTAAGGCCAAATTCGAATTTGGTTGGAGAAGATTATGGGATCAAGAGGATATGTGTCTCACTTTCTTGTTGTATTGAAACTCTAAGAGGATATGTGTCTCATCTCTTAGTTGTGTTGAAACTCTAGAAAGACATGTGTCTTATCATTTCCTATTTTGATTGTAACTCTAGAGATGGAGGGAGAGATTCATGGAATCCCATTAATGAGATGAATCCTCATATTTTGTATAAATAGGAGAAGCTTTCTCCTATCATAGGTAATGAGGAAGTAATGAAAAAGTAATAGAGAAGTCTTTTGTAACAAAGTTCAAGATGGAATGGGATGTAGATTTGTGAGTTTTTTTTAATAGAGAAATTCAGTTCTTTGATGCTGTTTTGATTACAACTTTAAGGAGCTGAAGGACTTCACCAAATTGGTAGCAGAGGGCCCCTGCTATCCAAGGAGGCTTTTACATGTTTTCTAGATAAGTTTCTTTCAATTCTGTTTTGTCATATTTCCTTACTTAGATTGCTTTCTGAAATCATAGATTTTAGCATAATTTTTCATGACAGCCCGGGCATTTGCATATCTTTTGACTAATGACATGGAATCAATATTGTTCTGCTGTTAATTTATTTTTTTCTTAATTTTTGTTTAATTCCAATACTGTTTTGTTTATTTCAATCTTCCACATTTGTTTCAGTAGTTAGATTTAGATATATTAAATTGCTCATGTCATTTTCAGTTACCTCCGAAAGCCACATCTGGACTGATGGTGAGGGATTGAAGTATGAGTGTGTAGTTTGATATTAGTTTACTTTTCCGTGCTAGATATATTAAATTGCTCATGTCATTTTCAGTTACCTCCGAAAGCCACAGCTGGACTGATGGTGAGGGATTGAAGTATGAGTGTGTAGTTTGATATTAGTTTACTTTCTGCAAGTTAGATATATTAAATTGCTCATGTCATTTTCAGTTACCTCCGAAAGCCACAGCTGGACTGATGGTGAGGGATTGAAGTATGAATGTGTAGTTTGATATTAGTTTCTTTTTCTGCAAATTAGATATCAAATTGCTCAAGTTGTTTATGGTTACCTTCGAAAGCCATAGCTGGACTAATGGTGAGGGATCAGAATATAAGTTTATGTAATTTGATTTAGATTTACTTTGTTGCAATTCTTGGATTTCTTTAAGCTTAGTTTCTTTTGTGTTTAGACAGCAGCAAGGATAATTTGGTTTTCATGCTCAATAGTTCACTGTTTGATTTATTAGGCTAGCAGCACATTTTCATTCCCTTTCAAGTTTTGTCATTGTATGTTTCAAATTCCTTTTTAAGTTTGAAGTTGGTAAATCATTATAAAGGACATCATTGCCTTGAATATCCATAACCATACTTGTCTTTTAGAATTTCATAAAAATCCAAAAACGACAAAAAGTAAGAGATAGGTTATCTTGGACATATAGTGCGCCACACTTCGTCAGCTTACGAATCCCTGGTTGATAATTTATGTTAGCAATTTAGGACACACTAAATTGACCAAACAGTTAGGTTATTGAAAATACTAAAGAGAGGGAGGAAGAGAAAAATATAAGTATTGTTGTAGGGGAAAGATAGGGAAAAAGAGTCATATAAATGAAGAAACATCTATATATAATTCTAAGGATAGAATAGGGGGTGAGAAAGAGAGGGGAGTGAAGGAGGGAGTAGATAAAGGAGGAGATGAAGATAGAGATACAGTTGAAAAGGGGGGTGGAGGGATGGAGGATAGGAGGAAAAGAGAGATAGATTTAGTGAGGTTAAAGAAGTGAGATAGAGGGAGGGAGGGATAAAGTGATGCAGATAGAGGAGGGAGATAATGGGAGAGAGGGAACCGAGAAGAGAAATATAGGGAGGAAATAGGAGCAAGATGTGGAGATAGAGAGTGTGTGTGTGTATATGTGATCGGTTAGAGATACAGAGAGAATGATAGAGTGATGGATAGTGGAGAGAGGGAGTGAAGTGGGAGGAAAGAGCAAGATAGTAATGAGAGAAATAGATAAATAGGGAGGGAGAGATTTGGGGGGAGGGGAAGGAGAGGCTAACAGAGAAAAAGGGGGATGGATAAAGAGATAGCACTAGAGGGGGAGAGATAGAGAATAAAAGAGAAATAGAGAGAGGGGAGAGATAGGGAATAAAACATAAATAGAGAGATGGGAGAAGAGGTTGAGATATATAGAGAGAGGTGGGAAAGAGGGAGTGACATTGTCAGGGAGTGAGGAAATAATAGATAATAATAAGAGTGAGGTAGAGATAATGAGGTTGGGAGAGAGAATGAGATATCGAATAATATATAAATGGAAATAGGGAAACATTTGGGGGTAGAGAAACATGGATATAAAAATTAAGGAGAAAAGGAGGAGATAGTGATAGAGATAGAGTTGCAATATGGAGAGAGAAAAATAGTGATTGGGGAGTGATATAGTGAGGGAGTGAGGTAGAGGGAGGTCGATAGAGACATAGATGTAATGAGAGATAAAGATACAAGGAAAAATATGAATGAAAATGGGAATAAAGTTGTGGGAGAGAGAAGGATAAATATAGAAGGAGAAAGGGAATAAATCCATAAAGAAGGAGAGAGGGTTAGAGATATATTATGAAGGTGGAAATGGATGGGGGAAGAGAGAGAGAGAGGTAGTGAGAATAAGAGAGAGATAGAGATGAAAGAAGATAGAGAAAAATTAAGATAACAAAGGGGGGATAGAGAGTAGAGAGAGAGGGATATAAGTGGAATTAACACAAAAGTGGATATATATATATATATATATATATATATATATATTGAGAGATACTGTGAAAATAAATATTTTGTGAACAAAATTCAAATCAAAAGTATGAAGGAAATGTAGTTTCTTTTATACATAGGTACATAACTTGGGGCATGTAGTCTCCAAGGAAGGTATTGCAATGGATCGAGAGAAGATAAGGGCTATCATGGAATGGGAAGCTCCTAGGAATGTGGATGAGGTGAGATCATTTATGGGGTTAGCAGGTTAGGTTTCATCAGGAACTTCTCTCACATTTCATATCCTATCACGTCATTGTAGCAAAAACGTAAGAAGTTTGAATGGACAGAAGAATGTGCAACAAGTTTTCAGCATCTGAAAGAGTTGTTGACAAATGCTCTAGTGATCAGGATTGCATATCTAAGAAAAGAGTTTATGGTATTCAAAGATGCTTTGAAGAGAGGAATTGGTGGATTTCATATGCAGGAAGGATAGGTTGTATGCTATGAATCAAAGAAATGGAATGAGCACAATCAAAATTATCCGACACATGATCTTGAGTTGGCAGTGATCATCCATGCATTGAATATGTAGAGGAACTATCTTCTTGTGATGAGATTTTTACTTATGAGAGATCACAGTGGATTGAGGTATCTATTTTACCAGCCCAATTTTAATGCTAGGCAAGCTATATGGTTTTCCATGGTCAATGCATTTGACTTTCATATCAAGTTCGTTAATGGTAAAGAGAATGGGGTTGCAGATGTTCTTAGCAGGCGGATATAGGTGAACCCCATAACAGCTAAAAGTTTATATGGGACAAATTTATAGGCTAAAATCTTATAGGTAGGTCAATAGGATAATAGGTACATGGAGCTCAAGCACAACTTACAGTAGAGTACTAGTACAGGTATAGTTATAGGTACATGTATAGGTACATGTGTAGGTATAGGTGCATAGGATGTGGACTATCGTCTGACAGTAGATGGCTTAGTCATATTTAGGGATAGGATATGTGCCAGATGAAATCAAGATCAAGAAGATGATATTCAGAGAGTTTCATGTGCAACCATATTCAAGTCATCCGAGATATCAAAAGACGTTGAAAACAGTGAAGAAGTTCTAATACTTGCCAAAATTGAAGAAAAAATTGGTATAATTTGTGGCGAGATGATTATATTGTAAATATTTAAAGGTAAAGTGCAATAATCCAGTAGGTTTTCTAAATCAAATTTAGATTCCATAGTGGAAACGTGAGGTAATTTTTGTGTACTTCATCACAGGTTTTCTGAGGACATCTAGAACACTTCATTCCTGTGAAGTATAACTATTCAACCAATGATGTAGCACATGTCTTCATCAGAGATGTAGTGGGGTTCCATGGTGTTCCAATGAATATTGTGTCAGATAGGGATGCTAAGTTTCCTTCTAGGTTCTGGAAAGAGTTATTTTCATGTTTGGGTTTAAATTTTTCCTTCAGTACAAATTATCTTCTGTAGGTAGATGGACAGGTAGAGAGGGTCAACGGAATATTGGAGGACATGTTGAGGATGTCTGTGATCCATCAGTTGCGAAAGTGGGAATAGTACCTTACGTTGGTAGAGTTCACTTATAACAATGGCTATTAGGAGTCACTAAGGATGAGTCTGTTTGAGCCACCGTATGGGATGAGTTGTAATACTCATATTAGTTGGAGTGATATAGTAAACATGGTATTGATAGTACTAGATATGTTGGCAGAGATGGAATAGTAAATGAAAGTTATCAAGAAGAATTTAAAGGAAACAAAGGATATAAAAAAAATGTATGCATTCATTATTGGTTGTTTAAGGAGTTTCAGGTCGTGGAACAGGTTTACTTTCACACCAAGCCAAACAAGAGCTCCTTGAGGATTGGATCATGTGCCAAGTTGGCACCTCAGTTTTGTGGAAATTTCAATATCCTTGAAACTATTGGACCAGTATCCCATCCATTTTCACTTCCTTAGACAGTGAAAGTCCATGATATTTTCCTTGTGTCATTTCTTTAGAAGTATGTTAAATATGTTGATCATTTGATTAACTGGTTTATATTGAAGGTGGGGCCAGAAGTAGAATTATAGCCCAAACCTTAGTGCATTGTGCTGAGAAATATGCTCATTCTCCAAAACCAAGAAATCATGTAGTTTAAAGTGTAGTTGAAGCACTTTGGGCCCGATGAAGATACATGGGAGATGGGAGATCAGATGCGGGCTATGTATCCTTTCTTATTCGCTGGTTCAGCGAAATTTTTTGGCATGTGTTTTGGCGTGATGTTTGAGTATATATATGCATGCATATGGATTTAAATACTGCCATGAATTTTGTTATAAACCTCTAATAAGTCGTATGAGGGTTACGTTGTTATTATTTTTATGTTGTTATGTTAGTTATGTTGGTTTGCGTTCAAGAGGTTTATCATTGTAAATACTGTAATGAGCTAAGTTATAAAGCTCCATGGTCAGTATGTTTTTATTTTTGTAATCTTGTTGGTTTTGGCTGTTATTGAACATCGAGTATGGCATTCCTCCAATGGGGAGCAGTCTCTAACAACCTTGGTCCAAAATCCATGTAAAAGTTAACAGAGGTAAAATAAGATCTTATTCATGGGACATATATGCCAAGCTGAATTTTGGAAAAAACATCCTAGTGTGGGTGTTCATATGGTTTATTAATGGCTATGGACATTGGAAAAGGAAATGGAAAAGGCTTTGGAAAGACAAAGTGACATTTATTGGAGTTTATTTATGAAAATAATGGAAAATAAGAGAAAAGGAGGCTCAAAGGTCACAGGTTGCATGCAAGGAGGAAAATGAAGGAAAATAATGGAAAATTGAGGAAATTAGAGCCCTCATTAATAAAATGGATTATGAGGATCAACTTAAAGCCTTTTGATTAGTTTAGTTTTGGACCTCACATTTTCTCTCTCTCTCTCTCTCTCTCTCTCTCTCTCTCTCTCTCTCTCTCTCTATCATACTCTTGGATACTTAGAGTTTTCTTCGAGTACCCTTGGAGGGGTGTGGCATACTTGGGATTTAGAGTAAGAAGAAAAAGAAAAATCACAAAAGCACAAGAGGACATTGGGATCAATGGCTACAACAGGTTTTTCTTGCAAGTACCAATTTGCATGGGTGATTCACTTACTATTTTTCGCATGCAAGGCATCTGCATGTGGTTATTTGGTTATGATTTGGCATCGGCATGGAGGATTTCCTGGATTGAAAGTGTTTTTTTCCTTACCTTTCCATTTCTTGGATAGCCATGGTGTTGTGGGTTTTACTTTTTTTTTCTCATTGATTTTCTTATGCCTTTGGTTGTGGGTTGAGTTATTATTTCCCAGAAGCATTGGTAGGAAAAACGCTCTGGAAGCCTTGTAAGTTGTTGGGTAGAGTTACTATTCCTAGAAGCCTTGGTTGGAAATATTCTTTGCAATAACTTGGTTTGTTGACTTACTAGTCTTGGAAGCACTGGTTGGACAAACATTATGGAAGCCTGATAATTTTTTTTTGTTGAATTACTAGTTCTAGAAGCCCTGGTTGGAAAAAACGCTCAGGAGCCCTTGACAACATAGGTAGAGACCAATCTGGTGATGTTTAGTGATGTCTGACCGTGAGGTGGAATCATTGGTTGAGGGTTGAATTGGTGGCTTTTCCTCTGTAAGCCCTAGTTTAGCTTTGTTTTTTTTTTGAGATCCCATATTCATGCTTGGGATATGGCACGTGGGTGATTGGATAAAAAAAACATTTATTTCAACCTTGTCTATGGTCAGGTGGTTCGTGAAAGTCCTATACTTGGTCACCCTATGCAATCATAAATAACATCTATTTCTCCTTAGTATTTTATGGGTAAATATACTTGTTTATATGTGTTTTATATGGTTGTTATATCCTTTATATTTATGTTGGTTATGGCTAAGTTTTATGACAGTTATAATGTATGGCTCACATCATGCTTTGGTTAATCACAGAATATACAATTAATAACTGGCTTAATATATAGTAATGAAATTATTGTGATGAGTTTTCATTTCTACTTAGCGATTCTCAAATAGGTAGGAGACCCTTATGATCAGATATGTTTTTTAAACTTGTAGAATGCATATTTATAACATGTCTGACGAAATGTCTGTCATGAAAAGTAGGGGTATAGTCAATTCCTTATTCAAGTATTTTCATTTCTATCATTTTTTCGACGTTACTTTTCATTTCTGGAAGTTCCGTGGAGTTTTTGGTAGTGGACTGAGTCCTGGCCCACAAAAATTGGCACTGAATCGAGAGTCTCTTGCACAAAAATACCTAGAAAAATCCCCAATCGTAGGCTTGCCTTACTATGGGAGGGACTAGAGGATCCCAGTCGCATGAATTCCCATGTCAAGTGAGCGAATGAGGATTTAATGCACGAAAATATGTAGAAGGATGGATATTGGGGATATTTTTGCATGTGTAGAAGGTCAGGTTAGTTGTGTCCCATCGGTTCCATTTCCTTAACTAAAATATAGGTAGTTGAATCACAGGATAGTAACTCTTCATCACGTGTTTACCTCGGTTGTCCGGTTAATTTGGTAGATGTGGGAGGAGGGTGTTATAGAAGCATATGTGGAGAGAGAGGTGATTGGGAAGGGATGACCAAAGGCAGTGAGGGAGTTAGGGAGAGATTGAGGGAGATAGAAACAAAGATATAGGGAATACCAAGTTAGGAATAGAGAGAGAGAGAGAGGGGAATATACATACAAATACTAACATATATACAGCATGAAGGAGAGAGGGAGGGATGGGAGGGAGATAGAGATAGAGTCGGATGGGGTAGATAGAGGGGGAGAGGAAGGGACAGATATTGGGAAGAAGAGAGACATGGAGAGGAAAAAGGAGAGAGATGGTGAGAGAGAGATAGGTGGATATAGAGAGTGATGTAAAAGGAGAGATGAGTGAGCTGATGGAGAGAATGGATATGAAGAATAATGTGGTATGAGAAAGGAATATTGAGAGAGAGAGAGAGAGAGAGAGAGAGAGGGAGGTGGTGTAAATAGGGGGTTTAAGAGAGAGAGAAAGAGAGAGGGAGTAAGAGATAAGATAGAGACAGGGGGTTAAGATAGGGTGATATAGAGAAGGAGTGATGAAGAGATATTTTCATAAATTTGGATGGGAATAAAGAGGGAAGAAGAGATAAATTCAGGGAGATAGGGGTAGAGGGAGAGCGTGTTTGATGCGCGAGAGAGGGAGAGGGACAAGGACAATGTGTTTGATGGGGGGAGAGGGAATGAGATATTGCGGAGGTTAGGAGAGAAGAAAATACTAAAGAAAGGGAGGAAGAGAGAAAGATAAATATTATTTCAGGGGAAAGGTAGTGAAATAAAGTTAGATAAATATAGACAAACCTATATATAATTCTATGGGGATAGAAGGGATGATAAAGGGAGAGGAGTGAAGGAGGGGATGAAGATAGAAATATAGTTGAAAATGAGGGTTGAAGGAGGAAGGATAAGAGGAATAGAGAGATAGAGTTACCGAGGTTGAAAAAGTGAGATAGAGGGAGGGAGGGATATAGTGATGCAGATAGAGGAGGGAGAGAGGGATGGGAGAAGAGAAATATATGGAGGAATGAGGAGTGCAATGTGGAGATAAAAAGTGTGTGTGTGTGTGTGTGTGTGTGTGTGTGTGTTTGGGATCGGGTATAGATAGAGAGAGAATTATAGAGTGATGGATAATGGAGAGAGGGATTGAAGGAGGGAGGAAGGAGGGAGTGAGTAATGAGAGATATAGATAAATAGGGAGCGAAAGATTTGGGTGAGGGGAAGGAGGGCCTATGAGAGAAAAGGGGTCATGGATAAAGAGATGGGACTATTTGGGTAGAGATAGGGAATCAAAGAACAATATAGAGAGAGGATAATGGTTTGAGAGATACAGAGATAGGTGGGAGAGAGGGAGTGATAGAGTAAGGCGGTGAGGAAATAATAGAGAGAATAATAAGAGTGAGGTAGAGATAAAGAGGTTGGGAGAGAGAATGAGATATCTAATAATATATAAATTAAAATATTGAAATATTGGGGGGTAGAGAAAAATAGAGATACAAATGAAAGAGAGAAGGAGGAGATAGTGATATAGATAGAGTTGCAGTGTGGAGAGAGATAAAGGGAGACGGGGGATTGATATAGTGAGGGAGTGAGGTAGAGAGAGGGTGATAGAGATAGATATATAATGAGAGATAAATATACACGAAAAAATATATGAATATAGAGAAATATAAATATATAATGAGAAAGGGAAGAAATCCATAAAGGAGGAGAGAGGAATAAAGAGATATTTGGAAGGTGGAAATGGAGGGAGGAAGAGACAGAGAGGGAGTGAGAAGAAGAGAGAGCCAAGAGGGAAGAATATAGAGAAAAATAAGAACATAGGGGGGATAGATTTGAGAGACATAGGGAGATAAGTGGCATTAGCACGAAAGTGGGGATATATATATATATATATATATATATATATATATATATATATATATATATATATATATATACATATATATATATATATATATATATATATATATATATATATATATATATATATATATATATATATATATATATATATATATATACATATATAGATATATATATATATATATATATATATATATATATATATATATATATATATATATATATATATATATATATATATATATATGTATGTGTATGTGTATGTGTTATATGTATATGTATATATATATATATATATATGTATATATATATATATATATATACATATAAATATACACACACACACACACACACACACACACACATACACACACACATATATATATATATACAGAGAGAGAGAGAGAGAGAGATTGTGAAAATAATAGTTGTGTGAACAAAATTTAGATAGAAAGTATGGAGGAAATAATGGAGTTATTTCAGAGAAATAACTAGTTTCCAAAGTGTATATAAGAAGTTATAAAAAACATATAGTGGAAGATCTATTGGATCAAGAACCAAAATAAGAAACTATATTTCTCTATAATATCAAAGAATGTTACGCACTTGACTTGTGAGAAAAGAAAAATACCAGAAATACAAAACAATATAGCCCAAAACACAAGAATATCACATGAAATGAAACAACCTGCAAAGATATTTTATTATTCACAAATAAAATATAATGTTCTGTTTCCTCCTTGAGGGGGAAACCTCCAATAGGGAAAATCTCAATTACAATTAGACTTTATTATTCTTGCTTACTATCTAAGACAACATATAGATTAATGACATCCAAAGACCTAACTACTAGTGGTCCTTTCCATAGCACGGGTTACCCACTTTATTTATTAACTATGAAAAGTTTATAACTAATTATGGTCCATTTTCCATAATGTAAGTGAACCAATTATAATAATTATTAATGGTGATAACTACTTATGGGCTTTACTGACTCAACTAAATAACTATGACTCGGACTAGGCCCCTTGGGGTTATTACATAAATAAAGTGGTTAGGGTTGGACTCTAAGATTCCCACCCCCATCGAAATTACCCTTGTCATCAAGGATGAAAATGTGGAAATCTATAAATAATAGAGGTTGGTTCTCAAGTTGCATCTTCTGGATAGGTGTTTTTCCACTTGATGAGGACTTCCTTGATCGTGCGGCCATGTAGATGCCATTTGCAGGTATCGAGGACCTATCTTCCAAAGAGAGCCTTCCTCATCTATTCCTGCCAGACTTGTTTGAAACCTACAAATTGTTGCCCACAACTTTCTCAAGGGATGATACATGGAAGACTGAGTGGATTTTGGAAGTAGTTAGTAAGACCATCTTCTAACTGATTGTTCCTATTCGTTGAAGATCCTAATAAGCCCATAGAATTTTGGTGCTAGTTTCTGGCAACCCTTTTCTTTGAGAGGTATGCTTATATGGTTGGACTCATAGGAAAACCTTGTCATGTATTTCAAATGACTGCTCGGAACGATGTTGGTCAACCTGTTGCTTCATTCTCTTCTAAGCTTGATGTATATTATCTTTGAGATGAGCGATCATGGAAGCATGACTCTGTAGGAGATGGTCAACTGCGTGTACTTATGAACATCCAAGGATATATGAAACTTGTGAAGGTGGGATTCAGCCATATACCTACCTCATATGGCACATCTTCATGGTTTCATGATAGTTAGTATTATACCACGATTCAGCTAAAGGCAACCATTGTACCCATTGATGTTGCTTCTGTGAAGTGAAGTACCATAGATATGTCTCCATACATTTTTTGATTTCTTTTGTCTGAACATTTGTTTGGGGATGATAAGGTGTACTCATTTGGAGTTGTATTCTGTGGAGCTTGCAAACTTCATGCCCAATTGTTTTGGTGAAATTTGGGTCTCAATCAGACACAATGGAAGTTCACATGCCTTTCAATTTGAAGATTTCGCCCATGAAAAAATGGGCCACCAATGTTGGGGTAAATGGGTGTGGTAAAGAGAAAAAATGATCATATTTATAAATCATGTAAACAACCACCATGATGACAGATTTTTTTTCTGACCTTGGGATACCTCTAATAAAATCCATGGCAACAGCCATCCAGACGAAATCTTGTTGTGGAAATGGTCGTAAGGTTCCTGGTAGCTTAATTTTTCCCCCTTTGTGGTGTTGGAATACATCGCATTCAACTACAAAAGTAATAATTATGTTCTTCATGTGAGTCCAAAGTGATGTGCTCATGTATAAGTCTTCTGAAATCTTCAATTCCTTGTAGTCAGAGAGGAGCGCAACTCTTCCAAGGTACAGGTTTTGAGGGTGGAGGTCATGGATAACACTACATGATCCTTGTACCGAAGAGCCTCACCCTTCCAAGAGTAATATTCTCAGGAATTAGGATTGGCTCTTAAGTTATTAATGAGTTACAATAGTGAGGGTTCAGAGAACTATTCATGGTGGGCCTCTTCAATCCAACCTTGTATGGGTAGAGAGTGATAAAAGGATGCCCTCATCCTAAAATTGGTGCAATAAGGCATCAACCATTACATTGTCACACCCCTTCTTGTGAGTTATCTCCTAATCATATCCCAACATTTTTTCAAGCCATTTATGTTTTTGTGGGAACGAAAGACTGCTCTAGAAAATATTTTAAGCTATGATGGTCATTGCATATTTTGAGACATCAACTTGATAAGTATGGTATCCAAGTGTCTACTCTATGTAAGATGGCCATTATTTCTTGCTCGTGTGTAGATTGACCTATATGTTTTCCACTGATTTGTTGAATGGTGAAATCCAATGTTCTACCTTCTTGCATTAATAATGTGCCAATTTTTGTTGCTAAAGCATCACATTTAATCACAAAATATTTGGTGATGTCTGGTAAGGAAAATAATGGAGTGGATCACATGGCTTGTTTGAGAGACAAGAAGGCCTGCTGAGCTACATCAGTCTAGAGAAATTATTTTTTCTTGAGAAGATTAGTGAGGCATTAGTAAATTCATCCATAATTGTTGACAAATTTGTGATAGCAGCCCATGAGACCCAAGAATCCTCGAAAAATCTTCAAGTTTTTTCGGTTGGGAAGAACCTTGCATTTCCTGAATACTTTTTGGATCAACCCTCACTCAGTCACAGCCCACAATGTGTCCCAAATAATCTACTTCTTCCATGTCAAAATATCACTTGAATAATTTGACAAACAAATTGTGGTCTTGGAGCAATTGCAATATCTGGTCAACATGTTGAAGGTGATTGTCCCAGGTTATGTTGTAGATGGGTGCCATCGAAAAATACCAGGAAACATTTTCTAAGATATGGTTTCATAAGGTTGTTAATGAGGCAAAGTGGATGGAGCATTAAATAGACGAAATTGCATCAACATGAATTCATAGTGGACTTCATGATTTCATAAGGTTGTCTTGAGAATGTCAACTTCCTTCATGCATATTTGGTGATAGCCCGAACATAAGGTAAAGAATTTAGAACGATGCAGTTCATCAAAAATATAATCAACTACTGGAATAGGAATTTTGTCCCTGATAGTGAGCTTGTCAAGGGCACTAAATTAGGTACTCATGTGCCATTCTCAGTATTTATTTATAGCCATGACCAATGGAGATGAATAAGGGATGGTGTTGGGAGTAATAACACCAAATTCGAGGAGTTACTTGATGTTTTTTTCAATTTCATTATTTTCTGCAAAAGGATATTGATATGGGCAGAAATTTGGTGGCTTGGAACCTGAGACCAAAGGGATGATATGATCATGTTCACCCCTACAGGGTGGGAGCTCCCTATGTTTGTCTAAGACCCACTGGTGGAGATCTAATATGTGTCACATATATGGAGGAATATGAGGTAGAGTTAATTCAATGGCCTAGATGGCATTAAATTGGGCTACTACCCCATGATGGCCCTTTTTTAAAATATTCTCCATTCGATGCAAGTTGATGATAGTAGGAGAACCTTCCTGAAGTCCACTGAATGTATGAGTTTTTTTGTTCTTCTTAAAGCTCATATATACATCTTGGAAATCTATTGTAATAGTGCTTAGTGTGGGATCCATTGAGAATCAAGAACAATATCATAACCACCCATTTCAATGGAAAACTTGTGGTTTTTGACATGATAATATCCCATTTGAAGCTTAATATTTTCTCAAAATATTTCACATTTCATCGTCCCCCCATCAATGATAAGCACATGGAAATTATATGCCACCCATATAAAATAGTGAACAACTTTTTCTACTCTCTTATGGACAAAGTTATTAGTGTTTCCACTAACAATGAACACCACTATTGGTGGATGTTTAATGAAACTAGGGATTTTGAGAGTTTGGAGAAAATAAATTACAACGAAGGAATGTAGTGATATAACCGTCTCATTTGGAATAGTAGTGATAACATCGTCTACATTTATTTTGGGTTCATCGGCTTCTTCCTCATGCACCTCAGCAAATGGAGCCTCATCGTTTGAGTTGTTTTTAGTAGCATCAATTTGAATTACTTTTGGTTCCTTGCATTTATCATGAATTTATTCCTAGGGAGTACTTTTCATCACATTAGTAACGGAGTTCTTGTTTCCTTCTTTTTTCCATTTTGGTCGATGAATCCTTTTGAAAATTAAGTGAATTTCAGTGTGGCTCATTCCCTTGCTGGGATGTGCCTTTGAGAAGAAATTTGGAAAATTAGATTTGGCATGTAAGGATACCTCTACCTCTTAGGCATTGCGACATGTATCCAACCAAGTAGTTGGGTGATGCATTCATACATGGGATTGGATGGCTTCATTTAGGTCACTGATGAAATATTCAATGTAAAATTCATCTCCTAGTCCTTTAGTTCTGATGACTGATTTTTCAAAATATGAAATGTAGTCCCTTATTGTACCAATTTTCTTTAGCTTAGTGAGATGACCCAAAAAGTGAGAATCCCAATCAAAGTGATCACAAATGGATTTTTAGAACATGTTCCAAGTTTTCCACCCTTGATAAAATTTTTGATGTCACTACCACCAGTGCCATATCTCTTGGTCCAAGTAAAGGGATCCCACTTGTAGTTTAGTTCCATCCTTACAAATATTATTAAGGAGGAAATATTTTTCCTCTTTTTCCACCCATATTGTCGAGTTAGAACCATCAAATTTATACATGTCCAGCTTGGTTTCTTGTTGGCTTAAAAAATCATGACCTCCATGGAAGTGAATGTGATGGATGGATTCTACTTCTATGTGTGCATAAACACTAGCATCTTCCATTATGGGCTCAGGAGGTATATGCAGGGCAACCAATCCTTCTGGGATCTTGCAGGGAAGGGAAGTGTGGAATTCATCTATTTTTTTCTCGAGGACTTTGACTCTCTCCAATGCGTTCTTCGTAGCCATAACTTGAGACCTCGTATAGTACATACACTAGCATCAGTCAATGTTTTTCAACCTTACTTAAGACTATTATGGTTGGAAATAGGGTGAGATCAGGAGTCTAATGATCTAGGTCTATTGAAGCCACGTTAGGAAAAAATTGGGACCACATGAAAATTGGGATCTTATTATCACACCCCCCCTTCTTGCAAGGTTGAGAATGGAACTAAAGGAGGTAACCTCAAACCAATATCTAGGTCAGGTAGCTAGCCCTACCAAAAACAGAGAGGGCTCTCTCAATCTCACTTTGCAGCCAATTAGATCACTAGATATATAATGACCTTAGGATATTTATGATGCTCAGTAGATTAGGGTTTTTTTTTTGAGTTTTTGCTGGATAGGAGTGACAATCAAGGAACTAAGTCTAGGGTTTAGGTCTATTTTCACAGGTTAAGTTATAGAGACAAGGATAAGGCCAAGTAGGTAAAATTATGAGCATACTTACTTTGTCATTGTCTATAGGGTTTTAAAAGAGAGAGTCAAAATGAGCATGATAAATGAATTCATTCATCAAAATAATAGGCACATTCATGAAATATTTTAAAACAAAGCATACAAGGAAATATTTATGTTCATAAACTCATAATATTAACATATATCAGCACACATATGAAGGAAACATAACATAAAATTTTACTGGATGAATTAATATAGAAGAAAAAATACTCAAAATCATACCACTGGAGTCCCCAGATTATAGCTACAACATTCTTTGGTTTCACTGAGAAAAAAGTATACAATAGCTCAACTGCAAACAACAACTATCCAACCTCTAAAAATACTTGAGGTGGAATACATATAGAAAATATAAGTTTTGACACCTCATTGGGTTGAAATTTCATCCAAAACACATCATAAATGTATTGTGTGAGTCATTACATAGAATATAGGGAAGTTACAAACCATTCTATCAAATTTAGCTAATAACTAGGAGTTCATGTCTCTTGGATTAATTACATTTTTCCTCTACAAAGAGAGGGAAAAAAAAATATCCTACCAAAGAGACACCTCATGGGACAACTAAACCTCTAATTTTGGAGTTTTTTTGGCTTGATAATTTTCAAAAGGAATCCAATGACAGAGGCATCGTGCCTCCCAACATAAGCATCATGCCTCGCAACAGAAGCGTCTTTCCACTTTAGAACTGATTTTAACTAACTTTCAGGAACCCATTTACAAATATGAGAGTTAGGATAGGTAGAACTATGTGTCTTCTTTCCATTTCACCCTCAAAACTAAGAAAAAACCTTGTGGAAGGCCTCAAAAACTGATTCTGCCAATGTCACTCCAAAAGCGTCGCGTAGAGGCAAAATATGTTGCAGAAGCATGAAAAAAAGTGATGTTTTTTGTACTTTTCTTCAAAAGAAGAAGGTGACGTGCAAACTTGAGGTCATATCTGTGAGGTAAAGGTGAAAAGGCATCCAACCATATAAAATTTTCTCCATCTAGAGACCCTGATAAAAAGCATCGCGTTATTCTGTGGTGCTTCTGCAATGACCCAATTTCCATATTTTTCAAAAAATCATCAAAAATGCCAAAAATGCTTAGAGACCTCCAAAAATTGATCTATAATGTCATGGGATGATAGGCTAAACAACCAAGGGGGCCTCGATAATCATTTCCAATTTATAATACTCCTTAAGCTTCATTAGGGTTTCCTTAAGCTTCTTTCTCAAAATTTTAACCCACACCTTAATGATTTGGTTCCTTGTGAAATAATGCCTCGCCATATGCCTCTGGAGGTTTTTATATCTTTCTACCTTCTTCAAAAACTTCTCAAGATGAATATTTACCCTATCAAGCCACATCTCTTTATCTTGTTCAATTTCAACAACTATCAATTCATCAAAGGTTAACTACACTAATGGTGGGGATGACTCCCTTTCTTGCTATTTTTTCTTAGTAAACCATCTTGTTCTTGGCATAATTGGCCTTGTTTCAATCTTTGTGTCCTCTAGCTACTCAACATCCATCACTTTTTTTCACTTACCCTGATTTGCATCATCGTTTTCTTTTGGTTTGATTTGGAGGAGTTTTTTTACCTTCAGCTGTATGTTTTCTTGTTTTAGGAAGGTAATAAAGAAGTTTCCCTTTGAGAGGTTATCCCTCAACTCTTCTATCTCTGCATATTTTTCCCTTATGATATTCTCATTTGTCTTGTCCTTTACCTGCTCTACCATGTCAACCTCCATGGGTGTTGGTTATTCATTCTAATCAAATGGTGACTCATCCTCATGTAGGAGTGGCTAACTATCATGACTAGGTGGTTGTTCTACTGTTTGTCTTTGTTTAATTCTGGTATCAGGTACAATTACACCTTTGATGGTCATAGTAGAAAAAAATATCCTCTTTCCTTTCTCATAGGTTTGAGTGATGTCAACCCTAGGCGCCTTTGATATATTTTCTTTCCTACTTGAAGATCCAACCTATTTTGTTGTGTTGGCGCTGATGGTGAGCTATGAACAACGTAAACTTTGAAACAGGAACTATAAACTCAAAATGAGAACTGTAGCCAAAAAAACCCCAAAAAACATGAAAAATGACCCAAAAATGAAAAGGGTGTATTCTAGAATGAGGTTTTATTTTTATTAGTGTTAATTTGCAACATTTTTAAAATATGGCACTAAAACCAATTTTCATGTGCCAAATAAATGGAAAAAACACACAATGGTTGGTGTTAGAATACCATTTTTATTTTCTGGGTACAATTTCAACATATTTTTTGTAATGACGTTAAATATAAAATAATGATATTTTAAACACATTAAAATTCTAATAATTTTTATACATATCATTTAACATATAATATCATGACACTAACAATGCCTAAAATTATAATTGTTTTCAACCATAATGTTAAAGATAAAATATATTTCACAATTTTTCACCCATAGCATTAAAAAATATTATCATTTCAAATTATTTCAACCATGATATTATGAACAAATTATATGACTAAAATAACCCAATGAAACATAAATTATTTCTCCAAGTTATTGCAGCATTGTCAATATTTTAGACAAATGAATTCATCATAATTAAAACATATAATCCAAAAAACATAAAAATGACTCATAAATTTACGTAAGATCATAAGGAATTTAAGATATCATATTCATTGCTCAAGGAAAACATCATATATATCAATTTTCTTACATAATTATCAAAATCACTGATATTTTCTTGCACACCATCATAATTCACATCTTCAGATGAATGACTCGATGTAGATAAAGATGTTCCATATTCTTCTCTTTCATCAACTAGTGCCCCATCTGAGTCAAGATGTATGCCCACCACTTGAGGTTTCAAAATTCTTGTAGATATACAAATGGGTTTCGCAGACTTCCATCTCAACACTGTTTCTTGTGGAGGAAAAATATTAAGAATATCTATCATCCTGGAGCGAGAAGTTCCTCTCTTTGTTAAATTGAAGTACAATTTTAAGAGGTCTGTGAGGTGATTATTTATATTTTTACCCTTTATTTTTCTCTCTCTGACAATTTTTTTATCAACTACCATCTCTCGCTTATACCCACCTTTGAATGGGTGTGTGTTTGTGGCATACTAATGTACTTCAACACCTGTAAGATCCTGATTTTCTGTAATCACCTTTATAACCTTGGCAACCCATAATAGATAACCATGTGGATATTCATGTGCTAAGACTGCCATCATGTGACCCTCCTTAATATCCTATACTGAACCTTTGTAAAGTTCTTCCATGGCTTCATGTTGTGCATGAGATCTTCTGGAACCAATATACTTTCTCTTTCGTCCACCTGTGTAGAAATTAATAATACCATGTGATTGTTGTTGTTTAATTATGTTTGTTTCCTCCTGTTCATTTGACACATTTTGTGGCCAAATAAATGGAGTCTTCAAAAGAATATCTTGATTTTCTAGTCTTAAAAGGATATCACTCTGATCATTGAAAAAGGACTCCCACCAAACTGAATCAACAACATGAAAGTACTCATATGTATATCTAATTGTTTTTTTAATTTCTTCCAGGAATTCAGAATAATATGTATCTCTCTTTTTCCTTTGTGCATTATGAACTTCACCAGCTGATTATAATAACAATATATTTGACGCAAATATTGGATGAGCTGGAATGAACTTCAAAAATTGCAAACCTGATTATTGCGCTCATTCTACAGTTTTTGAATACTTCTTTCACCATATAAGTGTTTTCCCATCAATTTGTTTGATATGAAATTGATGTTGGAAGCTAATTTCATTAATTTTTCAATGCACCTCTCCTGACCATGCGATCTGAGAATAGACCTTCGCATGTGAAAAATTTCTTCTAGCACATGAAAAATAGGCTCTGGCATATATGATTTATTAATACATTCAGTTAATGATGGCAAGCTCCCAACATTCTTCCTCCTCAATGTTACTGAAAAAAAAATGAAAATATGATCAATATGATCGTGAGTGTGTTCAACAAGAAGGAAACCAACCTTTACCTTATGAAAAATTCTCAATTCAACAAGCATGTTTAGATATCCAAAAAAAATCTGAATTTTGTTTTCACGACAAGTGTTGTCCAATTGTAGATGCAAAACTTTAGAAATATTACCACCCCAATGAGAAAGCACATCCTGAATTATGGTTATTGTCAAATTTCCATCATTATAAATATTTTGAGTTGTGAAGTAAACTCTTGGTGACATTTTCCCATTGAAGACCATACAACTGACCAAGTAAAATTGGATCAAATTTTTCTCTTGCAAATTTTTTGGTGTGTGAAAAAAATGTGGTAGAAGTGTTTTCTTCTGGTCCATACCATCAATTATCAAACCCAAATATTTATTTGGATTATCATAACACTTATTTTGATGCTTGTACAACATTTTCCTTTCAATTGTTTTTTGTTCGCGATGCTCTTGAAGGGATTTAACAATGGAATATACACATAACATAAAATAAATGTATTAATAAGTGCATTTTCATAGTTGATCACTATATAATTTAAAAGAATAATGTTATGAATGCTTACCTCTTTCTTCTCCCTTGACATTTATCCCTTTTTTATTTTAGAGAAGCACATGTACTACAAACCCTCATCCTTGTCTTCTTAGGAATACAAACATTGTTGAATTCTCTCCTCCATATCTGTACTAAATATTGATGTAATAAAATGACCATATCCTTCAACACCTTCTGCATATTCATATAAATTGTAGATTTGTCATCTTGCGAAATTTTTTGGAATATGTATTGTATATCTATTTTTCATACCCTCCATGTTTTGAAAAGAAGTCTCGCAGCCATGATATTACAGTTTTTGCTAGTGTACCAAACTCTCATTTATGATAAACTTCTGAATAATATGTAGGATCATTTTCCAAATTATTTTGGATTCTTGACAGAAGAAAATTTCCAATTGAATGAATCATTTTGAAAGCCTCTCTACAGAGCAATAAAGACCCAATATGATAATCATAACTTTCCAGTGTATATTACATGCACCCCACTAAATATGAATTTTGCATGCTTTTATTCATTAACAAATAGTTCTTCCTTTTCTATAAAGAACATTTGAAATCCATATGTTTCAAGAAATCCTTTTTACAACAGCCACTTGAAATGAGCTCACTGATAGAACTTCTTCTCGTGAGATATACTACTCTACGACTTGTATAACTAAAACATCTTGGATTGATAAGAAAAGGTATACTCCTACTCCTAGAAACAATATTCGCTGGCAACATCTCTATCATTTCATCATTCTCTGAACAAGAATTTCAATGATCATTAGGAGGAATACTATTCTTGCTATGCTCATTTTCAATATATTCAGGAAATTCACCACCATCATTGTTTGAAAAATATTCATTACCATCCTCACTGGCATGAAAATTTTCAATACCATCATCTATGGTTTAAAAATAGTGAATTGGAGGATATTCTTCACCATATTTATCTTTCTCTTCATCACCGTTGCTCTCAAATTTCATAGGATTAGGACTATGTGGAAATTCTTGCTCTTTATTTATTGGAAATTCTTCATCTCAAACTTCGTCACTACTACTCCCATAGTCTATATAATTAGGAGTAAGTGGAAATTGAGACTCTCGATTTATTCGAATTTATTCATCCTTACCTTCATCACTACTTCTCTCAATGTCCATAAGGTTAGGAGTAACTGTAAAATGTGACGCTTTATTTACTAAAAAAAATTCATCCTAACATTCATCACTATTTCTCTCATAATCCTTAGGATTAGGAGTAAGTGGGAAATGTGACTCTCTATCCACTGAAAATTTTTCATCCTACCATTCAACATTATTGCTATCATAGTCTTTAGGATTAGGTCTAAGTGGCAAATGTGACTCTCTATCCACTAAAAAGTTTTCATCTGACCATTCATCACTATTGCTTTGATAGTCCTTAGGATTAGGAGTAAGGGAAAATTGTGGCTCTCTATCCACTGAAAATGTGTCATCCTGCCACTCATCACTATTGCTCTCAAAGTCCTTAGGATTAGGTCTAAGTGGAAAATGTGAGTCTCTAGTTTTTGGAAATTCTTCATCTTGCCATTCTTCATTGTTGCTGTCATAGTCCATAGGATTAGGAATAAGTCGACATTTAGACTCTCTATTCATTTTAAAATCTCCATCTTTCATTTTTTAACTACTTCTCTCATTATATTCATCAATATGGATAGAGTTGTTACGTGACGAAGATGTTGATGCTTCATAAAATGAAACTTCACTCTCAGAGGAATCCATAGCACTCAAACAAGAAATGTTGAATGATGCAAATGATCTCTCTCCCAATGATAATATATAGCTGAAACAATGACAAATTCCCTTAAAAATTCCCTCCAAAAATTTTCACTAGAATTTTTTTTTCTTTATGTATGTCCCTCAAAATTTTATTTAAACGATCTATTTGAAAATTAGTTATTAAAATATTCTCATAATATGAACCTTAATCTCAAATTAAATTCCAAAGACATTTTTCTCTTAATAATGGTTTTCAAACTAAAATAATTTTAATTAAATTATATAACTTTTACTACATTATAAATTTTATTTTTTTAATATTCACCAATATTTTTTATCCCACATTCACCCCACTGTAGACAATTCTATTATTTCCTCTTTATAAGAAATGTCATTTTCACTATTCCACACATCATGTCATGATTTCTTGAGGTTTATTTAAAAGCTTGGAACGATTTTCTAGAGAAGCAACATTGTCAATGAGAGATTCTCGCTTTTGAAAGGTTAGTTTTGTTTCTATTATTCCAGAAATTAGTAAATTGTTAAATTAATTAAAGTAAAGTTATTTTAAACCGTTAAAAATTTACCAAATTTGACCATTAATATTTTTAGGTAGAAAAAAAAATAATTTTGTTTTGTACTTAAAATTAAAAACAAATTAACATGCCCATTGTTGGTGAGTCGGCTAGGGGCAGCACATGGCCGATCTGGCCCAAGTGGGCATGTCCACTATCCCCCTGGGCAAACAGAGTAGATGATTCTAAGAATCCCCACCCCCCCCGCCTTCCCAGGGGTTCGGTGGGCATGCCTACATGGGCCAGGGCACCCATGCTCTAGACGGATGCACCCAAGGGTTTCCGTCGGGCTTGGGCAGACGTCGCCGCATGGCCATGTCTGCTCATAGTATAACCCCTTGGGCACCATGCTATAGGCAGACGTGCCCACGGGGCTGCGTCTGCCCAAGCCCGAGGAACGCCACTTGGGCACCCTCAGGCTCGCGCAAATGCCACTAATGGGAGCGTCTACCTACAACATGGCACACACGGTGCTTTGCTACCGACGGATGGGCCAACATGGCAGCGTCCGCCTGAAACTAAGGGGCACCCCTTGGGTGCTCTGAGGCTCAGGTAGATGCCTCCTCGTGGGCGTGTCCTCCTATAGCATGGTGCCAACAGCGCCTGTGCTGGTTGGCCCCTTGCTTGGCAGGAGACCAATTCTAGGAATCAGCCTCCTGCGAGGCATGGGTACAAACCCCATAGGTTGGGGCAGACGCGCCCGAGGGCCACCCCATGGCGTCATGCTACGGGTAGACGTATCCATGGGGTGGCCTCTGCCCAACCCCAAGCACCACCCAACAACGTCGTATTGTGGGCGGACGTGCCCACGAGGTGACATCCACCTGAGCCCAAGGTGTCCAAGGCAGGGAGGCCGATTCTGAGAATTGACCCCTTGCACATATAAAATATATATTTATTTTTCATATGGCCAAGGGGTCGATTCTCAGAATCAGCCATTTGGTCATATAGCAAAAAAAAAAAAAATTTATATGCCCAAAGGGCTGATTCTCAAAATCGACCTTTTTGGCATATAAAAGAAAAATCTCAGAATCGCCCCTTTGGGCATATAATTTTTTAATTTTTTTTTTAAAATGCTAAAAGGGTCGATTCTGAGAATCAACGCTTTAGGCATATAAAAAAAAATTTACATGCCTCAGAATCGACCCCTTCGACATATAATTTTTTTTTTCTTTTACTGGGGTTGGGGAGAAAATATTAAAAAATTATATTTTTTTTAGAGGAACTTGTTTTAAATTTAGGGGGCTGATTCCCCTAAATTATATATATTTTTTTTTTCTTTAGAGGGGTTGGAAATATGACATGTAAAAAAAACAAACATTTTTTTTAAAGATTGTGTCGGGGAAAAAATGTATAAAAATATCATTTGTTTTTTAAAAACAAGTTTTCTATTTTGTTTACGTAAGATACTTTTTTTTTTTTTTTATTTAGTAATTTTTTTGTAGATATACATGTTTTCAAGAAAATGGCATCAAGGAAGGTTTCTGTCAATATTTTTGGACCAAAGTCAACATTTGCATCATCTAAAGCTACAGGTGGGCCTTCAAAAATCACTGCTCGACGAACTGCACCTCAGTTAACTACTAAAAATGAGGGAGATGCATCCACAAAATAAAATAAGTTGGTTTCATAGTGGAAGAAATCAAAAGAAGTGAATCGTTCAAAATATGCATGGCATTTGAAAGATATAGAAGACAAATCTCTACAATTATATCCATATTCTAGTAAGAATTTTGATGCTGAAAGTTATGACCTGGAGGGAAAAGTATTAGACCTATATATTCCTCCAAATACTGAAAGTGTTTATATACTATCAAAAAAGCCCAAGTCACATGATAAACATGGATATCATTTTACATTGTCGATGTATAACACGGGGGAAGATTCTTCAAAGGTATGCAAACAAATCGTACAAAATATTTCACAGAAGATTGTAAGTATTTTTATTTACACTTATCTATTTTGTGTTATTTAATTTGTATCATTGTATTTATAATAACTTGGTTAATATTGAAATATTATATTTTGTTTTATAATATTTTTCTAAGGGAATTTCAATTATTTTGGGGGGGATCTATTATATAAAGTGAGATATTATGAATTTTGTCTCCATTTTCCATGAACATGAAGTAGAAGATATGGGAAAGAAGCAAAAAAAATACTTCATGATGTTGCAAGATTGTATCAAAGGGATCAATCTAGTAAATTTAGAAATGTTACTTTTCAAAATGAGGAAGTTGAAGTCGAAGCTGAAGTTGAAGCTGAAGATGTAGAATGTGTTGCCATATCTGAGCATCATATTAGAACTGATGTTAGAAAAGAGAAGAGGAATAAAAAAACAAAAACAAGAATGCCCAAGAATGTTTCCCTTATAGTTGATGATGAGGAGATTGTTTTGGTTCAATAAAATATCATAACCAATAGGAAGAAGAAACAAAAAATTGATCATTCTAAAAAAATCATGGAAAACAGTGATGGGCCTAGTGAAAACTCCAAAGCAAGCAAGGAAATCATTATGCCAAGAGCCAATTTAGATGATGGCGCTATGAAAAAAAAACAAAATTCCATTCAACATCATTTGGTGAAGATAAATTTTATTGAGGGTGGTTGGTCATTTCAACTTAATGTCATTCAAGTATAAAAGCAAGATGAAGGACAGTTCAAATATCAAATTAGAAAGCCACACCACTTGCATGTTCACAATTTGAAAACATTGATGAGGTACAACCCTTTTGCACATGTGGTTGATTATGTTCTTCTTGTTGATCCAAGTCAAGTTGATAATTCACAGTGTTTTGAATACAGATATTATGTACTTGGGGGCTACCATTCTGTAGAAGCTCAAAGGCAATTAATGGAGGAATATCCCAATAACCTGCGTTTTGAAACAATAAAATGTATCATTTATGATGTTTTAATAGATACAGAAGAAAAGATATTGGCATGAGATCATAATTCAGATAATGAGTATAGGATGTCTATGACGTTCATCCAAAGGGTCAAATTTATTCATAGTGAGTTTGAAGGAAAATGTGGTGGTGGTAAGACAAAATTTTCATTATGCATTCCAGAAGGAATGTTTTATGGAAATAAGTTATCAAATCAAAGAAAATTTGGTTTAAAAGGCTGCAAAGTAAATTATGAAATATTCAGAGGTGTGGATAAAATTTCTAGGTTGGCATTTAGAAGAGGAGAGATATGGGAATTGATTGATCATATTTTTGAGTTGTGGGAGAATGTTGGCATCAAAAGTTAGAAGGTCAAAAATTCTAAACCATTGATATGTACCAAGAGTAAATCAGGTCTTGAAATGAAGTTGATTCCAAAAGATATTACTATCACACCTTGGAGACCAATGCAAGGAGTAAAGGATGAAAATCTTGTCAAAACAATATTATCTCATGTAAAGTCAGGGGAATTATGAAGGGAGGAAATTTCTAAGGAATTTCTAACATAAGCTTGTTATTTTTACTTTTTTTCTTAGATTATAACTTTCTGTTAAATATAATATATTTTTATTTCTATTATTTGTTATACATAACATTATATTAAAACTGTTTACTTCGGGAACAAAACTTGGGCCGAGAATATGGTTTCTAGGGTTTGCGCTCCAGGCACCCCAGCTACCGTCAAGAAAAATATTAGCCATCAAGATCATGGTGGCTAGATGCCAGCAGTGCCTTCAATCCCTTGTGAGCTATATTATGAGTGAAGCTACACCGAAAATAAGAAATATGCTCTGCCAAAACTCTACCCAGCTCTTCTAGCCGTAGACAGAGCCAAGGGATTCCAAAACATGCAGGATGAATATGCCACTGTATATTGATTCAGGAAAAATCCTTGCCCCTATGTGACCTGGGAGTAGTTCCGAGCGAATTAAATCTCTAAGATAGGCTCAGACTGCTCTAGCCTACCCCCATTCCTTGACAGTCCATCGTTCCTCTATATTTCCCCTGGGATTTTATATCAGGGCGACCATATTACAAGGGATTATGACAAACAAAAAGAGACATCCTTACAGTGCAGTGAGCCATCTAGACTCAAAATTTTGATGAACTCTAGCAGCCAGGGACCTCAATATCTTCTATACACCTCTTTTCAAATTCAGATTGCTCTCCTAACTAGAGAAACCATGCAACTTTGGGTAAATTCCACGAACCTGGTGAAACACCTCTCGTAGGCCTTTTAACGCAGGATGGGGTTTAATTATACATCTCTTTGAATTCTCTATGAAGGTAGAAAAGTCAAGGACTCTCTTCCGCTCTCATTTAAAAATATTGAAAAATATGCCTCTATGATTTTATCCCTTCGTCTGCAGGGAGGAGAAGTGAAGCAACCCTCTGCAGCTAATGCTTTCTCTTACAGGGACATCATCCACGCACAACCTCCCAAATAGTATGCTCAACCCACAGAGGCTCCCAGGCCTTTCTAGGTTGAAAAAATGGAGGCAGTGCCCTATGTAGAAATATACCACCTGAATATTGAAAACCAGTTTCAATTGTATGTAGAATCTTCCTTTATCTACCGATTCAATGGGTTATGGCCACACACAAAACATATATACCTATAGATTCATTCCACTTGGACCAATAACTGCAAATTTATTTTTTGCTCGAAGCGTTTCTTTATAGTTATATTTTATCACAGTCAGGACTACCAAAATTCCCTAAATCATGGTCCATGGTTCTGGGAACAAGTAGGGCTATTCCTCACCACTTGATTCCAAAACTTCAACCCTTCCATGATATTCATCACCAAACTTCAAATGTAAGTCAGACTTGCAAACTTACCTACTCATGTATGGCACTTTTTTTTCTTCCAAGGAAATGGAGGCACTCTGGGACAGTTTCTGGCAACAGATCCCTCCAGAGGGGAGAAGAGCATCTACACCTATGATAGAATTTGTGCTAAAATTGACATCAACAAAAGTTTATCTAATCAAATCAATCTCAATGTCGGTGATTTCCTTTGGACACAGACCTTAAACTATCAGAGCATTATGTTCTGTTGTCAGCACTTCCATCAAGCATGGCATCTTCAGAACTCATGCTCTATGTTCCTCACCCAAAAGAATAGAAGCACCTGCAAATCGAATAGTAAAAGCTGGACGCCCTGTGATCCACCTCCCATGGATGATATTGAGTCCTCTAGCTCGGATGAAGAGGAGATTGAAGAAGATGAGGATGTCGTAATGCAGCAACAGGCACCATCCTCAGCAATCCCTGAGTGGCCCACTGCCTCCTCGCATCTCCGGAAAGTTTCACATGAGTCCACCTCCTCTGACTTAGATAAGGGATCTCTTCATTTGATCAACAATAATCTTCAAGTGGTTTTAGCCCACACGCTCCTTGATGGTTGGGTTAAAATTACAAAAAAAAAGGAAAGAAAGGTCATATTGAGGAATCTACGTATTCTGGGCATATTCCTTTGTCTGTATCACATGGTTCCCCTATTTCTCTTCTAGTTCCTCTTTGTTTCTCTCTTGACTACGTTAAGGGACCTAGGCTGATAATTTCTCTCTTCAAGCTCCCTCGGTTTCTAGCTTCTCTTGATTGTAACTCCACTTTGTACTATACGCTTTTAATAGAATCAACCCTATCTAATTTACAAAAGAAACATTGTTTACTTCATCTACTCAGTCACGAGGTTTATATGAGAATACAATAACAAATGGTTAAATTGGTGAATGAAGATAGTTGGGATGATGTTGTACACAACTACCCAGATTCAAGTTCTATGTCAGTGCTAAAAGATTTTTATCTTGAATTTTAAAAGGTATGTTCATTCATACAATCATTTCTATTCATATGTATATTATTTTTAATTTATAACTTATACATTTATTTTTTTTATTTTATGAAATATGAATAAGGATGCAAATGGAGCACCAGATAGTTTCAGAATCCTTATTGAAAAATAACAATGGAAAGGATAAGAAAACAATGTCTCAGTTATGTTGAACTTGATCCCAGTCTTAATCATTTCATTTGGAATGGGCTCCACACTATCCATTATCAAATAAGATCAGGTTATTGTGAATGCATTGCAAAATTCATACCTAAAAAGGATTATTCCCTAGTTATTGCATGTATTCCTATGGTTTCAATATCAAAAATATTTAATATGATAGTGACACTTATCCTTATCATAACATCAAGTGGTTGTGGGATTTATAGAAGTCATAACATCACCATTTTGGAGATTTTTGGCAGTTAATTCAGACACACAATTGGGGTTGTTATTATCAAGCTTCAAGGGAAAAAAAAATTCAAGGATGAAACTTACATGGTAAGACATTGAAATTGTATGTTTGATTAATGTTCAAAAATCATTTATGTACAAGTTGATTGAAATTTTACTATTTCATGTTACAGGAAAAAGAAAATTATTATTTGTGGTGGAAATCAACCAATTATAAATGACTGTGAGCTCATTCATGTTGAAATATGGACAAAGGATGATAGCTACAAGACTATTGTTTTCAATCAAGTAGATTGAAATAATCATAGCCAAGTATTGATCCATGATGTTGTAGTAAAAAAAATAACATATGAAGATAAAGAAGAAAAAGGAGAGATAGTTAACATATATAAAAATCACAGTCATTGATTAACTATATTTTAGATTTATGTTCAAATGAAGGAGACTTGGTTTTGGATTGATTTTCAGGCTCATGTAACTTTTATTATATAATAATGAATTTCACTATTTTATTTTTTATTTTTTTTGTGTTTATAATAATTTACTAATTTTTTTATTTTGTACTTGATGACTACGTACAACACTAGTATTTTGCTTACAAAAAATAAGAAATTGTATTTCCATTGAAAAAGACCGAGTATAATGCAAATTTATTTGTCAAAGAATCAATGCTCTTCAATTTCTTTCAGATGCAATGCAAGAAGTTGGTTTGAGAAAAGGGGATTTTAATGAATCTTGTGTGGCAAAAAAATCAAAATAACCTCAACCACTATTAGATGGAATGATTGGAAAGGGATACTTTGGGACATTCCTAGACATCAAAGATTCATCAGAGGAGGAAAATGATGAAATTGAAGCCAATGATGAAAATATTGTGGAAGAGGACGGTAATGAAACTCTTGAAGATGAAGAGTTTGGGTTACATGATATTATTGATTAAATAATAAGTTAAGCTTCCAAATGAAGCTCATTTTTTGTAACTATTCATAAGCTATACTTGTAATTTTTTACACTGACATTTTATGAGAAGAAATAAATATTCAATTGTTGTTATTACATTTTTAATATTTGTATAATTTGATTTTCACTTCATTTTTATGTGAATCATGTAGGTTTTGAAAAAAAATATAATTATTATTAACTTTTCACATAAAATTCACAATTTTTTTTAATTTTTATACTTTTTTGTTAAATTTTTCCTATAAAAATGGTTTATTTGACATGTCAGTTTTAGCAAAAAAAACGCAAAATGTGTATATTTTCAGTTATTTCTATAATCAAAATGTGTTTTTTTATGTATATTGTAAAAAGTTCTTGATTTTTTAGTGGCAATTATTCATGTGCAATGAAATATTGTTTAACAATATATAATTAGATAGAAGATTGTCACTTTAAAATTTTGACCTTTTTTCTATTTCTGACACTGCAAAAAATCAAATATCTCACAAAAAAAAAAAAAAAAAAAAAAACTAAAAAACACTTAAATAAAATATGTAAGTGAAGAGGAAGAAGTCGAGTACCTCAAACATTGTTAAATTTAGAAAATAATTATTAGCATTTAATAGATTAAAAAAAATTTAAGTAAAAAATAATTATTCTAAAAAAAGGGGATGATGTTGGCATCAACACTTTTCAAAATAAACATAAAAACAGTAAAATTTTAAAAATAATGTCTATATTTGGTACATAAGAAACTTTAATGTGTAAAAAACATGCTAAAAAAATGAAGAGTCTTTTGAATCAACACTTTTGAAAAAAGGACCAATTTTTGCTACCTCAAAAAAGCGGGTACTCGTTTCCGTTTCTGTTACAAATTTTACATTATTTATGGATGATGGGTGGGAGAATAGTAGGTGTCAATGCAAATCTCTCCATGAAATTTTAACATGACATGTTGTTTGTTGAGAGATGATGCAAAACGATATGATTGATAGAGCCATGGTGAAACAAACTAGGGTGATGAGCTTTACCTCTTCGTTGTACCTTTATAGTAATCTTGACCAAAATTTTGAACAAATAATTGGGCAAATTGAGTGGCGTTAGGGGAACTTTGATGTCTGAAATGGGCCTCCTAAGAAAAATGTACAACCAAAATAACATTTATAAGAACCAATAGGATTCAAGATGATGATGTCAACCATGGGGGATGATTCACCATTTTTTAATTAAAAGAGTAAAAATATTAAAAAATAATAAAATAATAAAACTAATTTTTCAACTCGTATTTTCAACTTATCTCCCAAATTTTTTACTGAAATTTTGAGTGGGAGTACTTGTTGGATGAAAAATTTAATTTGTCACCCAAGGAGTACCCATGTTTCATACTTTCGATGGTCCCTGCTACATGAAAAATATGGTGAACTCAATGCCTGCCACGACACCCTTTTCTTTCCTAAAGCTAGTAGAAAAAAGGCTTGTCAATTGGGCATGACAACCTACTTCCTTGATTCTCTCACAAAACCTCAAACAACCATTGTTTCCAAAGCATCTCTTGGAAAAAGGAGAGGCATTGATTTCTTGCAAGCTAGATGGTTCAAACCTGGAATGGTGGCCTCCCTTATGAACCTTCTTTTATCCCTCCATAGATAAAACCCTAGCTAGATTAAATGGGTAGGGGATATGGAGATTAGGAAAACATGGGATAGTGTTAGGGAATTTTTAGGCACAAAAATGGGGTGGAAGGAAGCTAGGGAAACATACCTAAAACATTGGGTAGGTAGGGTGATGAGGTGGCAATAAAATTCAAGTAAAATATCTATAAATGGGCATGAGGAAGGTGCCCAAAAGGTCAAAACACATGGATTTCGTAGTTTTCTGCCAAAATGTAGTGGAAATTAGGGTTTTAATGAAATTGATGGAAAAGAGAGTTGTGAGTGATAGGAGATTTTAGGGTATGGTGTATGAAGTTTCTATGAAGCTTATAGATGATTATATTAGGGTTTTATCAGCCGAAACAAACCAAGGATGAAAAACAACAAAAACGTAGTGGGGATAACCTAATGAATGAAACCACCCATTAATTGATGAATTTTGAATAGAGAGAGGTATGGAGGGTGCCCAATTACTGTTTAGGAGGTGTATGAACCATTGTGCAGTGTTTTTGAACCTTGGATAAGTGATTTGAAGCTCAAATACCAAAAGCGCAACTCATGCCAAAAGTGTAGCACAACACCTCTAGAAGCATAGCGCAACACCTCCAGAAGCATAACAAGAGAAATTTTGGCAAAAATTTCTTTTTTTTATTAAACCCTTGGGAGTTGTTGAGTATGATGGTGAGAAGAGAGGAGCTCTATCAAACATCAAAGGATAAAATGAGTTCAATAAGCCTGTTTTTCTTTTACAACAATGACAAAATTTCTTTTTTGTCTTCTAGTGAAATCACAAACCTTTTTGAAGAAATAACTTTTTTTTTTAACTTTAATCAATAACACACTTTATTTGAGGAAATAAAAGTTCCTTTACTTATTTCCCTATATTTTCTAAATCCATATGAAAATAAATTATATGGTGAAAATGAAGTTTTATTTGCCTTCTTTCATGATAGAAATTGACTCTTATGGTGGTGAAAGAAATGAGACCTAGAATCTGACCTAAATGAAGGTATGCTAAATTACCTTATACCCTAGAATATTGATGGATGGAATGGAATTTGAAATGATGATGACCATGAATGGAGTGAAGGGAGTATCATTTCATACATAAACACATTCAGTGAGCAAAATTTTATTTGAAATTTGACTTGAAACATGAAATTTTGACCTACAACCACTACCAAGTAAATCTGAAAAATATTACTTTTTATCGATGAACATTAAGACACTAAAATTGGCTCCAGCTAAGGATGGTACCTCATTAAGGGTGTGTCAATAACACCATAGATCAGGTAGCCTCATCCATTGAGTAATGGAGTTAAAACTTGAAACTAAAAAAACTTCGACAAACTGAAATGGTTAACTAAAACAAAAAATTACTTTGACTACAAAAAATAACTTGAGTTTTTGAACTTTTAAAATAAAAACACTAGCTAATCATAGAATTCGCATGGCCTTGTCCTCGGGATTCAAAATTCTACAAGAGCTTCCTTATTCTTTTCATGCAAATAAACGCGATATTTACAATGAAAGTGAACCTTTTTATTCAAGATTAGGTAAGGTAATGTTTGAGGAACCTACCATTCACTGTTCCTCCCATAATTTATTTCCCATCAATATCTTCTAAAAAACACTGTATTACCCCTGGATATTGCAATCTTGTATGGAGCTTTCCAGAGGTTATGAAACTTACCATTCTTACCTTTGTCTTAATTTCAAGCATCCCATCACAAAACAAGATATCCTAACTTGAAATCATCAACTTTGGTTTTCTTGTCATAGGCATTATTGATTTTCTCCTGAAGTTTTGAAGTGTGATTGAAAAATTCTTCACTTTACAGCTACAAAGTAATCATTTGACTCATTCTTTGTTGAATATCATTTGGCTTGCTGTCGATCTCTTGCAAAAAAGTTATCACCGGTACTGCTAGGGAAGTGGGAAACATTGTATCAACACCATACACTAGTCGAAAGGGTGACATTCTTATTGATCTCTTTGTGCTAACTCTATCCGCCCATAGATAATTTAGGAGATTTTTGTGCCAATTCCTTTTTTTCTCTTGCATCTATTTCTTGATTATGTTCACTAATGATTTGTTTAACGATTCAACCAACCAGTTGCCTTGAGGATAGTATGCTTTAGAATTCCGAAATCTTATGTCATTTTTATCACAAAAGTCAATCATCCTTTTGGACTTAAAGGTGGTTGCATCATCAGTGAAAATTTTATGTGGGAAAGGAAAACAATACAAGATATTACTCTCGAAAAATTGAATAATGATCGTGTTTGTAGCTTGCCTCGTTGGGATGGCTTCAATCCATTTTTTGAAGTAATCGGTGGCAATTAGTATCCACTTGTGTTGAGCTGATGATGGAGGATGGATCTCGCCAATGAAATCAAGACCCCATTGCTGGAAGGGTGCTTGAAATGCAATTGGTTTCAAGGGCGGCGTAAAAAGCTTTATTTTTACTTGAAAATTTTTACACTCATGGCAGCTCATGACAGTATTATAAACATCAGAAAATAAACTTGGCCAATAAAATCCAGCCCTCAGTATCATTTTTATTGTAGTCTTCGAGAAAAGGTGGCCACCACAATAACCTTTATGAAAGTCTTTCATCACCTTATCAACTTCTCATTCTACCAAAAAATTCAACAAAATTTTGCCCAGGTCTTTCCAATACAAAACATTATAAATAATGCAATACTTAAGAGCCTTCAACATGAGAGATCTACCTTTACTTCTAGGCAAGCCAAGAGGAGGACTGAAATTTTACAAGACATGAATAATATCAGCATGTCATTGTGGTGAAGAAAATATTTCTGATACCTGAGGTAATGGATCAACATCTTGTTCCTCAGATAATGCGACAATAGGTTATCCTTTTCCTTAAGCTTCATTAGGTTTTCCTTAATCTTCTTTCTCAAAATTTTCACACTCACCTTGGTTATTTGGTTCGTTGTGAGATAATGCCTCGCCATATGCCTTTAGAGGCTGCTATATTTTTTTATTCTTCTTCAATAGCTTCTCAAGATGAATGTTTACACTATCAAGCCACAACTCTTTATCTTGTTCAATTTCAGCAGCTATGAATTCATCAAAGTTTGATTGAGCTAATGGTGGAGATGTCTCCATTTCTTGCTCTTTTTTATTATTAACACTCATTTTCTTGGCATCCTTGGACTTGTTTTAGTATCTGTGTCCGACAACTACTCAACATCCACCACTTATTTTCCCTTACCCTTATTTGTACCAGGTTTTGCCTTTGATTTTCTTTGGAGGAGTTTTTTTACCTTTAGCTGCATGTTTTCTTGATGTAGGAAGATAATCAAGAAGTTTTCCTTTGAGAGGTTCTCCCTCAACTTTTCTATCTCTACATAATTTTCCCCTATGATCTCCTTAGATGTCTTTTCCTTTACCTTATCTACCATGTCAACCTCCATGGGCACTTATTATTCATGCTATTGCAATGGTCACTCATCATCATGCATGAGTGGCTCAATATTATGACTAGTTAGTTGTTTTATTGTTTGTCTTTTTTTAGTTGTGGTAACAGGTGTGACTACACCTTTGATGGTGTTATGAGAAAAACCCATCATCTAACCTTTTTGATAGGTTTGAGTGATATCAACCCTAGGTGTCTTTGATATCTCTGCTTGCCTACTTGAAGAGCCAACCTATTTTCATTGTGTTGGTGTTGATGATGTGCTATGGATGATGGGTGGGCTAGTAGTAGGCATTGATGCAACTGTCTCCATGAAATTTTCCCATGACATATTGATTTCTGAAAGATGATGCGAACCACAAATATTGATCAAGCCATGGTGAAACAAACAAGGGTGATAATATTTACCTTTTCTCTATACCTTTTCAGTCATCTTGACTGAAATTCTAAACAAATAATTGGGCAAATTGAGTGGCTAAGTAGCAGTGAAGTGCATTAATAAACTAACATGATATTAGTACAACCTTGAGAATCTCCCTTCACATGTAAAATGTTTCATAATTAATTTCATCAAAGGATCATATTTATCAAGTAGAATCTTGAAAGGGAAGATATGCTGAGGAGCATCTTTGCAATCAAGTTTCAAGAACATTTTGTAGTTTTCAAGGTCTAATTCCATGCCTTTGAACTACATTTCTCCATGGTTTGGGATACCTGTTGCTAAAGCAATGAAATTTTCTAATATGGTGAAATCAATTCCTACTATGACAATGTTGTCTTTCTGGAAGCTAGTAGCAAAAAGGCTTGTCAATTGAGCATGACAGCTTACCTCCTTGATCCTCTCAAAAAACCTCAAACAAGCACTTTTTTCAAAGAATCTCTTAGCAAAAGGAGAGGCATTGATTTATTGAAAGCTAGATGGTTCAAACCTGGAATGGTGGCCTCCCTTTTGAATCTTCTTTTTCTCCCTCAATGGTGCTTGTCAACAAGACGAAACCCTAGATAGATGAAATGGGTATGGGATATGGAGATTAGGAAAATAAGGTATAGTGGTAGGGTTTTTTAAGCGGAAAAATTGGGGTGGAAGGAATCTAGGGAAAAATCCCTAAAAAATTTGGGATGTAGGGTGATGAGTTGGAAATAGACTGCAAGTAACATTTCTAGGAATGGGCATCAGGAAGGTGCCCAAAAGGTCAAACCATATGGATTTCATATTTTTTTGCTAAAATATAGTGAAATTTAGGGTTTTAATGAAATTGATATAAAAGAGGGCCGTGAGTGATAGGAGATGTTAGGGTTTGGTGTATTAAGGTTATACAAATGTTGTAGATGATTAGATTTGGGTTTTATCATTTGTGGATTGATTTTGACTTGAGAGAGGTATAGAGGGTTTCCAATTACTTCTTAGGAGGTGTATGAACCCTTGTGTAGTGCATTTGAACCTTCAATGAGTGATTTGAAGCTCAAATACCAAAAATGTAGTGAATTCCAGAAGCGTAGTGCAACACCTCTAGAAGCATAGCGCAACACCTCTAGAAGTGTAGCAGGAGAAATTTTGGCACAAATTTATTGTTTTCATTAAACCCTTAATAGGTGTGGAGTATGATGGTGAGAAGAGAGGAGATCTATTGAACATCGAAGGAATAAATGAGTTGAAGAAGCCTCTTTTTCTTTTATAACAATGCCAAAATTGGTTTTTTGTCTTCTAGTGACATCACAAACTTTTTTGAAGAAATTTCTTTAAAAAAAAAAAACTTTAATCAAGAAACACACTTTATTTGAAGAAACACAAAGTTTATTTACTTATTTCTCTATCTTTTCTAACTCCCTATGCAAGTGACTTGTATGGTGAAAAAAACGTTTTATTTGCTTTCTTTCATGATATTGACCCTTATGGTGGTGAAATAGATGATACCTTGACTCTGACCTAAATGAATGCGTGTTGAATGACATCACACCCTAGATGATTAATGGACCACATGACCTTTTAAGTGATGATGACCATGAATGGAGTGAAGGGGGTAGCCTTTCATACCTAGACACATTTAGTGAGAAAAATGTTATGTGAAATTTGACTTGAAACATGAAATTTTGACCTAGAACCACTACCAAGTAAATATAAAAGAATATTTTTGATTACTAAACATTAAGACACTAAAATTGGCTCCAACTGGGGATGGAATCTCTTTCAGGAGTTTTAAATAAAACCAGATATTAGGTAGCCTCATCCATTTTTCTATGGAGTCAAAACTGGAAAATGAAAAAACTTCAACAAAATAAAATTATTAACTAAAACAGAAAATGACTTTGCCTAAAAAAATAACTTGAATTTTTGAAATTTTAAGATAAAAACATTAGTTGATCATAGAAGTCTCATAGCCTTCTCCTTGGGCTTCCAAAATATGAAACAACTTCCTTATTCTTTGCCAGCAAATAAAAGTGATATTTATGATGAAAGTGGAAATTTTTCTTCAAGATTAGGTAAGGTAATGTTTGAGGAATCTACCATTCACCGGTCCTCCTAGAATTTCCTTCCCATAAATATATTCTAACAAAAACGCCTTATTACATTTGAATGTTGTAATATTGTATGGACCTTTACATAGGTTATCAAACTTACCATGCTTACCTTTGTCTTCATTTCAGGCATCCCATCGCAGAACAACATCTCCTAACTTGAAATCATTAGTTTTGGTTTTATTTTCATAGATCTTATTGATTTTCTCCTAAATTTTTTAATTGTGATTGAAAAATTCTTCTTTTTATTACTACAAATGAATCATTTGACTGATTATTCATTGAATATCATTTGGATCACTGTCGATCTCTTGCAGGATTTTCGTCACTGGAATGGCTAGGGAAGTGTGAAACATTGTGTCTACACCATACACTAGCTGAAAGGGTGACATGTTGATTGATCTCTTCATGCTAACTTTGTCTGCCCATAGAGAATTTATGAGATTTTGTGCCAATTATTTTGTTCTCTTGCAACAATTTCGTAATTATGTTCACCAATGATTTGTTTGATGATTCAGCCAACCCGTTGCATTAAGGATAGTATGTTGTATAATGCCCAATTATTATGTGATATTTATCACATAATTCAATCATATTTTTGGACTTAAATGTGGTTGCATTGTCAGTGATAATTTTTTGTGGGAAGCCAAAACGAGACAAGATATTACTCTTCAAAAGCTGAATAATGATGGTGTATGTAGCTTTCCTCTTCGGGATGGCTTCAACACACTTTTTGAAGTAATTGGTTATAGTGAGTATCCATTTATGCTGATATGATGATGGAAGATGGATCTCACCTATGAAATCAAGACCCGATTCCTGGAAGGGTGCTTGAACTGCAATTGGTTTCAAGGGAAGTGATAAAAGCTTTCTTTTTCTTTGAAAATGTTGACACTTATGACAACTCATGACAATATTATAAAAATTGGAAAACAAACTTGGCTAATAAAGGCCAGCCATCAGTATCTTGTTTTTTTTAGTCTTCCAAAAAATATGACTGCCACAATCACCTTTATGAAAGTCCTTTTGACCTTATCAACTTCTCCTTCTACCAAAAAATTCAGCAAAATTCTGCGTGAGTTTTCCCAATACAAAACGTTATTAATAATGCAATACTTAAGGGCCTTCAACTTCAGAGATTTATTTTTACTGCTAGGCAAGCCAAGAGTAGGATTCAAATGTTGCAATACATGAAGAATATATGCATAAAATGGTGATGAAGAAAAAATTTCTGATACCTTAGGTAATGGATCATCCTCTTGTTCTTCAGATAATGCATCAATAAAATTGATGTCTAAGGCATGTAATTTTGAGTCCTCCATGAGCTTATCCAAGCCTTGTCCCTTGATCAATTTTTTAGGTTTTATTTGAAAGCCATACTCCACAATGGTAGATATCCACTTGCCACACCAACCTTCAGGATCATTCTAAGTGAGCACATCTTTGACAACATTGCTTGGGACATATGCAAGAACATGAGAGTGAATAATATACACATGGAAGTCCTTCAATGCTTTAACTAGTGCCAAGGCTTGTTTATCAATGATATTTTATTTCCAAGTTGCGTCTCTTATAGTTCTACTGAAGAAGGCGACGGGCTGTTCCGTTTTCTGATCTTTCTTTTGCATGAGGACAAAAACTAGAGTATGTTCATAAGAAAACAAAAATATGATAAAATCGAGTGTATAATTAGGTTTGAAGTGTAGGAATGTGAGATAAGGAAAAATTAACTTGATTTAATGATTTATTTGCTTCATCAGACCACTTTACCTCATTGTATTTCTTCAAAATATCAATGATTTCTCTTAAATGTTCAGCAAAGTTAGGAATAAACCTTCTTAATAAATTGATTTTACCATTGAATGACTAGATTTCTTTCTTACTTCTAGGATATTCCATATTTTGAATTGCCTCAATCCTTGAAGGATCTATCAAGATGTCATATTTAGATATGATATCACCATGCAATTTTCCTTCTTCCATAGCGAACAAGCTCTTCTTTGGATTCATCGATATGCAAAATTTTTTGCATTTCTAAAAAACTTCCTTCAAATGTTGCAAGTTCTCTTCATCTACCTTGAAAAAAAAAATGATATCATTGAGATAAATGAACTAAAAGACATCATTGTCACTAGAAAACGTGATATCCATTGCTCACTGAAAATTCGCTTATGCATTATTCAATTCAAAGGGCATTTTAGCATACATAAAATTAACCCATGGTGTTGTAAAGGTTGTCTTCTACTAATCATCCAGATGACCTGAAATCTGATTGTACTCGAAATATCCATATATAAATGAAATTCTGGAAGAACCAGCCAACCTTTGTAGAATATGGTCCATATTTGGAAGTGGGTAGTTGACTTTCAGCGATACTTTATTCAGATTTTAGAAATCTATACACAAGTGAATTTTTCTGGTCTTCTTTCTTACTGGAAGTAAGTTCAACATCCAATTGGAAAAATGAAGAGGAATAATAATACCATTAGTATACAACCTCTTCAACTCTTTTTTAATTGAAGGCAACAACTTGGGATTCATTCTCATTAGTTTCTAGCGGAAAGGCTTCTGATTAGGATTTAAAGGAATGGTGTGCTGAATTATGCTCTTGTCATACACTTTTAGATCAGAATACTCCCATGAAAAAACATCAAAAAATTGAGACATGAGTGTTGAATATTTACCTTTCATTTCTGAGTTCAAGGAGCTTGAAATCTTGACCATTTTGATCTTTTCAAGAGTGCCAAGATTGAGGTCTTCCACCCTATTTCTGTTGGCAACATTTGGTTTCTGTGCAACATCATCTTTGTCAAAAAGCTCCTCCACAGGTACAAGACCTCTTGGAATGGATTTATCCTTCAACTGAAGTAAATTTCATTTTTTTTTTCTTTCGTTTATTGGTCATATTCATAAAAACAAATCATCTATTTTAGAAGTCACAAACTTCGCTTCTGTCTCCAAGAGGTTGTTGATTTGCTTGTCATCCTAGAAAACTTACCAATACTGAACATTATATGGAACATTAGGGCGATATTTGACGTTAATTTTTTACTTCTTGTTGGGATATAGTGGAGTTTTGAACATGTTGGCTGAAGTGGCAAGAGAATCAGCAATAACATTGTTGTCCCTTGGAATCAATGTCAAAGTATACTCAGTGAAGGTCTTGAGGATATCTAAAACTAAATTACGGTAAGCTCGAATTCTAGGATGATTGGCCTGGTATTCCCCTTTGACTTGATTTATTACTAATTCAAATTCACCATGCACTCCAATTGCATCTCCTTCCTTACGTAAGGCTCCATTGAAATCCATGGTCCACAAATCATTTTCTTCATCAGGAAGTTGCGATTTGGATGATTGATCGTGACTAGCTGCTTGAGAAATATCTGTTGTACCAATAGGTTCTGTTTATTTCATTGTTTCATCTCTCTTTTTGGATGATGAATTTGGATCCAACAAACTTAGCATCTTTTCTCATTTTTCTGTACTTAAAATCTTTAAAAAATAATTTTAAAATTCAGAATTTTTTGTTTTTTCTTCCATCAAAATTACTAAAGATGTTGAACATTCTTCATTGAATAATATAAAATACTCTAAATCCACGTGAACAACATGTATGCGGTGATTATTGGGCTTTTATTTGCTACTAATCATGTATTTCATCTTATTTTCTCGATATAGTTTTCTTAGTTGCCCAAAGGCAAGTATTGTAGCATAGGAAAAGTCGAGTTGAAAGGCGCCTCTAAGTTTTCCTCCCCATGACCAGAAGAGAACCATTCCATATCGAGGAGGGATATCAGCCACAACAACATCCATGAGGACATTCTTGGGTGGAATTTTCTCTAAAGACATTGCTATATCTTTAATGATGCCAAGACATTTAACCCTCCCTCAACCAAAAGAGTAAAGGTCATGGTAGGGTCTTGTGATATCCAAACCAAGTTTGTCCATGATGTCTTTAGGCATAATATTGTGAGATGCTCCAGAATCAAGCATGGTGTTATTAATGATAAAACCATGGATTTTGAGGCAAAGATAAAAGGGAGGAACCTAATTATCTTCTAGGTCACCATCAACAATAGCACCAAATAAAAGTTGTGAGTGATCATCTCTCACATTGACCATATCAGACATTTGACCTACCCTAAGAAACTTGGCTACTTGAAACTTATACTGGTCATTATTGACTATTTCAGATAAAGGAATGGATACTTTCAGATTTTAGATTTCATTTTCAAGACTAAAAAGAGAAGAATGTTTTTCTACCTCTTTTGATGGTGCATCTTTCTTCTCGAGCTTATCATTATGTGGAGTCCCCTTTCTCTGATGTCCATCTTGAACTTCTTTATATTTCTTCTTACTGTTGTTATAAGCTTCACTTCCTTTCACATGATTAGGAACAACGGGTCCTTTATCTTTGCTCTGATTTGAAGTAGTGCTTTCTTTATGATGAGCCTCTATTTGAGAATTTTGTTTTTACTGACTTGAGGTGATAGGGATATTCCTATTCCTCAAACCATACTACCTTTGTACTTCAGTAAGAGAACTTTGATATCCCCTCTGGTAATATTTTTTCCATGCTGATAACATATCATCATTTGACAAGACATATTGTTGATCGTTCGGTGTATACATTTCTCCAGGAAAATTGATCAGTGAGGAAAATAGGTTGTTGATCTTCCTCAAACAAATGATTTAATCTCTTCCTCTTCTTCATTAGGGCCTTTGGTGTAGTTTTGATGAAATGGAGTGTGATTTTTTTGTTGAATTTGGGGATCCTGACGCCTCTGTTCCCTTTGCTTGATCTTGTATTGAGGCTATTGATTTTGACCCCTAAAATTGGGATTTCTAATTGAGGGTTCAACTTGTTTATCCGTGATGGTCATTTTATACATCATTTCCTCCATTTTTTTTATCGATATGTCGAGTTTTCCCTCCGATGAATTATATTTTCTTCCTTGATAGTTACCCTTTTCCTTGTTTTGATTTTTGACTTCTTCATAATATTCGCTTCAATTCTCACCACATTTCTCTGCATTTCTTCAAGGGTAGATGGGTTTCTTTCTCTCAGTTGGTAAGCCATATCAAGAATGAAACCATTAGGGTAATGAAGTAATGCAAGGCCTAGTGGAGGCTTAATATTTTCCAGAATGCAATCATAAATTATGTTTAACCTAGCTATGAAGCCTTGTACAGACTCATTACGATTTATTTTCAAGGAATTGTATTAAGCTAGAATATGTAATGGATTACTATTCTCCACCCATTTTTCCATAAACAAGTTAATCAACTGCTATGAATTATCTATTGAACCAACTATTAGGGAGAGAAACCATTTCTTTACCTATCTTAAGAAATTATGTGCTAGGATGCGCATCTTGGCATCATCATTGTCAATCTCTTCAAGATCGATGAAATAAATTACTTTGAAAATGTGAGGTGAGTAGTAACCTCTGATGTTCCATCAAAAAGAGGTAATATTTGACCATAGTTTTGAGGTAGTGTAGTGAGTTGTGGTGGTAGGATCAACAAAGAAAATTTATCTATAACTAATGGAGGAGGTTGTGAAGGTGTTGATGGAGTGAATACTTGCAGAGATAATGATGGAATGAAATTGAGGGATGATGATTAAGGTGAATGAGAAGGTGTAATACTAGGTGGTGAAGAAAAAGCTTGTTTTTGGTATTGGAAATAATCTTTTTTTAGAAGTTACTTGAAACTTATTGACCAAACCCTAAAGTTTATGAAAATTAGACTAGACTTCACTATCAAGCTTGAAATAAGAAGTTTTAGAAAATGGAAAATAGGTCTCAAAATCGATGGGGTCAAATACAATTTTTGAGAGAAAGTATTCATACTTAGACCTGAACAAAGATGTCTCAAATTCAAAATTAAATGACAAAATTTCTGGATAAATTAGCCTCGTAGGCAAGGAGTTTGATTTTAGAAGTGGAGGTATAGCCTTCCCAACTTTCTAAGACTTTTTTTTATTCTTTATTAAAATAATCTTAGGGTCATTAACAATTGGTGAAGGATTTGGGTCAATATCTGACCTAGTGTGTCTTTTGGGAGCCAAAATTTTAAGAATTTTCTCTTTGGCTCAAATTTAGTAACTCAACCTTATTAGAATTTCAAAACTTGTCAACCACAAGTCTAGCCTTCAGTGAAGTAAAATAATTTTCCCTAGGAAAATTTCTGCAATCGCTCACCGACAAAGGTGCCAAAATGTTATCTCTCCCCCCATTTCCCAAGGATGAGAATGGAACTAAAGGAGGTAATCTCAAACCAATCTTTAGGTCATGTAGATAGCCCAACCAAAACCAGAGAGGGATCTATCAATGTCACTTTGCAGCTAATGAGATGACTGGATATAGAATGATCTTAGGTTAGTTATGATGCTTAGTATATTAGGTTTTTTTTGCTTTGATTTTTTTTCTAGATAGGAGTGATAGTCAAGGAACTAGGTCTAGGGTTTAGGTCTAATTTCAAAGGTTAAGTTGTAGAGAGAAGGATGAGGCTGGGAAGGTAAACCTAGGAGAACAGTTAATTTTTCATTATGTATAGGATTTGAAAAGGGAGAGAGTCATAATTAGCTTGCAAAATGAATTCATTCATCACAAGAATAGACACATTCATGAAAATCTTATAAAACAGAGCATATAAGGAAAGATTTATGTTCATAAAATCATAAGATTAACATATAGAATCACACATGTGATGGAATGATAACATAAAATTTAACTTGATGAAGTAACAGAGAAGAAACAATGCTCAAAACCATACCATTGGAGTCCCAAGATTATTGCTTCAACATTCTTTAATTTCACTCAAAAAAACGTTTGTACAATAGCTCCACTGCAAATAACAACTATCCAACCTCTAAAATGACTTGAGGTGGAATACATGTATAAAGTAGAAGTCATGAAACCTCATTGGGTCAAAATATTATCCAAAACACATCATAAATGTACTGTATGAGTCATACCTAGAATCTAGGGAAGTTAGGAACTATTCCCTCAAATTTAGCTAATAATTAGGAGTTAATGTTTGTTGGATTAGTTACATTCTTCCTCCACAAGGAGATGAAAAAAAACTATCCTACCAAAAATACATCTCATGGGACAACTAAACGTCGAATTTTGGAGTTTTCCTGGCTTGACAATTGCTCAAAGGAATCTAATGACAGAAGTGTTGCGCCTCCCAGTAGAAGCGTCACACCACTTTGAAGAAGATTTTGATTGACTTTGAAGAACCCACTTGAGAATTTGAGAGTTAGGATAGGTAGCCCTAGGTGTCTTATTACCATTTCACCCTAAAAAATCAGAAAATACCCCCTAGAAGGTCTTCAAAAACTTATTCTCCCAACCTCACTCTCGAAGCATCGAACATAGGCAAAATAGGTCGTGGAAGCATGAAAAAAGTAATGTTTTTTGTATTTTATTTAAAACTAGAAGGTGACATGAAAAATTGAGGTCATATATTTGATTTAAATATTAAAATAAATCCAACAATTTAAGATTTTATCTATTTAGATTTCTTGAGAAAAAGCATCGTGTTGCTACGCGACGCTTCTGCAATGACCCAATTTCTAGATTTTTCAAAAGTCATCAAAAATGCCAAAAATGTTCAAAATCAACCAAAAATTGGTCTATGATGTCATGTGATGATATGATAAACATGCAAGGAGACCTCAACAATTATATCGAAGTTAAACTTCTCCTTAAGCTTCATTAGGGTTTCCTTAAGCTTCTTTCTCAAAATTTTTACCCTCACCTTGGCGATTTGGTTCCTTGTGAAATAATGCCTTGCCATATGCCTCTGGGGGTTGTTATCTCTTTCTTCCTTCTTCAATAATTTCTCAAGATGATTTTTTATGTAGAAATTACACCAATGGATTCAATCCGATAATGCTATGTACTAAAAGAAGATACTGAATCCTTCTAAAATATTTGCGGGATATAAATCATGATCGCTTAATCACATGCAAGTAAGAGAAAGAAGTAAATCATTTTCATAACACAATATTTTCCTAGGGAAAGAAACTAATCAAAATCCCTCCATCTTTATTGTATATTCAGGCAAGGAATCATGAAACAATAAAATGCATGTGTGCTCACCAAATCCTCATACACTCTACCAATCATCTCACACAGATCTAGGAGAAATTGGACTGACGCAATCCCTAGGAAAAATAATTCCTATTAAATAGGAATTCCAACCTTCCTTGACTGCACAATCCATCATGGGCTTTTTGTGGCTTTATAACTGCACCTGGGCAGTTCACTAATAATACAATTGATAGTGTACTTCCCTTTAACCTTTGTCTCAACTGGGTCATCATTAGAATTGACATGCATGCAGCTATTAATAGTGAATCATCCGTTACTTGGTATATCACTACCTATGAGTTAAATCTATTTTAATTCACTTGACCTTCCACTAGCACATCATTGAATTAGAACTAGTTAAAATAATTTTAACTCAATTAATTTGACTTGATTGAATGCACTCACACCACACTAGTGGTACAAATGCAATTGGACCCTGTAAATAGTAGAATCACTCCACATGTGTCACCTTTGACTCTAAACTTAAAATTATTGAGCTAACTATGTTTATCTCACTTAGTTAACTAGTAAAAGTTGTTATGAGATAAAATTACAATTTATTTAAAAATTAGACACCCACATTTAGCACTAATGTGTCACTGAATTCCTCAATCATGTGTCACTGGAATCCCACACTAGTATGTGGTGCATTTTTCTTGTTTAATTTCAACACTCGATCTCAACAAGAAAGGGATTATCATCTACCCTGAACCCACCTCTGTGGCATTAAAATTTTCTCTTTTCCAATGCCTTCTTCAATATGTCTTCATCCTAATCCTCTGTGGGAATGTAATGCAACAACATAATGCACCTGTGAACCCAATCTATGGGATGGTGGTATCGGATGTCAATATGCTTGGACCTTTCATGGAATACTAGATTAACCAAGAGTTTTATGCAACTTTGGTTATCACAATGTATCATTGTCATATCCATCTAATGAATAAACAAACCAACAAGTATCTTCCACATCTAGAAGGCCTCACATTCCACCTAACTAGCTACCATGTACTCTGCCTTGGTTGAACTTAGTGCAACTGATCTTTGCTTCCTATTGTACCAAGAAATTGTTGCTGATGCTATGCTGAAGATGCCCCCTGATGTGCTCTTAATTTTTGATGGACTACATACCCAATCTGCATCAGTGAATCCTTGAAGCTTCATTCCCTTTGTTCGTCTACCATAATTGATACATCATAGTTCCCCTGATATATCTCAAAACATGGTTCCCCAGCTTTTAAAAGAGCTTGGTATGCTTAACCATAGCTTTACTAAGTTGGTTAAATGTGTAGCATATGTCTGGTCGTGTGTTCACCAAATACATAAGTGAAGCCACAAGCTTCCTGTAAACAGTAGCATCGACTACCCCACCTGAAGTAGCATCCTCCTTCCTCTAGTTTCCTGTAAGAGGAGTCTCCATGGGTTTGTTGTCCTCCATGTGGAACTTTCTCAGAATCTCCTTGGCATAATTTCCCTTAGATACAAATAACTTACCATCTCTTTTCCATATTTCCAAGCCAAGGAAATAATGCAAGAGCCCCATGTCATTCATCTCAAAATATCTTGCAAGATCCTCTTTGCAAGAAGGTATGAGTTGCTCATCACATTTCAGTATAAGATCATCAACATAAAGTACAATAATCAAAAGCTTACCAATAACCACAATAGGATATAGGTTCCCATCCTCTTCACCCTTTGTGATGCCCAACCCAGTGAAATAGATGTCGATCCTGGTGTACCAAGTACAAGATTCTTTCTTCATTCCATACAATTCTCTCTTGAGTTTTCACACATGTGACACTCTGTCAAAGGTCTAGAAACATTCTAGTTGCTCAATGTACACTTCTTCCTCAATAAATCCATTGACAAAGGATGTATTTACATCCATCTACTGCATCTGCCACCCCATCTGCACTGAGAGTGAAAGGATAGATCTAATAAATAAGTACCTTGCAACCAGTGCAAAAGTATCCTCATAGTCAATCCCCTCTACCTGTGAGAATCCTCAGGCCACAAATCTAGCCTTTTATTTATCCACACTCACATTTTTTGCTTGCTTCAACTTGTAGATCCACCTGCATCCAAACACTGACTTCCTCACTGGTATTGAGACCACTTCCCATGCATTTTTTCTGATAATGGAGTCATGCTCCTCAACCATGGAATCAAACCATGTCAGTTGTTGCACTGATTCTTGAAAAGAGGATGGTTATGTCACAATACAATTACTCATAAGAGCCATGTATCCAGTATACCTTTCTCGGGACCTTCTCTACTTGCGCTGTGATATAGGTGCACCTACATGCTCTGTGGCATCTAGCATCAATCTGTCAACCTCTCTGCTGCGCTTCCTACCATTTCTAGTGGATTTCTCTACATGAGTGGTTTCTGCCACTCCGTGATCCTTTTCTTGTGGCTGCTCCACATCCTATGTTTCATCCTTTGGAACTAATAGTTCCTCATCTATATGAAATTTAAGCTCCCTCTCAATGGATAATCGCATGGCTTTCTCCTCATACAATTTAACATTTCTCCTGACAACTTTCATCGTGTTAGCTGAAAAATACACCTGATAGTTGTGGGGAGTATTAGTGTACCCCATGAATATCCCAACCTTTGTTGCTGGTTATAGCTTCCTCCTGCCACCTTTGGTCACATGGTAAAAGACAGATGAGCCAAAAATTTCAAAACATGAAGCATCTGATTTCTTACCTGAAAAATCCTCCTCTGGTGTACTCATGCCAAGTATCCAATGAGGACTATGGTTATGCACAAATACCATTATGTTGCATGCCTCTGCCCATAGATGCAATGGTAGGCCCTGACCATGTAACATAGCTCATTCCATTCACACAATTTTTCTATTCTTTCTTTCTGCAACCCCATTCTATTATTGGTTATGTGGTGCAATAAATTCTCTCCAAATTCCTTCTTTGGAACATAAGTTCTTGAATTCATTAGAGATATACTCACCACCATTGTCTCTCCTTAGATCCTCCACATTCTTCCTTATATATTTCTCTAACAGTTCTTTGAACTCACAAAAATTGGAGAATGTCTGATCTTTCTTCTGCAGAAAGAAGATCCAACACTTTCTAGAAAAATCATCAACAAAAATCACATAATACATGTTCTTTGTTGTGGAGGCTGTAGAAAATAGTCCACACACATCTGATTGAACTCTCTCAAGGATTTCCACTACTCGGTTCTCCTTCTCATGAAAGGTGGCCTTTGTATACTTCCCCATGTTACATCTCTTACATGTGTCTATCTGCACAAGAGTACCCTTTGGACGACCTGTATAAAACTGTTGTATGATCCTCAAAGCACTGTGGTGTATATGGCCCAATATCTTGTGCTATAACTCATCTGTATCCCAGCTCACCACTAGCCCTGCTTTACTTCTCAATGTTGCACAACCATCTACATAAAGCTTGTGGAGGTTATTTAGATGAACCTCAATCTTCTTTACCTTTCCTATGGCTTTGTGATGAAGGAATGCCTTTCGTTCACTGAAAACCACATCATATCCAATATCCTCCAACATAAAAACTGAAACTAAATTATTTTTCAAGCGTGGTACATGCATGACATCTTATAATGTGAAAGGTTTACCTAGCTGCCTCTGGAAAGTAACTAGACCAATCCCGGTAGTGCTATACCTCCCGTCATCACCCATCTTGATGATCATCTGAATATCCTTCTCCTCCAAGATATTGAAGAGTTCTTTGTTTCTAGTCATGTGGAAACATGCTCCAATATCCAAGTACCACATATATCCCATCACAATTGACACCATGCATGCGATGATAGAGAATTCTAACTCAAACTGTGAGGCCAAAGCTTCACCCTCTGCAGTTCCCAGAGCTTTCTTGTAGTTCTTCTTCTTTTGTGTACAATTTGTGGCATAGTGTCCATGATCATCACAGTGAAAACATTTCACCTTTGACATGTCACACTTCTTTCCTTCTTTGTCGGTCTCAAATTTTGAATAGGAATTATTCCCCTTCCCCTCTTTGCCTTACCAACCAATTCATAATTTTCCTCATCATCAGTCTTGGATAAGGATCCATCCTTGGTATTCCACTGAAACTCTTCTTGTACCAAATCTGACCATAGTCGCTCCCAATCTGGTCACTTCTCCCTCCCATTCACAGAGTCCGGGTAACTATACCAGCTCTTGGGAAGGCCTAGAAGTTCCAAGCTCAACAAGTCATCGTCAACTGCAGTAATACCAACACTTCCAATCTCATCTTGACATTGAGTGAACTTGGTCAACTATTTCTGGATTGTGTCACCCTTCTCCTTTCTTATTTTCCTAAGCTTTTTCTTGAGTGCCAATTTTCTGTGGTCACTGTTGCTTTGAAACCAATCTTTCAAGTCCTTCCACATAGCATATGGATTTTCATTGCAATGGAGACTTGAGATAATATGATATCAAAATCCCTCTAATAAGAATCTCCTCGCCTTTGCGACATTCTTCCTCCATGCTTCATGTTGCACAACATCTGCCTAATTGGATTCATAAATATCAATATCAATGAACTCCTTCAAACCATTATCTTGCAACAATTCCTCCATCTTATCCTTCCATGAAATATAGTTTGAATTTCCCTTGAGAGCATATTCAATTCTCAAGCCATTGAAAGACATCCTAGTCAGTTGTTAGCTCCAAATAATGTATCTACAAATTTGAAAATCGTTCAACACAAAGTCAATTTCTTCTCCACTATTGTGATTCTTGGCGCTTTGATACCATGTAGAAATTACACCAGTGTATTCAATCTGATCATGCAATGTAATAGAAAAATATACTAAATCCTTATACAATATTTGTGAAATATAAGTCATGATCACTCAATCACATGAACGTAAGAGAAATAATTAAATCAATCGCACAACACAATATTTTCTCAGGGAAAGCAGATGCTCAAAACTCCTCCATATTTATTGTATAATTATCCAAGGAATCATGAAACAATAAAATGCATGTGTGCTCACCATAACCTCATACACTCTACCAATAGTATCACACTAATCTAGGAAACATTGTACCAACACATAGCCAATTTCAACCCACCTTCAGCATGCCTTTCTCACACAATCCCTAGGAAAAATAATTCCTATTAAATAGGAATTCCAACCTTCCTTTATTGCGCAATCCATCATGGGAATTCTATGGCTTTATAACCTGACCTGGGTATTTCTCTAATAATACAAATGCTACTTTACTTCCTTTTAACATTTGTCTCAACTGGGTCATCATCAAAATTGAAATGCATGAAACTATTAATAGTGAATCACTAGTTAGTTGGTAGATCATTACTTGTGAATTAAACCTATTTTAATTCACTTGACCTTCCACTAGCCCATCTCTCAGTTAGAACTAGTTAAACTAATTTTAACTCAATTGTTAAACTAATTTTAACTCAATTAATTTCAGTTAACTGATTGCACTCACACCACACTAGTGCTACAACTGCAACTAGACTTGTAAATAATGGAATCACTCTACATGCCTCACCTTTGACCCAAAATTCTTGATCTAACTAAGTCTATATCACTTAGTTAGCTATTACAAGTTGTTATGAGATAATATTACAATTTATTTTCCAATTTATTGCGCCGAGAGGTGCAATCTACAATCCAGTATGACCCGGGTATGTCACATTCTCAGAAAACTAATAAATTTTACTTTTTCTAATGTCGGCAAAAGCATTAACCTAATCTTGAATTTTATATAACTTGAATATTTATATTATATATAACTTTTTTAACTTAATAATGGTCCGAGATTAATTATTAAAATACAACTATGTATTATTTATATAATTTGAATGGATAGTAAATTATATACATGAATTTGAATGGATCATAAATTTACCTTTAACAAAAAAATTTACCACATTGAATTTCCAAATTAAGTAAAAATTTATACATCTTTTCTCTTTACTAAATCCAATACCATTTTCTAAATCAAAGGAAAAGAGTTAATTCAACACAAACAATCAAAATCCAAAATCTTTTAATATTTCTTTTAATTAAATATTTGTAAAATTAATCTTTAAAAAGAAAACCCATATTCTATGGATAAATTAAAATATTTAAAGACAAATATTTCCCCATCAAAGTTGCAATATTTTGAAATTTAAATAAATAAAAATATAAATAAACATAAGCTATGGTAAATAAATAAAACCTATTTTTATACTTACTCCAGAGCTATGGTAAATAAATAAAAATATATATAAACAATATGTATGGTAAATAAATATTAATTCTTTATATTTACTCCATAAACCTTTTTATATTTAAAAAAACTTAAAAATGAAGTTTTATTTATATGAAGCCTATGGGACGAATACCATGGGACAAATTAATATTGATACCATGGGCCAAATACCATATTTATAAAATAAGTATGGTAAAAAAATAAATATAAAAGAGGTATAAAGAGGTATGATAAATAAATAAATATAAAATAGGTATAAAAAGGTATGGTAAATAAGTAAATATAAAAGAGGTATAAAGAGGTAAGGTAAATAAATAACAATATATCAAATAGGATTATAAATAAAAATTTAATTATATAACAAGCCTATGGGCCAAATACCATAGTAAATAAAAGAGGTATGGTAAATAAATATAAACATAAATAAATCAGAGGTATGGTAAGTAAATAAAACCTCTTTTCATATTTACTCCATAATGTGCTTTATATTTACGAATATTTATGTTCATTAGTTTACATAACTAAGAAGAAATAGAGAGAGAGAGAGAAGTGGAGATAGAGAGAGTGATAAGGGAGAGATGGAGAGAGAGTGTGTATGTTTAGGGATGAGATAAAGAGATAAAGTAAGATGTATGGAAAGAATGGGGGAGGGAAGAAGAGATAAGGAGAGAGGGAAGGATATAGTAATGTAGTTGGAGAGAGAGAGAGAGAGAGAAAGAAATAGAGATGGGTGAAGAGAGAGGATTATAGAGAGAGAGAGAGAGAGGGAGGGAGGGAGGGAGAGAGAGGATTGGAGCGAAAAGAGAGAGGGAGGTAGGAGAGAAAGGGAGAGAGAGGAAGGATGAGAGAGAGAAGGAGGGTGATGGGGGAAGAGAGAGTATTGGAGAGAGAGAGAGAGAGAGAGAGAGAGAGAGAGAGAGAGATCAGGGAAGAGAGAGGGAATTAGGAGAGAGAGAGAGATCAGGGAAGAGAGAGGGAGTTAGAAGAGAGAGAGAGAGAGAGAGAGAGAGAGAGAGAGAGAGGACTTGATAGAGAGATTGAGAGAGGGATCGATAGAGAGATGGAGTTGGAGGGGGAGAGATGTAGGAAATAAGAAATATAGATAGTGAGAAGTGGAGAGAGAGAAGGAGTGACAAGGGGGAGCCAGAGAGAGAGCATGTATGTTTGGGTCTGAGATAAAGAGACAAATAAGGAGAGATGGAGATAATTGGGGAGAAGGAGATATAAGGAGAGAAGGATGGATATAGTAACATAGTTGGTGGGTGAAGAGAGAGAGAGAGGGAGAGAAATGGAAATAGAGGAAGGAAGAGAGAGGTTGTGAGAGATTGGAGAGAGGGAGGGAAAGAGAGATGGACTTGGAGGGGGAGGGAGAGGGAGGTAAGAAGAAATACATTGAGAGAGAAAGGTGGAGAGAGAGAGAGAGTGAGTGATAAGGAATATGGAGAGAGAGGGAGAGAGGAAAAAAGGAGGAAAGAGAGATATTAGCAGGGGAGAGGGAGAGAAGGGGAAGATAGAGATATAGATGGAAGGTGAAGAGAGAGAAGAAGAGAGAGATGGGGAGAGGAGGGGATTGACAAAGAGGTTCATAAACATGGAATGCAAGAGTGTGTGTTTTAGGGGGTGAGATAGAGAGACAAAAAAGAAGAGATGCAGGGGGATATAGATATGGATGGAGGGTGGAGAGAGGGAAGAATATTTCTCACACTAGATGCATTGTTATAAGTGGAGATGGTTATTTACAATCCTATTTGATTATTTGCACTATATGCATCGATTTTAGTTTAGATATTTATTTCTAATGATATTTTATTACTTTAACTAGATGCATTGATTTCAGTGTAGGTGGTGATTTCTAATACAATTTGATTGCTTGCACTGAATTTCTTGATTTCAATTTAGATGTCGATTTATAACTATATTTGATTACTTGCAATAAATGAATTGATTTCAATGTATATGATTTCTAATCCAATTTCATTGTTTGCACTAAATGCATTGATTTCAGTGTAGATGGTGATTTCTAATCATATTTGATTTCTTTGAGTAGATTCATTGATTTTAGTGTAGATGTTGGTTTCTAGAGAGCGAGAGAGTGAGTGGTAAGTAATATGGAGAGAGAGGGAGAGAGTACAAAAGGAGGAAAGAGAGATGTTAGCAGGGGAGAGGGAGATAAGGGGAAGATAGAGATATAGATTGAAGGTGAAGAGAGGGAAGAAGAGAGAGATGGGGAGAGAGGGTGATTGACAAAGAGATTGATATATATGGAGTGCGAGAGCACGCATGTTTACGGGGGTGAGATAGAGAGACACAAAAGAATAGAAGGAGGGGGATATAGATATGGATGGAGGGTGGAGAGAGAGAGGAATATTTCTCGCACAAGATGGATTGATATAAGTGGAGATGGTGATTTCTAATCCTATTTGATTATTTGCACTAGATGCATCGATTTTAGTGTAGATATTTATTTCTAAATATGTTTGATTAGTTGCACTATATGCATTGATTTCAGTGTAGGTGGTGATTTCTAATACAATTTGATTGCTTTCACTGAATGTGTTGATTTCAATTTAGATGTCGATTTATAATTATATTTGATTACTTGCACTAGTTGACTTAATTTCAATGTAGATGATTTCTAATCCTATTTGATTGTTTGCACTAAATGCATTAATTTCAGTGTAGATGGCGATTTCTAATCCTATTTGATTTCTTTGAGTAAATTCATTGATTTCAGTGTAGATGTTGGTTTCTATAGAGAGAGAGTGAGTGATAAGGATGAGAGAGAGAGAGAGAGAGAGAGAGAGAGGAAAAAAGGAGGAAAGAGAGATATTAGCGGGGGAGAGGGAGAGAAGGGGAAGATAGAGATATAGATGGAATGTGAAGAGAGGGAAGAAGAGAGAGATGGGGAGAGGGGGTGGTTGACAAAGAGAATGATATATATGGAGCGCGAGAGTGTGTGTGTTTAGGGGGGTGGGATAGAGAGACAAAAAACAAGAGATGGAGGGGGATATAGATATGGATGGAGGGTGGAGAGGGGGAAGAATATTTCTTGCACTAGATGGATTGATTTAAGTGGAGATGGTGATTTATAATCCTATTTGATTATTTTCACTAGATGCATCGATTTTAGTGTAGATATTTATTTCTAATGATATTTGATTACTTGCACTAGATGCATTGATTTCAGTGTAGATGGTGATTTCTAATACTATTTGATTGCTTGCACTAGATGCGTTGATTTCAATTTAGACGTCGACTTATAATTATATTTTATTGCTTGCACTAGATACATTGATTTCAATGTATACGTTGATTTATGATTTGATGTAATTGGATATATGATGATACATTAATTTTAAAGTGATTGGATTAACAATATGAATTGATTTTAGTATAAGCACAAAAAGTTATTGACAAAGTACATTGATTTTTGTGTTATAGTAATTTAACCTATTAATATTGGAGAGAAAGAGAGACAAGGTATCATGTTTACTACAACAGCTTGAGCTAAATATTTAAATGGTTTATGATTTAAATTTTCTTTTTGATATAATCGATATGAAAAGATAACAAAACTAACAAGGGTTGCAATAAGAATAGTAGAAGAAAATAGTTTAAGATTGATCACAATGAATACTATTTGTAACAAGAGTACATTCCTATTATTCACATTTTCTAGCTTTCAACACTATTATTGTCACTTTGCATTCAAAAAAAATATTTCATCATTTTTCATCATTATAGTTATTAACAATATTTATCATCTCAACGAACTGAGGTAACTAAGAAAATTTAAAATTAAAATGACCAAGTTAATCTCAGAAATATTTAGCATATTTAAAATGATTATATTAATATTTGATATATTTACATATTATTGATAGAATTAATCTTATCTTTGATAGATTTTTCTTGGAAGCACATGACTAAAACCAGCCTAGATCCATCTTAACTCCGGATGTATCAAGCGCCGAGAGGGATCAAATATCTTGAGGTGCAAACCTTTCCTCAAGTTTTTCACTCAAAAAAGAGGTTTTCACTTGAGATTTGATCCCCTCTCGACGCTTGATAGATCCAGAGTTAAGATGGATCTAGGCTGGTTTAAAAATTAGATGCCCACATTTAGCACTAATGTGTCACTGAATTTCCTACTCATGTGTGACTCAAATCCCACACTAGTATGTCGTGCATTTTCTTTTTGAATTTCAATAGTTTACCCTATCAAGCCACAACACTTTATCTTGTTCAATTTCAGCAAATATCAATTCATTAAAGGTTAACTAACCTAATGGTGGAGATGCCTCCCTTTCTTGCTCTTTTTTCTTATTCAACCCTCTTTTTTTTGGCCTCCTTGGCCTTGTTTCAGTGTTTTTGTTCTCCAACAACTAAACATCCACCACTTAGTTTACTTTACCCTTATCTTCCTAAGGGTTTTTCTTTGGTTTTCTCTGGAGGAGCTATTTTATCTTTAGCTGCATGTTTTCTTGGTCTTGGAAGGTAATCAAGAAGTTTTCATTTGAGAGGTTGTCCCCCAATTCTACTATATTTGCATCTTTTTCCCTTATGTTCACCTCATCTATCTTGTCCTTTACCTTCTCTACCATTTAAACCTCCATGGGCGCTTGTTACTCAGGTAAATCCCCTCTACGAACAGAGGCGACCCCACCAGCCCTAGGGTGGATCTAGAAACAAGGAATCATGATAGAGTGTACGTTCCTAGATACTTGAATGAAAAGGAGGCAATAAGATGGACTACCTGTGGTCCAAAGTTATCGTCAATCCTTGCAATGATGGTGAGAGTCACTCGCTCTGGATCAAAGACAAGTCACAATCCTTCCACCTGTCGTGTTTGGACACCTGCACAAAGATTAGAAAATGACAACCACATACCATATAGTAATTCCATTCAACATCTACTAATCAGTCAGAGAAGACTAGCATGTTGCATTTAATACAGATAAAACACAAGACGGGAACCAGACAATAGTCACTTATATTAAGGTAGAAAGAAGAGATACAACCATGCTCTGATGTTATGGTCTCCTCTAGTGAGGCTCGGGTGAAGCACGTCTCAAAGATCATCGGGGAATTCGGACGGGATAATGGACCTCTCGATGGACTTCCTTCTTGATCTACCTTCTCAGTAATTGGACTATGACTTATTTCTCCAAGTTAGGCATCTCAGCTGCATAATCCTCTTTGTTCAGCTAGCTTTCATGATGGGAGAAAGCTCATTTATATAGGGGGAGAGGGAGAGGTTAGGATCCCTATAATCATGAAAGGGAGACCTATATTTTAGGAGTGTCCCATATGAGGAGGAAACCACTACCCAAAGAGAGAGATCCATGGTTGAACCAGTGAACCTCTTCATGTGACTCATCCTAGAGGTGGTTGAAGGAAAGTTCCACCTCTAGTTTGTTAAAAAGCATTCCCAAAAAGGCTGGCACAAGTACAAAAAAGGGACAAAGCGCTAGCTAGCGTGGCCTTTAGTTTACTTTCTCCACATTGGTGCAAGGGGTGAATTGAATACCCATGCCAATGCCAAAACATGGGTTTTTATGGGATTTTTGAGAAAGTATTCTGCAGGAGAAATGATGCTCTTGTATAGAAGGATGTAGGGAAGGTTCTTGTAGAGGATGAAACTACTCACAGGTCATGAGAAATACCCTCCAATATGCGGGGTGAGGGATTGCAGGGACAATGACAAATTCCTGTGTAACAGATGCCCCCGAAAGCATGAGGTCCTAGAGGGAGGGAGGGGTGATATGCTTTATGAGAATGCGTTCGACCCAAACACTGTTGTCGAAAAACCTGCAGGTACAAATATAGATGATGCATATGATATAAGACATGTGGCATGGGTGCAGCCATCCATAATATAGTAGAAAAACAATGAGAGTGGAGGTATGGACACAGCCATCCAGCAGTAAGGATCTACAAATAGGCTAAGGTATGGTCACATCCATCCAATCAAAGAGTCATATAATAATTCATAGTAATGCACAAAGAACCCGCAGCCTGGATTTCATCAGAAAAAACCCAGGGTCTTGCGCTCAATCTTGACCCAAACATAGTACAAATTCGAGCATGTGAATATATGAGCTAAAGTCAAACATGCAAGAACATCCTATGATTACCAGCCAATGATGAAAGCTGTTAAAAACACGAGAGAAACCACCAATAATGATAATGGCTCTCAAGGTACAAAGGTACAATCCATGGAATGTGAACAGTGATCTGACGTTGAACACCTGCAAAGTCAATCGATCAAAGTTCAATGATGTAGACCTTGCGTCAAATGCGAAGAACCTACCATTGAGGCATGCAGGCTCCAAGGTACCTGAAGGGAGTCTATAGATCAACTTCCTGGATAATGAGTTGAATTCGACAGGAATTTACCTTGATTGAAGGTGGGCCATAATGTTTCCCACACCATCGACATGAGGTAGAGGAATATGATGTTTGTGAATCAAGACCAACAGAGAATAAGAGGCAGGATGAAAACTAGAGAGGCGAACTTCTCTTGAACATATTGGCGGCACGACACTAGATTTGGCAGTATTTGAAATCAAGGGATCTGAGGTCATGGTGATGTGGAAAAGAGAAGATAAGCGGTCAAAATAGATTACCCAAACCCATGGAGGTAAAAAAATAAGGAGATGAGATGTCCCAAACCCAACATGATGTAGACAAGTGCCATGTCCAAGAGCAACATACTGCCAACACGACTACAATCTTGGTTCCATTTTCCCCCACCATTTCTGGCGAGTACCCCAATTATTTTTGAAAACAAGCTTGAAGGGGATAGCATGTTCTTGTGAAGTAAGTTTGTCCTTCGGACAAATCCAAACTAGTACATTTTACTAGCCCTAGGAAGGAGGAACTTGAGTAACATCATGATGATGGAGTTCGATGTCATCAGTTTTTAACGAGTCTGACAAAGGAAGAACTCGACATCTTTTCATATTTAGATAGTTTGAAAAGAAGGTGCAAAAGGAAACTCCAGCAAGGCCCTTTTTGTAAAATAGTCCCTCAGATCCGAAAAGGTAGAAAACTGTGTCCGAGAGAACCTCTTAGTCAGGATCAGCTAAGGTATTCCTTTTTCATAAATAATCTATCCCAACCCAAAAAAGGGGTAAACATATACTGGGTAGATATCATTTCACAGCCAATTTAACGAGGTCAAAACGACAAGCGTCTCAGAAATATTTTTGGTTTTAGAGAGTCAGAAAAGAGCTGAAAGATGACTCCAATAGTGACCTTTTCGTGTTTTTATCGAATTCGAAAAAGTATAAAATACAACTTGTCTCTTCGTCATAATCACATGAAAAACCTGTCATCGCACAAAAAGATGCATGTAAAACATATTCCTCGAAAATAATATAAAAATATATCGACAAATATGTTCTAAAACCTATTATAGGACTTTGAAAAGTTCTAAAAGACCATAAACGGTAAAAAATATTTACTTTTCACTTTTACCTCTTTGCAGAGAAATAGTGACCCGTTTCGCTTGCGATCTTCAGGCGACAATTGTGAACAATTCAGTGGACCAATCTGGATTCCATCTATTTCAGGTAAGATCCGACTCCATTTTCCATCTTTTATGCTATAGTTTACTGCATTCAGATGTCATTTTGGATTCCTTAGGGAAGGAATTGAAAATTCTAGGGCATCACGGTTGGCGCGGGTTTCGGGCACGGACCCATGCTAATCAACCTATTTTTACACAGGGGTCATGCTAGTCGGCACGACTATTAGCCAAACATTCGCACCAACCACGCAACCCAAAATCTGCTTTATATTTAAGAAAATGCAACCAATAGAATGCAAATTTTAATACCCAAGGGGATTTATAATGTTCCTATGATCAATTCATGCAGGTGAAAAATGCAAAAAGATGGTTATAGAGTGGAAGGAGAGAGAACACAGTGAAGAGGATGAAAAAGCAATGGGAAATGAACAATGCATGAATGCCCTTAAGAATTGTGGGCTCAATAAGTTCTTCATGACACCATATCTCTGGGCTCAACCTGAATTAATGCAGTATGTAATAAGAATTTGGGACGAAGATCAAGAAAATTTTGTACTTCGGGATCAAGAGCTTGAACTCGAAGTTCTGATGTGTATTTCATCACTGGGTTGTCACGTATAGGTGCAGTCCCTATCTTAACCAGTACCCGCCATTCCACAAAAAGCATGCGAATGGTCATCGACAGGGTGTGCCATGGGGCAGGAAAAGGATCAGGGAGCAGCAAAGTGGATATCCAGACCATTCCTGATTTGGCACTAAGGGTATTTCTAGACACTATCACGTGGGTTGTGAGATCGCAGGCACCGCACGAAGCCACAAACACACAACTTATTCTTGCTTCATAGTGTATGAACCTGACCATCGTCAACTGGGTCGATGTCGTGACTATCAACATCAAACAGCAGCTTACTAAATGAAAGAAGACCAAACTCAAGTAGTTTTGGTATGGGTTGATCCTCGTATCGTTCTTCTTGGAACCATTACCCATATATCAGCGTCAGGAGGTTATAGTTCCGGAGCCACCACCCACCGAGCCACGGATGGCCCGATGGGCGGCACTAATGCCTAGAGCAGGGGGTGGCCAACAGATGTCCTGGAGGCCAGAGTTTTTTGATTGGCTCCAATGATAGCTGATTGTCATGGAGGATTGGCCCTAAGTTGGCACAGACTTTTCCGGAGACCCAGACCTCCCACTCCCGGAGGGAGAGGATTGGGACGAAGAGTTAGGTGAGACTCATTTTTATTTTCATGAGTTTTATGATTTTTTGGGTATCTATGCATGTCCTCACAGTTAAATTTTATATGTATGTAGATGTTGGCCTAGAGCGTCTTGCAGGCATGTCACCGGTGGAAAGGCGAGTTCCTCATGGTGAGGGTGGCGAGGAGTAGATAGTGTATAATCTAGAGGGGATCACCCATGGGATCCCAGACTATGCTTGCTTGGATGATGTGCCTCGGGCATATCAAAGGCATACTATAGTGGTTCTGAGTCATATCCACCACTTGCTAAGGCAGTTGGTATGGGCGATAACGTGCTATCATGAGAACCATGCTAATTAGGCACTTAGGCTTTATTCTTGTACATTTTTTAGAGACATATTGTCTCACGATGTAACTGAAATAGACATATATTATTTTTTGTGGGTTTTATGATGCACACGTTGCAAAAAAATGATATATATATATATATATATATATATATATATATATATATATATATATATATACATCTATTTTCGACATGGGTCTATAAACATATGATGATGTTTTTATAAATTGTGCAAATGTCTATCTAGCACAATGTTAGCTATTGCATCTGTTAATGTATTCATTCATCTTGGTATATTTTGATATGTAATGAAATCAAAATGTCTTCAAGTAAATGAATATGCAAATACAATCTCAAAATGCATGGGTTTCACACCGAATAATGACCGTTCAGCAGAAGAACAACAAGTTGTGAATCCAACTTCACAAGAAATGCGTGTATGCCGAGGTTGACTGCCTCGATTAATAGTTCTAAAACTACAGTATATTCAGCGACATTGTTTGTAGCTGGTCCCAGACAAATACCTTGTAAGTTAATCAACTCACCAATAGGATCATAAAATACCCAGGTCGCCGAAGGCAAGTTCTTGGTACTGCGGGGAGCACCATCCGTGAAACTAACATAAGGGGAAATAAACATCTGCATAGAAAACAAGACCCAATAAGCAGAAAAAAGCTCACAAAGCACATCAAACCAAAGCATGTACACAAAATTAAAACAATCACCTATGTACACATATCATGCGTGAATGATTGAAGCATAATATTTTTTCATATACAACCCATTTCCGGGCTGTGATAAAGGAAAACCTTCATAGTCAATAAGCTCATAAGCCCCATTCTGTAACACATGTTTGACAATGTAGGGCCCATGCCACATGGGTTGGAATTTTCCTGCTCCCAGCTTGTCATGAGCTTGGTCATACAGGAGAACGAGATCACCTTCGATGAAAGAATGAGGGGAAACTGTTTGGTCAAAATGGGCTTTGACTCGCTTCTCCTGTGCTTCGATGACCAAGGCAGCCAAGCGACGAGTTTCATCCAATCTCTCTAAGTAGAGAAGACGTTCTTCCTCAGGCGAAGTATCAGGCAGTAATTCCAGAGCTATTTTGAGTGAAGGGATTTCACATTCAATTGGAAGAGTGACTTCTAGAGTGTATACTAACTGAAACGGGGTAAATCCGGTTGCACTCTTAACTGATGTTCGGTAAGCCCAAAGAGCTGAGAACAACATGAGATGCCAATTTGATTTATGGATCCCAATTGTTCATTGAAGCATTGTAACAATGTCTTTTTTGACGACTTCAACCTGGATGTTATCTTTAGGGTAATAAGGCGTTGAGCTATCGTGACGTAGGCCCAACTTAGATGTCAGCTCCACCATCATATAATCCCGAAAATGAGAACCATGATCAATTAAAATGGCCTGAGGAACACCAAATCGGTTAATAACATGATTGAAAATGAATTGTGACACTTTCTTACCATCTGCAACCAGTTTAGGCATTTCTTCAGCCCATTTCGTGAAATAATCGATGGCAATGATGATATAGGCATGCCCCCTAGCCGAACGAGGGTTACACATCATAAAATTGATGCCCCATTAGGAAAAAGGACCCACGGTAACGACAGGATATAAAGGGACAGGAGGCACACACATCTTGTGTTGATAAATTTGGCACTCATGGCATTTACGTACTGAAACAATGAAATCTTTAAAAATGGAGGGCCAGAAGTAGCCAGCACGAAGGATTTTCTGTGCAGTGGCATAACCAAACATGTGACCACCACAGGCACCACTGTGGCAATCATTTAAAACTTTCTCCACTTCCTCAAGGATCAGACATCGGCGGAGTACAGAATCAACTCCGACCCAATAAAGGGTGTCTCCAACAATACGATAAGGTTGCGATTGATGCTGAATGCGGCATTGGGCATATTTCGTTAATTCAGACCTAAAAGTAGACGTTTGGAGGTACACGATGATATCACCGTACCACGGATCAAGGGTGTTGATCAGGAAGAGAGTTTCGTCAAGAGACATGCTCAAAGGAGCAGCTTCAGGAGGGGGAGAATCAGATGCAGCTGTAAGCTCAGAATAATTGATTTCGATTGGACTGAGCAGCATTGAATCTCCAAACGAATCAAGCTGTTCAGGTGAAGGGACGATCCAAGGGTCGTCTGACTGAGAGACCATATTGACTTGAACGGTATTGGGTGGCGGAAAGGGAAAAATACTTATGAGAGAAGGATCTTTGAAAAGACCCAGCTCTATGCTGTCAGGGAAATTAGGAGTCTGATCCACGTATGGTACGCTGTTCTTGAAAGACGAGGTAAAGAATGACAATTGATTAACAGTAATGATTTTTCCCTCATGTGGAAACTTCAGAAGTCGAAAGAGGGTGGACAAAATGCACAGCATAGCGTGAGTCCAACTGCGACCGAGTAGAAGATTGTAATTGAGTTTGGCATAAACGACTTCTACTTCAACGTTGATTGTATTTCCTTGCAATGTGATTGGCAAGCTAGCGAGAACACCCAAAGGTTTTGATTCCCTTCCATCGAATGCCTCAAGGGCATTAGGTGACGAATTCAAGGCTGGAGAGCCAATAGGCTTCCAGCAAGCAGATGACATGACGCAGGTAGATGCACCTTTGTCCACTACAGCTGTATGGATGTTGAGACAGTCGATACCGACTTGTATAATAAGCATAATCTGGTGCAGAAGTTGGGGGAAAAAATTCTCTAGATCGAAAGATAGAAGGCTAGAATCAGTAGGATCGATCTTGCCGATCGCAGATAATAACGCTTTCCGTTGAGACGAAAAACTCTGGAGCACCTCTAATGCGGACATCGCGGAAGGTGCCTGTGCTAAATCCTCAACAATACTGTAATGCTAAGAAGCACGGGGATTAGGATTATAAGAATATTTCCGGGGAACACCTTTAGAAGGTGGCCGTATAACGGGTTTAGCACAGGGCCTTTCAATTTCAAGGGGACGAGAGGCAGGTGGAGGAGGAGGACTATCAATGACCTCTTTCCTTACTGCCTGGCATGATTTGGCATAATCCTTCGACCAATTAGCGATGGAAACAGGTGTAGAAACGTTCATCATGAAAACTTGAGAGCCAAATGATGTAGATGGTGCCGATTGATCTACCATCTGGGTCTGCTAAGATGGAAAAGGTTCTTTAAGGACTGTTGGGGTTCCCTTAGCACCTTTTAGTAGTTGAATAACCTTGGATCATCGAGGGAAATCCTTAGTGTAGTGATCCTCTTCACAAATGAGACATGGATACTTCGGCTTTCACTATGAACCATCATCAGCACGAGATTTAGAGGATTCTGGTTTTTGGGCATCGTATTTGGCCTTTACTTTTCCCTTGTTTTTCCCTTTGGAAGTCTTGTCTGTAGGATTGGCCTGAATGGCATTGACCTCCGAGGTTTTACCAAAATTTGGGGTAGACTGAGGAGCAAAAGTATTGGAAGGATTTGATTTCTGCTTCCCATTGGAAGACTTGCGTGAAGTCTGAGACACGGAACCAATAACGTCGTCAACTGATGGGGTAGTTGGCACTTTAGAGGTCCCACGTCATGGGGCTTCAGTAAAGATGTCATACAAAATTCCTGATTGAGAGTACACTAAACCAAGGTACTGGGCACGAGCGATGGCTTTTTCCTCGGTTACACATGCCCCCATGGCGATGTCCTTCGCAATTTGGTTGAAAAAATAGGTAGTGAACCAATGAGTAAGAAGTTGATCAAGAATTTCTAACTTTATCAGGTGACGACACCGTATTCATTCATGAGTGTGGCTTGAGATATGGGTAGCCCAGTCCTGTTTCAATGATGTGAGGAGATGCGTCCTGGCTTCATAACAAATCAGCAACTGGAAATGAATCAGATATTCCATAGAAAGAGTATTAAAATCTTGAAAGATGCCACGAGGTAGTTCGATATACCACTTAGTAGTAGCACCGGTAAGAGTGCACTATAAAAGATGAAGCTGAACAGAGTCATCCACCCAAGAATTAGAAGAACACCATAAATGGTATGTCATGATGTGTGCTTGGGGGTCTTCTCCATACTTGCCCTCAAACTTGGGACAATCACTTGGAACCTTCGTCGGAACTAGAGGACAAAAAGGATTAGGAGGAATGGGATCATTTGTCAATTTGGACACATCCGGTAGCTCCAACGTAGCGAGAAAAGGTAATTGAGGGTTAAAAGGCATAGTAGGTCCTCGATAAGGACCTGTAGCCATACTCCATATTTTTTGAGCATAAATCTACCCCCATTGGTTTTGTCCCGGAGGATTCTGACCATAAGGGGTGTAGCCAAATAATTTGGTTGATATGGCGGCTGAGAACCAGGATACGGGGGTTGATAGCCAGGATACTGATTCTGAGTATACAAGGGTCATGATTGAGTAGCGTAGGGATTTTGCTGTAGAGTATAAGTATAGCCTGGAGGTTGAGGGTAATAAGTAGAACCTTGAGGCGGGTTGTAAAACGAGCAATATTGACCTTAAGGAAAATAACCGCCTTGGGGTCGAATGGGTTGTTGATAAGTGGGGCCCCATTGAGCCAAAAAGGTCGAGTGCACAGGTTGATTCAACTGTGGCATAGAATATATTGGTTGTTGAGAAGGGTTAACAGGTTGTGCAGGCTGTGCTGGTTGAACAGATTGACCTGACTAATGAGGGCCACTAGGTTGTCGCTGCTGAGTAGGTTGGCCTGATGGTTGGGGTGGGCTAGGTTGCACTTGATAACAAGGTTGACCTGTGTCAGGACCATAAGATGGCCATGGTTGTGCAACATTTGGACCAATAAAAAAATACAGCTGTTGAGGTTGCACCAAAGGTTGAGATGGATGGATTTGCACCCTAGGGCCATAAGAAGGTCCGGTTTGATATACTGGTTTCTCGGCTGGTCCTTGAGGTTGCCCTAGTTGGACCAGAGGTTGAGCTAGTAAGGGTTGACCTCGAGGATTGTAAGGCTGCCTTTGTGGGCCATAAAATAATCCCTGCTGGACCGAAGGTTGTCCCTGTAAGGGTTTCCCTTGTGGGTCATACGCATACCCTTGCTGGGCAGAAGGTTGTCCCTAGAAGGGTTGTCCTTGTGGTCCGAAAGCATATCCTTGCTAAACAAAAGGTTGTCCCTATAAGAGTTGTCCTTGTTGGTTAGAAGGTTTCACAGGCAAGTTAGGTATAAAGCCATTAATGTACTGATAAGCCTTAGGGGCAGGAAAATAGATAGGTTTTTCGTGCTCATCATAGTGAAATCGAAGCGAATAAACCAGGGTACCGTCAACTCCATAATGAGAAAAATAAGGAAGATTGAGATCCTGAGAGGACTGATTAGTCTAGGAGCTCTGCTGCTGAACAACTAGCTGATACTCCTGAAAATAAAGGCCATCAGGGATTTCCATGGCAATCTAAGTCTCTACCAAAGCCGAAACTCCTGACGACTGAGCAGTGACGACCAGTACTGATGCAGCCACACAAACAATAGGCCTAGTGGGGATAGATCTAAAAAAAGGCATCGATGAGATAGATGTCGTCGGTGACATCCCTAATGATGGGAGAACCAACCCCCTTGACAGAGTCGATGTTGCCATGGAGGCAATACCGGCTATAATCTGACCCAAAGACCTATATCCGGCTGGAAGCAACACCGATGGTGAAGATTGAGCAGGCTCTTGTTGGATGTCTTCCGAGAAAATTTGGTATTGTTCATCAGAAATAGGAATACCCTCAATACCATTAGGACCAGATGAATCCATGTATGAATCCACCGTAAGATATTGCAAAAGTACGATAGCAGCCAAAAATGGTGATCCCGATGTGAGAGGGGGAAAATGTTCCCCAACCCCAAATCCAAACCAAGTGTTTGAAAGAGGCTAATGGAACTCAACCAGTTCTCTAAAGGGGAACTCTGATGGGATGACAGGCTGTTGAATCTCGACAGAGTGAGATATCTGAGACGTTTCAGATGAATCATCCGAAAAAAGGACTCCCAGTAGACGAAACTGATGGTTCCGCCACTGTGACTTGTGGCACACCAAAAAAGGAAAAAATATCGAAAATGAAGACTCTTGGATCAAAACCAAGGCAAACAAAAATAGGCCAAGTAATCAATATTTAAAGGGCATGTAATCGTAGGTAGTTTATTTTACCAAATTCAAACCAAAATTTTGGTGTTTCATGTTTTAAGAGTCAAGAAACAGTCAAATATGACTCTAGTCTCTTTCATTTTTAAGTGAGCGCGAAAGGACAAGTGCAAGATGATATTTTCAAATTTATGGAGTTATTAAAGATTTAAAATGACTTCTCAGGTAGTCTAGGCAAAAGGGTGTACCATGTTCCCGTGAACTTCCATACACACCTTGGTCATAAAATGAAAGAAAAATCAACCAAGGACTTGATTTATGTTCAGGTAGTCTCCCCGAATGCTATGTTCGGTGTATCATGGTTACAAGGTGGCAGACTTGGATTCCTACGGATAAAAGGATTGAAACCTAGAGGGGTCTCCCTTTATATAATCAATTTTATGGGGAGCACAAGTCCGTACTAGCGCTGTCTAAAGCCAGATTGTGAGCGACAGCTGCTAGGTTTTAAGACGCCGAAACACGTCTCTAACTTAGACCACTAAATGTTTTGTTAAGTTCCAATGTTTCCTTAGGTTAATTGAATAAATTTTAAGTTGATATTGTATTTATGTTTCAATTCCAAGGTCCTACCGAATGTTGGATCTCACAAATCCCTAAATGCAAGCTACATGCCACTAAATACCATTTCGTTCAAAGAAGAGCTATCGACGAGAAGGTTAGGAACTTTCAAGCGATAGCAAAAAATGAGAACACATAGAAGCATTCACTATAGAACCTGATGCAAACTAATGAGAAGGAGATATCTTTCCTAGAATGCCAAATGATAGTTATGTGAAAGATTGTCCAATTCTACAATGCAAACAAAGATGTAAGCACAAAATGTATTTTTTGATTTTTCAATGTAATAGAGCAAAAAATGCACTAAATAACATGAAAAATGAATCTTCACACTAGTTCGAGAATGTCGATGCAAGATTCGAAATAAAAAAATTCAATCAACTCAGAAGCAAACAAAACAAAGACTCAAACCAATGTCACCATCTCTCAAATTGAAGAAAGATGTTGAAATGGATCAATACAAGAAATGTGAGCTATGCTTGGAGTGACATGAAGCAAAAATAAATGAAAGAGACAAGACTCACTCAAGACTCATTTCACCAAATGCAACGAATCAAAATGGAAACACAGAGCTGAATGCAATCAAGCAAATAATGAAGGTGACCATGAAACAAGAAACCCAAACTCCTATAGGAGGCTCAACATATCAAAGCACTAGAAAAACCCAAAGCCATGATGTTGGAAGAAACAGGCAAACAACCGAACGAACAGGGCTGATCACATTCACAAACAAACCCAAAGTATTCAAATCAAGCTAAGAAAACACCCAGAGACACCAGGATGGACCCAAAACTCCAAAACAGGGAAAACCCTAGCACCTACAGGAATTGACATGACTTTCTGGCTGTAATTCGCACTAGATAGGGGATGGCGTGGGTTATGAAATCGCAACACGTGCTAGTGGGTGCGACTGTTAGGCTGGAAACCGCGCCAATGAAGCCAACCTTGAAAAGATGAAAATCTTGTAAAAATTGAGGTCAGATCTAATCCTGTGGGGATGAACAAGGGTCTAAGACTCAAAAAAACAACCAGAAAATGCAAGCTAAGCAAGAAAATACCAAGAATAAGATCTAATAGACGAAAGAGAAACTCGCACTATTCCCCAGCGAAGTCTCCAACTTATTATTTAGGTAAATCCCCTTTGCGGACATAAGCGATCCCATTAGCCCTAGGTTGGGTCTAGAAACAAGGAATCATGCTAGAGTGTAGGTTCCTAGATACTTGAATGAAAAGGACAGGATAGTATGGCCTCCATGTGGTCCAAAGTTATCATCGACACTTGCAGTGATGGTGAGAGTCACTCGCTCTTGATCGAAGAGAAGGCACAATCCTTCCGCCTGTCGCATTTGGAAACTTGCACAAAGATCAAAAAATGACAACCACATACCATATACTAATTCCATTCAACATCTACTAATCATTTAGAGAATACTAGCATGTTGCATTTAATACAGATAAAACACAAGACGGGAACCAAACAATAGTCACTTATATTAAGGTAGAAAGAAGAGATACAACCACGCTCTGACGTTGTGGTCTCCTCTAGCAGGGCTCGGGAAAAGCACGTCTCAAAGCTCATCGAGGAATTCAAACGGGATAAGGGACCTCTCGATGGACTTCCTTCTTGATCTACCTTCTCAGTTATTCGACTATGGCTTAGTTCTCCAAGTTAAGCATCTCAGCTGCATAATCCTCTTTGTTCAGCTAGCTTTCATGATGGGAGAAAGCTCATTTATATAGGGGGAGAGGGAGAGGTTAGGATCCCTATAATCATGGAAGGGAGACCTATCTTTTAGGAGTGTCCCATATGAGGAGGAAACCACTACCCAAAGAGAAAGATTCATGGTTAAACCAATTAACCACTTCCTGTGACTTATCCTAGAGGTGGTTGAAGGAAACGTCCACCTCTAGTTTGCTAAAAAACATTCCCAAAAAGGTTGACGCGGGTACAAAAAAGGGATATAGCACCAGTTGGCATGGCCTCTAGTGTACTTTCTCCACATTGGTGTGAGGGGTGAACTGACAACCCATGCCAATGCCAAAACATGTGTTTTTATGGGCTTTTCGAGAAAGTCTTCTGCAGGAGAAATGATGCTCTTGTATAGAAGGATGTAGGGAAGGTGCTTGCAGAGGATGACACTACTCACAGGTCATGGGAAATACCCTCCAATATGTGGGGCGAGGGATTGTAGGTACAGTGAAAAATTTCTGTGTAACAATGCTTATTCTTCATGTTGCTCCAATGGTGACTCATCCTCATGCATGAGTGGCTCACTATCATGACTAGGTGTTTGTTCTATTGTTTGTCTTTGTTTAGCTATGGTATTAGGTGAAACTACACCTTTGATGGTATTATGATAAAAAACCATCCTATTGCCTTTATCATAGGTTTGAGTGATCTCAACGCTAGGCGCCTTTTACATCTCTCCTTGTCTACTTGGAGAGCCAACTAATTTTTTATGTGTTGGTGCTAATGCTGTCCTATGGATGATGGGTGGGCTAGTAGTAGGCGATGATGCAACTATCCCCATGAAATTTTCCCATGACATATTGATTGCGGAAAGATGATGCAAAACAATAAGCTTGATCAAGCCATGCTTAAAAAAACTAGGGTGATGATATTTACCTATCCTCTATACCTTTTCAGTCATCTTGAACAAACTTGTGAATAAATAATTGGAAAAATTGAGTGGCTGAGTAGGGGTGAAGTGCATCAATAAGCTGACATGATATTGGTACAACCTTTAGAATCTCCCTTCACATGTAAAATATTTCATAATTAATTCATCAAAGGGGTATATTTATCAAGTAAATTCCTGAAAGGGAAGATTTTCAAGGAGCATCTTTGCAATGAGTCTTCAGGAAAATTTTGTAGTTTTCAAGGTCTAATTCCATCCCTTTCAACCATAATTCTCCATGTATCAGGATACCTATTATTGAAGCAATGACATACTATAATATGGTGAACTCAATTTTTGCTATGAAATTCTTGTCTTTCTTGAAGCTAGTAGCAAAAAGGTTTGTCATTTGATCATGACAACCTACCTCATTGATCCTCTCACAAAACCTAAAACAACCATTTTTTTCAAAGTATCTCTTGGAAAAATAAAAGACATTGATTTCTTGAAAGCTATATGGTTCAAACATGGAATTTTGGTCTCCCTTATGAATCTTATTTTCTCCCTCCATAGTGTTTGTTAACAAGATAAAGCCATAGCTAGACGAAATGGGTAAGGGAGATGGAGATTAGGAAATTAGGGGATAGTGGTAGGGTGTTTTTCGGGGTAGAAATGGGTTGGAAGGATGTTATGGGAAAATACCTAAAAAAATGGGGAGGTAGGGTGATGAGTTGGAAATAGATAGCAAGTAAAATTTCTAGAAATGGGCATGATTAAAGTGTTATTTCCTAGTTTTCTACCAAAATATAGTGAAAATTAGGGTTTTAAATAAATTGATGGAAAAGAGGGTTCTGAGTGATAGGAGATGTTAGGGTATGTTGTATGAAGGTTATATGAAGGTTTTATATGATTATATTATGTTTTTATTATCTGAAACAAATAAAGGATGAAAAACACCAAAAATGTAGTGGAGATAACATAATGAACGAAACCACTCATTTGCTGATGAATTTTGACTGGAGAGAGGTATTGAGGGTATCCACCTACTTTTTAGGAGGTGTATGCACCATTTTTCCATGGTGTTTAACCTTATAGAAGTGATTTTAAGCCCAAATACCAAAAACTTAGCACATGCCTGAAGCATAGCGCAACACCTCCAGAAGCATAGCGCGACACCTCCAAAAGCATAACAAGAGGAATTTTAGCACAAATTTATTTTTTTATTCAACCCTTGGTATTTGTGGAGTATTATGGTGAGAAGACAGAATCTATATTGAATATCAAAGGATAAAATTAGTTGAATAAGCCTCTTTTTCTTTTATAACAATGACAAAATTTCTTTTTTATCTTCTAGTGAAATCACAAACTTTTTTGAAGAATTTATTTAAAAAAAACTTTAATCAAGAAACACACTTTATTTGAGGAAAGAAAAATTTCCTTTACTTATTGCCCTATATTTTCTAACTCCCTATGAAAATTACTTGTATGGTGAAAATGAAATTTTATGCGCCTTCTTTCATGACATAATTTGACTCGTATGGTGGCAAAACAAATGAGGCCTAGACTAGGTGTGGTGAATGAACTTAGACCCTAGATTATTTATGGATGACATGAAATTTGAAATGATGATTACCATGATTGGAGTGAAGGGAGTATCATTTCAGACCTAGAAACATTCAGTGAGAAAAATGTTATTTGAAATTTGACTTGAAACATGAAATTTTGACCTAGAACCACTACCAAGTAAATCTCAAAAGAGTATTTTTTATCACTGAAAATTAAGACACTAAAATTGGCTCTAGATGGGTATAGTAGGTCCTTCAGGAGGTTTCAATAAAACCATAGATCAGGTAGCCTCATCCATTTGGAAATGGAGTCAAAACTAGAAATTGAAAAAACTTCGACAAACTGAAATGATTAACTAAAACAGAAAATGACTTTGACTGAAAAAAATAACTTGAATTTTTAAAACTTTAAAATAAAAACATCAATTGATCATAGAATTTGTATGGCCTTATGCTTGGGCTTCAAACTTCTACAACAACCTCCTTATTCTTTGCTAGCAAATAAAAGCAATGTTTACAATGAAAGTGAACCTTTTTCTTCAAGGTTAGGTAAGGTAATGTTTTAGGAATCTACCATTCGCGGGTCCTCAGAGAATTTCCTTCCCATCAAGATATTCTTAAAAAAATGCCTTATTACCCCTAAATGTTGTAATCTTGTATGGACCTTTCCATAGGTTATCAAACTTACCATGCTTACCTTTGTCATCATTTCGGGCATCCCATCACAGAACAACATCTCCTAACTTCAAATGATCAACTTTTGTTTTCTTGTCATAGATATTATTGATTTTATCTTCAAATTTTGATGTGTGACTGAAAACTTATTCTATTGATTGCTGCAAATGAATAATTTCATTGTGTCTACGCTAAATATCATTTGGCTCACTGTCGATCCCTTGAAGCAGTTTCATCACTGGTAATTCTAGGGCAGTGGGAAACATTGTGTCGACACCATACACTTGTTGAATGGGTGACATGTTGATTGATCTCTTCATGCTAACTGTGTCCACCCATAGATAATTCATGAGCTTTTTGTGCCAATTTAGTTTGTTCTCTTGCAACAATTTCTTGATTATGTTAACAAATTATTTGTTTGACGATTCAACCAACTCGTTGCATTGAGGATAGTATGCTATAGAATTCCCAAGTCTTAATTGATATTTATCACAAAATTCAATCATATTTTTGGACTTAAAAGCAGCTACATTTTCAACGATAATTTTCTATGGGAAGCCAAAAGGAGACAAGATATTACTCTCCAAAAACTAAATAATGATGGTGTATGTAGATTTCCTTCTTAGGATGGATTCAATCTACCATGTGAAGTAATCAGTGGCAAGGAGTATCCACTTATTCTGAGCTGATGATGAAGGATGAATCTTGCCAATGAAATCAAGACTCCATTGCTAGAAAGGTGCTTGAACTACAATTGGTTTCAAGGGCAATGGTAAAATATTTCTTTCTCCTTGAAAAATTTTACACCCATGATAGCTCATGACAGCATTATAAACATAAGAAAATAAACTTGGTGAATAAAATCCAACCTTCAGTATATTTTTTGTTGTATCCCTTTAGAAAATATGACCACCACAATCACCTTTATGAAATTCTTTCATCACCTTATCACGTTCTCCTTCTACCAAAAAATTCAAGAAAATTCCGCTCGGGCCTTTCCATTACAAAAAATTATTAAGAATGGAATACTTAAGATCCTTAAAATTCATAGATCTACCTTTACTGCTAGGAAAGCCAGGAGGAGGATTAAAATGTTGCAATACATGAATAATATAAACATATCATGGTGATGAAAAAAACATTTCTCATAGCTAAGGTTATGGATCACCCTCTTATTCCTCAGATTATGCAGCAATAAAATTGATGTCGAAGGCATGCAAGTTTGAGTCCTCCATGAGCTTAGCCAAGACTTATCCCTTGATTAATTTTTTCGGTTTGATTTCCATGTCATGCTCTAGCATGGAAGATATCCAATTGACATGCTGACCTTCAGGATCATTCTATGTGATCACATATTTGAAAGCGGCGTTTCAGACATATGCAATAACATGAGACTGAATAATTGTTGTAGAGGTAAATCCCCTCTGCGGACAGAGGTGATCCATACTAGCCCAGATCGGGTCTAGCAACAATTGTATCACGCTAAGGTGCAAGTTCCTAATTGCAATAAACCAAATGGAAAAGAAGGCTTACCTTTAATCCAACGCTATTGTTTGTAGAGGAGATATTCAGTCGTGATGATGATATTTGAGTTTCTCCTTCCTAGGGCTCGTTAAATGTACTAGGATGGATTCGTCTGAATGATGGATCTATATTACAAGCATATGTTATCCCCTTCAAGATTGTTTTCAAAAATAATTGGGGTACTCGCCAGAAATGGTGTGGAAAAATGGAACCAAAATCGTTGTCGTGTCGGCAGTATGTCACTCTTGAACATGGCACTTGTCTGCATTCGTGTCGGGTTGGGGACATCTCACCTCATTATCTGATTACCTCTGTGTGTTTGGGTAATCCCTTTTGACCTCTCATCTGATATTTGCCTCGTCATCATGACCCCTAATCTGTTGATGTCAAATACTACCAAATCCATTGTCGTGCCGCCGATATGTTCAAGAGAAGTTGACCTCTGCAAAAGTCTCAACCTTCATCTGATTCTCATCTGATCCTGATTCAAAAAGACATTATGTTCCTCTGTCTTGCGTCGATGATGTGGGAAACACTATGGCCCACCTTCGATCAACGTCACTTCCTGTCGACTTCATCTCATTATCCGGGAAGCTGATCTAGAGACTCCCTTTTGGTACCTTGGAGTCTGCATGCCTTAATGGAAGGTTCTTTGTGTTCGACGTGAGGTTTTCATCATTGGCCTCCGATCGAGTGATTCTACTGGTGTTCAACACCAGCTCACTATTTCACATGCCGTAGATTGTACCTATAGTACCTTGAGGGCCATTGTCATTATTTGTGGTAACTCTCGCGTCTGTTAACAGCTTTCATCATTGGCTGGTAATTAGGAGATGTTCTTACATGTTCGACTTCAACTCACTTATTTGCATGCTTGAACTTGTACTTTGTTTGGGTCAAGATGGAACGCAAGACCCTGGATTTTGTCTATTAGAATCCAGGCTGCGATTTTGTGGATTATTATGATTGGTTGCATGACTCATTCATTGGATGGCTGCGACCATACCTAAGTCTATTTATCGATCCTCACTAGATGGATGCATCCATACCTTGGATCTGGATTATTTTATACTCTATTATGGATGGCTGCGCCCATACCACATATATATCATGTATTTGAGATATCAGTTGTACCTCTCTACGCAGGTTTTCCGATGGCAGCATTTTCATTTGGACACATTCTCGTAAAGCATTTCACACCTCTCTCTCTCTCTTGGGCCTCATGCTTTAGGGGGAATCTATTACACAGTAATTTTTCACTGTCCCTGCAATCCCCATCTCGCCCATTGGAGGGTCATTTTTGTGACCAATAAGCAGTGCCATGCCTTGGAAATAACATTATTGCATCCCTTGCCATGAGGAAAACATTCCTTCTGTTGATCATTTCTTGAGCAGACCATTAAAAACACATGTTTTTTCCTTGGCACTGGTAGCTCGTTATCCCCTCGCACCAATGAGGAAAATTAACATTGAGCCCACGCCAATTGGCGCTCTGTCCCAGTTAAGCACCTGCGCCAATCTGCTTATGGAAAGTTTTTTAAAAAAAGAGGCGAAGTTTCGATTACAAAAACTTCGTGGATGAGTCATGAGGAGTGGTTTTGACTGAATAACCATGGCCTTCCTCCTTTGGCCTCTTATTTCCACCTTATGGGGAACCTCCCAAGGGATAAGGCCTCCCTTCCACTATTGTAGGGATCCCAACCTCCTCCTTTCCTCTATAAATATAGCCATCTTCCATTGATGAAGGGGCTGAATGGTTAAGTCTCCAAGAGCCTTCATAGCCTAAATAATGCTGCTTATAGTCCTCTTACAGCATTCTTTAGGCTATGAAGGCTCTTGGAGACTAAACCATTCAGCCCCTTCATCAATGGAAGATGGCTATATTTATAGAGGAAAGGAGGAGGTTGGGATCCGTACAATAGTGGAAGGGAGGCCTTATCCCTTGGGAGGTTCCCCATAAGGTGGAAACAAGAGGCCAAAGGAGGAAGGCCGTGGTTATTCAGTCGAAACCACTCCTCGTGACTCATCCACGAAGTTGTTGTAATCGAAACTTTGCCTCTTTTTTTAAAAAACTTTCCATAAGTAGATTGACACGGGTGCTTAACTGGGACAGAGCGCCAATTGGCATGGGCTCAGTGTTAATTTTCCTCATTGGCGCGAGGGGATAATGGGCTACTAGCGCCAAGGAAAAAATATGTGTTTTTATTGGTCTGCTTAGAAAATGATCAACAGAAGGAATGTTGTCGTCATGGCAAGGGATGCAATGATGTTATTTGCAAGGCATGACACTACTTATTGGTCACAGAAATGACCCTCCAATGGGCGATATGGGGATTGCACGGACAGTGACAAATTACTGTGTAACAGATGCCCCCTAGAGCATGAGGCCCGAGAGAGAGAAAGGGGTGAAATGCTTTACGAGAACGTGTCCAACTGAAAACACTGTCGTCGGAAAACCTGCGTAGAGAAGTACAAATGATATCTCAAATACATGATATATATGTGGTATGGGCGCAACCATCCATAATAGAGTATACTGTAATCCAGATCCAAGGTATGGATGCAGCCATCCAGTGAGGATCGATAAATAGAATCAGGTATGGTTGCAACCATCCAATGAATGAGTCATGCAACCCATCATAATAATCCACAAAATCGCAGCCTGGATTCTAACAGACAAAATCTAGGGTCTTGCAATCCATCTCGACCCAAACAAAGTACAAGTTCAAGCATGCGAATAAGTGAGCTGAAGTCGAACATGCAAGAACATCGCCTGATTACTAGCCAATGATGAAAGCTACTAACAAACACGAGAGGTACCACCAATAATGAAAATGGCCCTCAAGGTACTATAGGTACAATCTACGGCATGTGAATCAGTGAGATGGTGTCGAACACCCGTATAATCACTCGATCGAAGGCCAATGATGAAATCCTCACGTCAAATGCGAGGAACCTGCCATTAAGGCATGCAGGCTCCAAGGTACTAGAAGGGAGTCTCTAGATCATCTTCCCAGATAATGAGCTGAAGTCGATAGGAAGTGACCTTGATCGAAGGTGGGCCATAGTGTTTCCCACATCATTGATGCAAGACAGAGGAACATAATGTCTTTTTGAATCAAGATCAGATGAGAATCAGAGGAAGGTTGAGACTTTTGCAGAGGTCAACTTCTCTTGAACATATCGGCGGCACGACAGTGGATTTGGTAGTATTTTGCATCAACAGATCAGGGGTCATGATGACAAGGCAACGAGTAGATGAGAGGTCAAAAGGGATTACCCAAACCCATGGAGGCAATCATATAATGAGGTGAGATGTCCCCAACCCGACACGAATGTAGACAAGTGCCATGTTCAAGAGAGACATACTGCCGACATGACAACGATTTTGGTTCCATTTTTCCCCACCATTTCTGGTGAGTACCCCAATTATTTTTGAAAACAAGCTTGAAGGGGATAGCATATGCTTGTAATATAAATCCATCCTTCGGAAAAATCCATCCTAGTACATTTAACGAGCCTTAGGAAGGAGAAACTCAAATATCGTCATCACGACTGAATCCAATGTCATCAGGGTTTAACGAGTCTGACAGAGGAAGAACTCGATGTCTTTTCATGTTTAGAGAGTTTGAAAAGACAGAAAAAAAGTAAAATCCAATGGTCCCTTTTCATAAATAGTTCCTTAGACCCGAAAAGGTAGAAAAATATGTCTGAGAAAACCTCCTAGTCGCGATAGGCTAGGGTATTCCTTTTTCATAAATAATCTATCCCAGCCCGAAAAAGGGGTAAACGTATACTGGGTAGATGTCATTTCGTAGCCACTTTAATGAGATCAAAATGACAAGTGATTCAGCAATCTTTTCATGTTCAGAGAGTTAGAAAAGAGCTGAAAGTTAACTCCTCCTGGAGGAACGAGTGGTATAAAGGGTAGCAATTGGTTCTAGTAATGGTGGAACTGCTCAGAAAAAATAAAGGTCAAGAGGCTGACTAACAAGACCACTCATCGTAGCGGTTCCTCAGGAATGGGTGAAATAACCAAGTGAAGGCATAGGATCGGCCAAGCAGATAGTGACGATGGAGTGAGAAAAACAAGGCTCATCTGGCAAAATGGGCTGATAAAGTGACAATCACAAGAGGTAAAATGGGAATGGTTTCATTTTTACACAAGATTGAAACAAAGATAAACTATGCTTGAAACTAGTTTCATTTTTACACAAGCTTGAAATGGAAACAAACTATGCTTGAAAAATTAAGCATGCCCCCAGCATGGTGACTCAATTCGAGGTACAAATTTGTTGTAGAGGTAAAATGGGAATGGTTTCATTTTTACACAAGCTTGAAACAAAGATAAACTATGCTTGAAACCGGTTTCATTTTTACACAAGCTTGAAATGGAAACAAACTATCCTTGAAAAAGTAAGCATGCCCCCAGCATGGTGACTCAATTCGAGGTACATGCCCCCCATGCTTCAGTCCATGCACCTGAGTAAACAGATGGAGGGAGTCAAGGTTCAAGTTACGAGATCTAAGAAAGACTCGACTTGAACAAAAACGTGTTTCATTATTTTAACGAGGTTGACACATTGAAAGAACTATCCTCAGGACACCTTGTTTCATGGTTTAAGGAGCTTGGCACAAGACAAGGAACTGTGCTCCGACAACCTTGTTTCATTTTTTAAGGAGCTTGACACAAGACAAGGAACTCTGCTCCAACAACCTTGTTTCATTTTTTAAGGAGCTTGACACAAGAAAAGAACCATGCTCTGACTAAATCTCATCATAATGAACAAGAAGTCATCGCTTCCAAGAGTTCCACTCCCGATGGAAGGGAAACATCCTGGAAGTTAGGACCCAATGCCCCCAGCACCTGATGCACCACAGCACTATCACTGAGTACAAGCACGGGATAGGTAGCCACATAGTTGACCTGCAGTGGGGCAGATACAACAGGTGGATAAAAACCAGGAAGGGATGATGGCGGGCCAGTTGCCACATCAGGACCAAGGAACGAAAGCTGATCAATGGTCATGATCCATCCTTCATGTGGAAAACAGACCACACGAAAAAGGGAGGAGACAAGTGCTTCCATGGCATAGGTGTAATCGCGCCCCAAGAGAAGATTGAAATCCAAGGGGCCTGGAATAACCATCACATCCATATGGACAGTTTTACCTCCCAAAGTAATAGGTAACCTTGGAAGGATCCCTAACGGTTGACTAGTTCTTCTGTTAAATGCCAACAGATTCCGCGTAACAGGCACAGGCGGCAGCAAACCAAAAGCTTGACAAGTAGTTGAGGATAGAACACTAATAGATGTGCCTTCATCTATAATGGTGTTGGGTACAACCAGACCAAAGGCTTGTACTTTTATCTCAAAAGGCACATAAGACGAAAGGTGGTATCCTGAAAATTGATTCCAATCAAAGGAAGCGACAAAAATACTTGGAGGGGCTACCATCGAACTGAGATGGTCTTCCCCTAGTGTTACAGAAGAAGGAGGAGCATCCTCCACAACCTCCATCTCGAAGGTGGGAGCGGTATCCTCCGGGACCTCCATCATGGGAGGCGGAGGAGCAGTTTCTTGAGATACGGGGACAGGAGAATCTTTCTCCAAATATGAGGAATCTAAAGAAACAAGAAGAACCTGAGGGGTATGGGATCCACTCTCCACAGAAAATACCTGGTGCACCGTGGATGGGGCCAACTCAACCGATCCATAACCAATGGTTGGTCGGGAACGGATTCTTGAATTTGAATTTCCGGGGGAGTGGGGTCAACCAGGGATGACTCTTGACCAATCATAGGATCAGCTGATGGAGGACTCAAAGAAAGCTGTTTATGACCAGCCGGGAGGCATGGTGTAGAAACGGTTGAGTTGTCCAAGACTCTCTTAGCTTCATCCATATACAAACAAAGGTGAATGGCATGGTGCCCTTCACACAACTTACCGGGATTGGCAAGATTAACCTGTTTCTTAAGAGCTTTACCAACACTGGTTGAATACGTACCCGCAACCTGACTCCCAGAAGCCAAAGGCAATGGTGGGCAACCATTGGACCATGCTTCGAGCACCTTGGGAATTCCAGGGTAGTCTCGAAGAAGATGGTCTCCTGTGCACAACATGCAAGGGAACTTGACTTTCCATGGAGGGTTGGAAGGTTTATCAAGAGGAGGTGTTTCAGAAGTAGTAGCTGTAGCTGTAGCCTCTCTCCTATCAGACTTCTTCTTCTTTGTCTTCTTCTTCTTCTTCTTAGCCACCTGGTTACTTGAATCCAGACTTTCACTAGGCGAAGTAGAAGAGGAGGATGCAGAAACAGGTGAAGAAGGGGAGAGGTCCACCTTGGAATCAACATGATGTTTTTCAGGTGGAGGAACTGATTGAACAGTAGACGAGACATTCGGAACCACAGAGGTTGAGAACAACCAAACAGGCAACCCAACAGTTAAGCCAGGAAGGGACAACGTTGCCATATAAGGTGCACCAACATTCCCAAAAGGAGGAAATGACCAGGATTCCCATCGGAGGGGATTCCTTGGTTGGTGAACTCCGGAAAAGTTACCATCAACAACTCAAAACCGCACATAGACTAAAAACCAAGGCACTCAATCAAACGGCCAACAAGAAAATTCTAACAGGGCGTGTGATCGCAGGTGATTTATTTTACCACATTGAAACATAGAAACTTCACCATTTCATGTTTTAAGAGTCGAGAAACGGATGAAAGATGACTCTATCTCTTTCAGTTTTGAAGCAAGCGTGAAAGGACAAGCGCTTGGTGATCTTTTCAAGTGGAATTCATAAGGGATCAAAATGACTGCTCAGGAATACTAGGCAAAAGGGTGTACCAAATAACCGTGAACTGCAATATACACCTTGGTTTCAATAATGAAAGAGAAATCAACCAAGGACTTTCCGTACGTGCATGCAATCTCCCCGAATGCTGTGTTCGGTGTATCACGGGTATAGGGCGGCAGACTCGGCTTCCTATGGATAAAGGATTGAAACCTAGTGGGGTCTCCCTTTATATATGCGATGGTACGGGGAGCACAAGTCCGTACTAGTGCTGTCTAAAGCCAAGAGGCGAACGACAGCTACTAGGTTTAAAGATGCCGGAACACGCCTCTAGCCTAGACCTCTAAATATTTCGTTAATGTTCCAATGCAGCCTTAGTGTAAATTGAATAAATTTTAATGTTTATCTTCAATTATGTTTCATTTTTCAGGCCCTAGTGAGTGTTATGTCTCAAAATCTCCTAAATGCACACTACATGCCATAGTATATCATTTCATTCGATGAAAGCTAATTACGAGAGATTTAAGAGCTTTTCACACACTAACAAAATGATTAGACAACAACCAGTAATGTCTCTAATGCAGCTAATGGAAACTAAAATCTTTTCTTTCAAAGTTACTAATCACTAATAACACAGAAAAGTTTTAATTCACACTAACTAATCAAAAGCAAAAGAGATTTTTTGTATTTTCAATTTTTAAGAGCAAAGTGCACTAAACAAAATGAAAACTAATAAAAAGAACAATTTGAGAAGCGATAGAAAAGGAGTAAAAACAAGAAAATTTCACTCAACGCAAACACACAATCAGACCTCAAATTGTCAAAACAATCTCTCCACACCAAGAGAATCCCAAAGACTCAAATGAACCATGTAATCTAGGCTCAAAGCAAGACAAAGAGGAATTCGAATGAAGAAGAAACCAATCACTCAAATAGCGCAACGAAAGGATAGGAAACCACCAAACGAATGCAGAGAAGCAATCACAAGGTTGACTGAATAGATAGAAACCAAAAACTCCCACGGGAGGCTCAACACACTATAACACCTAGATGCCCTAGGGCTAGAATGTAAAATCAATAGAAATGGGCAAACAACTAAAGGATGAAGGTCACAGTCAGTCAAAAAAGGTTCCATAACACTCAAGCAGTCGTAAAAATGAAACCAAACACACAAATCAGGCTCAGAAAGCTCAAAACAGAGTAAACCCTAGCACCTTACAGGATTGGCGCGACTGTCAAGCGGAATCTAGCTCTAGAATAGGATTGGCATGGGTAATACACTGGCAACATGTGCCAATGGGCACGACTGTCAGGCTAATAAGCACGCCAGTCAAGTTTACTAAGGAAAAATAAAAAAGAGCAATCTAAGGAACAAACTAGTGATTGTAAAGCTAAACAAAGCCAAACACACAGAAAGAGCCAGCCAAAAGAGATGATCAAGCAAGCAAAGTCAAGAATCGACCGAAAAGACAAGACAATACTCCAAATCAATGATCCCCAGTAGAGTCGCCAATTTTTTGTAGAGGTAAATCCCCTCTGCGGACAGAGGCGATCCCTACTAGCCTAAATCGGGTCTAGCAACAATCGTATCACGCTAAGGTGCAAGTTCCTAGTTGCAATAAACCAAATGGCGAAGAAGGCTTACCTTGAATCCAACGCTGTTGTTTGTAAAGGAGATAGCACTCCCATTCCCTTGCTCCGACAAATCAAAATCCTCACGCTCGCCACGATCGAACACTTGCACACGCAAGAAACACGACAAACACAAGCGTAAATCCCAATATATGAAATTATGTATTACTTAGAGAAGACACAACTCATGATCATAATGAACAATACGGTGGGAACCATAACCAAAGTCGCTTATCATTAATTCATACAAAGGAAAATACAACCTGGATCTGACGCTCAATCTTCATTTAGCGGGTCGTCAGCGGAATACGTCTTGGTAAAGCTTTTCGGGAATGGGACAAGCCTCTCTCTTCGATCGTCAATCTCCTTGCTACTGGTTTGGCTCTATGAGGACTATCAAGACTCTTGCAGCATTCTTTAGGCTATGAAGGCTCTTGGAGACTAGCTTGAAAAGGAAAATTTCAAGCTTATATAGATGGTGGAAGGGGAGCTTGGATCCCTACAATTATGGGATTGGCCCTATCCTCAAGGAAGCTTCCATGAGAGGTGGAAAACCACTTCCTCTACATGGAGATCCGGAGCCAAACCTGTCAAATCAATTTAGAGAGCAGTTCAGGAATTGGTTGGAGTCAATTTTCTGCCATTTATTTTGAAAAAACACTCCTTAATAAGCCTGGCGCAGGTACAAAACTGAGACAGTGCGCCAGTTGGAGCGCCCTTTTTGAAGGATTTTCCCCATTGGCACGGGTATGACACTAAGTAGTCGTGCCAAGGCCAAAAAGGCTATTTTTAGGGTTTTTCACAAGGAATTGTCTTCAGGGGAATGAATGTCCTTGTTCAGGGGGATGCCATGAAAGTGGTTTCAGGTCATGTCACTGCTCACAAGTCACGGAATAAGCCCTCCAATGTGCGGGACGGGGGATTGCAGGGACAATGACAAATTACTGTGTAACAATAATATACACCTAGAAGTCCTTCAATGCTTTAATTAGTGCCAGGGCTTGTTACTCAATGACATTGTACTTCAAGGCTATGTCTCTTATATTTCTACTGAAGAAGGCAATGGGCTACTCTATTTTTTTATCTTTCTTTTCCATGAGGACAACAACTAGAGTATGTCCAGAAGCAAAGGAAAATATGATAAAATCAAATGTATAATCAGGGCTGATATGTGTAGGAGCATGAGATAAGGAAAAATCAACTTGATTGAATGATTTCTATACCTCATCAGACTAGTTTACCTTTCTTTCTTTCTTCAACATATCAATGATTTCTCTTAAATGTTTAGCAAGGTTAGGAATAAACCTTCTGAAGAAATTTATTTTACGATTAAATGACATGATTTATTTCTTACTTCTAGGATAGCCCAAATTATGAATTTCCTCAATCCTTGAAGGATCTATCTAGATTCTATCTTTAGATATGATATGACAAATAAATTTCCCTTCTTACATAATGAACAATCTCTTCTTGGGATTAAGTGATATGCCAAATTTTCTTCAATTTTGAAAAACGGCCTTGAAATGTTGCAAGTGCTCTTCAGCTGTCTTGGACAAAACTATGATGTCGATGAGATAAATGACCAAAATGACATCATTTTAATTGGAAAATTTGATATGCATCACTCACTGAAAATTTTCCCCAACATTTTTCCATCCAAAGGGAATTTTAGCATACATAAAAGTACCCCATGGTGTTGTAAAGGTTTTCTTCTCCAGATCATCTAGATGAACTAAAATCTGATTGTAGCTGGAATATCCATCCAAAAATGAAATGTTGGAAGAACCAACCACCCTTTTTAGAATATGATCCATATTTGGAAGTGGGTAGTTGTCTTTCAGCGATACTTTATTCATATTTTTGAAATCTATACACAAGAAAATCTCACTGGTCTTCTTTCTTATTGGCACTAATATCGACACAATTGGAAAAACAAAGAGGAACAATAATATCATAATTATACAACCTCTTCACCTATTTTTTAATGGAGGGCAGCAACTTGGGATTAATTCTCCTTATTTTCTGTGGAAAAGGCTTCTAATCAGGCTTTAAAGGAATGGTGTGTTGAATTATGCTCTTATCATACACTTTCAGATCAGAATACTTCCATGCAAAAATATCAGCAAAATTAGACATGAGTGTTGCATATTTACCTTTCATTTTTTAGCTCAAGGATTTTGAAATCTTGACCATTTTTGGATTTTCAGGACTGCCAATATTGAGGTATTCCACTCCTACTTCTGTTGGTAGCATTTTTAGTTTTTTTGCAACATCATCTTGGTGAAAAAGCTCCTCCAAAGGTACAAGAATTCTTATAATGGAGTTATCTTTCAACTAAAGTTCTCTCATTTATGCTTCTTCCTTTTCTTGCTCATATTCATAAAATTGATCATCTATTGGTGAACTCACAAGCTCCTCTTCCATCTACAAGAAGTTTTTGATTTTCTTGTCATCTTGGAGAACTTGCCAATATTGAACATTATCTGGAATAGCATGGCGATATTTGACATTAATTTCATACTTCTTATTGGGATACAGTGGAATTTTGAACATGTTGCCTGAAGTGGCAAGACAATCAACAATAACATTGTTGTTCCCTAGAATCAAGGACAAAGTATAGTCACTGAAGGTATTGAGGACATATAACACTGCATTGTGGTATGATCTCATTCTAGGATGCTTGTCCTAGTATTCCCCTTTGAATTGATTTATTGCTAATTCGGAGTTTCCATACAAATAAATTTTCTTGGCACCTAATTCTTGAGAATTTTCATACCGGCTATCAAAGACTCATAGTCTGCTTCATTTTGTGAACAATCAAATGCCAATTTCTAAGAATACATACAAAAATTAGGAGGAAGGTTAAGTGATTGATTCATAGGGTTGTGAATCCACACTCCAATTCCATATCCTTCCTTACATAAGGCTCCATTGGAATCCATGGTCCACATCCCATTTTCTTCAACAGGAAGCTGCGATTTAGATGATTGATCATGACTAGCTCCTTGAGAATTTTTTGTTGTACAAATAGGTTATATTTATTTCTTTGTTTCATCTCTATTTTTGGCTGATGCATTTGGATCCAAGCCACTTAGCATATTTTTTTCTGTACTTAAAATCTTTAATTCAGAATTTGAAAAATTCAGAATTTTCCTTTTTTTCTTCCACCAAAATTTCTGACGATGTTGAAAATTCATCATTGAATAAAATAAAAGATTATAAATCTATGTGAATAGCATATATGAGGTGATTATTAGGATTATTTTTTCTTCTGATCATGTATTTCATCTTATTTTTTGGTATAGTTTTCTGAGTTTCCCAAATACTGGTAGTATAGCATAGGAAAGTTGAGCTGCAAGGTGCCTCTAAGTTTTGCTCCCCATGACCAAGAGAGTATCATTCCATATTTTGGAGGGATATCAGCCCTAACAATGTCCATGAGGACATTCTTGGTTGGAATTTTCTCTAAAGACACCACTAGATCTTTAATGAGGCCAAGACATTTAATCATCCCTAAATCAAAAGAGTAAAGGTTATGATAGGGTCTTGTGATATCCAAACATAGTTTTTTCATGATGGCTTTAGGCATAAGATTGTGAGATGGTCCAGAATCAAGAATGACATTATGAAGGGTAAAATCATGTATTTTGAGGATAATATAAAAAGGAGGGACCTCACTATCTTCTAATTCACCATCAACAATAGGACCAAATAAAAGTTCGCGGTGATCATCACTCACATTGACCATATTAGAAATATGATATACCCCAATAAAATTGGCCACTTGAAACTTATATTGGTCATTCTTGACTATTTCATTTAAAGGAATGGGGAATTTTAGTTTTGAGATTTCATTTTCAAGACTAAAAGGAGCATAATGCTTTTCTACCTCTTTAGATGGTGCATATTTCTTCTCGAGCTAATATTTGTGTGGAGTTTCATTTTTCTACCCTACATATTGAACTTATTTTTCTTTATTCAAACTACTAGTAGAAGCTTTGCTGCCTTTCACATGATTAGGAACAATAGGTCCATTATCATTGCCCTGATTTGAAGTAGCGCTCTCTTTATGATGAGACTCTATTTGAAAATTCAGTTTGTTCTGACTTGTGGTGATAGGTACATTCCTATTCCTCAAACCATACTGACTTTGTAGTTGAGTAAGGGAATTCTAATATCCCCTCTAGTAATCCTTTATCTGTGTAACTGATAACATGTCATCATTTGAAAATACATATTGTTGATCGTCTGGTGCATACATTTTTGCAGAAAACTAATCTTCTTCAATCAGGAAAATAGGCTACTGATTTTCCTCAAACAAATAATTTTCGCCTGAAATCTCTTCTTCCTTTTCATCAAGGCCTTTGGTGTATTTTTGCTGAAATGTTCTGAAAATTTGTTGTTTCATTTGTGGATCCTAACCCCTCTGTTCCATTTGCTTGATCCTATATTGAGACTGCTGATTTTGACCCCTGAAATTGGGATTTATAATTGAGGGTTTAACTTGTCTATCTGTGATGGTCATTTTATCCATTTACTTCATCAAAGTGTCGATTTTTCTCTCTAATGAAGTAGATGTCTCTTCCTTGATGGTCACCCTTTTCTCTATTTTAATTTTTGAATCCTTGAATCAGATTCGGTTCAATACTCACTGCATTTGAATGCATTTATTCAAGGGTATATGGGTTTCTTTCTCTTGGCTAGTAAGCCATGTCAGGATCAAAACCATTATGGTAATGAAGTAATGCAAGGCCTGGCGGAGGCTTGATATTTTGAGGAATGGAATCATAAATTCTGTTTAACCTAGCTGTGAAGTCTTCTATAGAGTCATTAGTATTTATTTTCAAGGTGTTGTATTAAGATAGAATCTATAATGGATTCTTTTTCCTCCTCCCATTTCACTATAAGAAAGTCAATCAGCTCATGTGAATTAGCCATTGAACTAGTTGTTAGGGAGCGAAACCATTTCTTTACCTCTCCTGAGAAACTCTATTATAGGATGTGCATCTTGGCGTCATCATTTCCAATCTCTTCAAAATCGATGAAATCAATTACTTTAACAATGTGTTGGTGAGCAGTAACCTCTAACGTTACATCAAAAAGAGGAAATATTTTATGATAGTTTTGAGGTAGTGGAGTGAGTTGTGTCGATATGTTCAACAGAGAAAATATGGCCATATATATAGGAGGAGGTTGCGAAGGTGTTGATGGAGTGAATACTTGTAGAGGTAATCATGGAATGAAAGTGAGAGATCATGATGGAGCTAAATCAGAGGGTGTAATTGAAGGTGGTGAAGAAAAAGCTTGTTGTTGATATTGGAAATAATATTTTTTTAGAAATTACTAGAAACTTTTCGACCAAACCCTAAATTTTATGAAAATTAGAACATACTTCACTATCAAGCTTGAAATAAGAAGTTTCAGAAAATGGAAAATAGGTCTCAAAATCGATGGGGTCAAAGATAGTTTCTGAGAGAAAGGATTTAGACTTAGACTTGAACAAATATGTCTGAAATTCAAAATTAAAGGACGAAATTTCTGGAGAAATTAGCCTCGTCAGCAAGGAGTTTGATTTCACAAGTGGATATATAGCCTTTCCAACTTTCTGAGACTTTTTATTATCCTTTCTTAAAATACTCTCAGGGTCATTAAAATTTGGTGAAGGATTTGGGTCAGGATTTGACCTAGTGTGTCATTTGGGAACCAAATTTTTGAGAATTTTCACTTTGGCTCGAATTTGGTAACTTGGCCTTCTTAGAATGTCAGAACTTGTCACCCACAAGTCTATCCTTTAGTGAACTAAAATAAGTATCCTCGGGGAATGTTTTTCAATCACTCCTCGGAAACGACACCAAAATTTTTATCACTCCCCTTGTTTCCCAAGGCTGAGAATGGAACTGAAAAAGGTAGCCTCAAACTAATCTTTAGTTCAGGTAGCTAGCCTTCCGAAAACTAGAGAGGGATCTGTCAATGTCAATTTTCAGCCAATGAGATGATTGGATGTTAGGCTATTTATGATGCTCAGTAGATTAGGGTTTTGTTTTTTTTTAGTTTTTGCAGGATCAAAATGAGAGTCAACGAACTAGGTCTAGGTTTTAGGTTTGATTTCAAAGGTCAATTTATAAAGACAAGGATGTGGCCACGTAGGTAAACTTAGGTGCATAATTAATTTTTCATTGTGTATATGGTTTGAAAATATATAGAGTCAGAATGAGCATGCTAAATGAATTCGTTCATAAGAAGAATAAACACATTCATGAAAATCTTATAAAAAAGAGCGTAGAAGGAAATATTTATGTTCATAAACTGATAAGATTAACATACATAAGAAAAAATGTGATGGAAAAATAACATAACATTTAAATTGATGAAGTAAAAGAGAAGAGACAATTCTTAAAGCATACCACGGAGTCCCAAGATTATAGCTACAACATTCTTTGATTTCAATGAAAAAATGTTTGTATAATAGCTCCACCGCAAATAACAACTATTCAACCTCTAAAATGACTTGAGGAAGACTAAATATAGAAAATAGAAGCCATGACACCTAATTGGGTAAAAAGATGATCCAAAACACTTTATAAATTTATTTTATGAGCAATTACATATAATCTAGAGAAGTTAGAAACCATTCCCTCAGATTTAGCTAATAAATACGAGTTCATGTCTCTTGGATTAATTACATTATTCCTCCACAAAGAGAGGCAAAAAAGAAGTATCCTACCAAAAATACATCTCACAAGAAAACTAAACCTCAAATTTTGGATTTTCTGGCTTGACAACTGTCCAAAGGAATACAATGAAAGAAGCATCGTGGCTCCTAGTAGAAGCATCATGCCACTTTGGAGCTGATTTTGACTGAATTTTAGGAATTCATTTACAAATATGAGAGTTTGGCTAGGTTTCCATGTGTGTCTCCTTTCCATTTCACCCTCAAAACTAAGAAAATACCGCCTATAAGGCCTTCAAAAACTGATTCTACCAACCTCACTCCAGAAGCGCCGCACAGAGGTAAAGTAGGTGGAAAAAGCATGAAAAATGTGATGGCTTTTTTATTATTCTTCAAAAAAAGAAGGTGAAATTCAAACTCGGGGTCATATTTATGATGTAGAGGTGAAAAGGAATACAAAAATATAAAATTTTCTCCATTTAGATGCCCTAAGAAAAATCATCACATCGTTGCGTGACGCTTCTGTAATGACCGAATTTCCAAATTTTTCAAAAAATCATCAAAAATGCTCAAAATCCTCCAAAACTTGGTTTACAATGTCCTGGGATGATAGGCTAAACAACCAAGGAGGCCTTAACAAGCAGGTCCAAGTTATCCTTCTCTTAACTGTTGGGTATGTTTTATATTCTTCCATGACTAGTCATGCGTGGTGGGGCGATATCCCCCCCTGTACATTGTGCCAGGCGCAACAGGGGGGGCAGCATCCCCCCTGTCGGGGTCCAGAGCAGCGCCTCAGGGAAAAAATTTTGGTCCTTATTTTCCGGTGGGCGGACCCGCCCATGGTTTTGTGCATGGGTTTGCACATGGTTTTGGGGTACGATGGTTTTCGGCTCGTAGTATTTTGTAGATCCGGTCAAGGGAGCTACGGTTATGTTCTAATCTAGGGTTAATGGATTGGGGTTTATGTATGCTTCGGCATGTATATATATGTGTTCTAACACTAAAAGGAATATAATGAAAAATCAAGCTGGTCATATCGATTTGGGATCTAGGGGAAAATCTTTGTGTTTATCTGTTTTATGTTTCATGCTCTCGCTATTGTTTATTTTATGTTTTTAAGGTTTTTTTGTAGATATTTTTTGTACAGGGTTAAAACCTACATTTGGTATGGGAGCTATTTCGGCTTCAAGGGGATGCCTTTTCTGTTGAGGTTTTTTTGCTCGGTCCTTAGGTAGACCCTATTCAGTGGGAGATTTGCGAAATCGATTCTTGTGGTGAAATAAGATGGCGAGTGGCGGGAAGATAGAGATCAAGAAATTTAATGGTCAGAGTTTTGAGTTGTTGAAGCTCAAGATGGAGGATTTGGTGGTGGATAAAGATCAGTGGATTGCGGTAGATCTGGGTACTAAACCAATGGAAATGTCATATGAAGACTGGAAGAAGCTACATCGAAAGGAAAAGAGCATAATATGGTTGTGTGTCTCAAATTTAGTATTGTTGAATGTATCTGGGAAGCTATGGTGAAGACCTTGTGGAACAAGATAGGGAATTTTTACCAATCTAAGTCTCTTGTGGATAAATTGTTCCTGTGGAAAAATTTGTATAACCTGAGGATGAAGAATGGAGACTCAGTGACAGAGAATCTAAATGCCTTCAATACTATGGTAAGTCAGTTTTCATCTATTGATATTAAAATCTCAAATGAAGATAAGTGCATCAGTTTGTTGTGTTATCTACCAAATTCGTGCGACAGTCTAGTTATTGCAATAGGTAGCAATTCAACTACCTTGAATTTTGATGAAATTGTCTCAACCTTGCTGTCAGAGTAAATGAGATGGAGAAATATGGAGGGTCAGAATGGATATGCCTTATCTGTACGAGGAAGGTCCCAAAATGGAAACAAGAATAAGGTTTTGAGTGGGAGAACTAAATCTAGAGGGAGATATAAATCTCCTGGAAATTTTGTAAAGGTGTGTTATAAATGCGGAAAGGAAGGGCACTACAAAAAGGACTACAGATCTAAATCTCCTGAGAAATGAAAGGGATTTGATGATGCTCCTTCTGTAGAGGAAAAAACCATCACGGATGAAGTTGGCGATGTGTATTTGGCTTCTTCTTCAAACACACATGTAGATCATGAGTCATGGTTGATTAACTTGAGTGCATCCTTTCACTTCACTCCCCATAAGGAGTGACTCTGTGAGTATGAGAAATATGATGGTGGTGATGTCTTCTTAGGTGATGATAGGAAGGCAAAAATCGTCGGACGTGGAAAATTCATGCTGAAGCTACAAGGTGGAAGGATTAGAACACTTCCTGGTGTTCTGCACATTCCTGTATTGGTCAGAAATCTGATTTCTGTAAGCAAGATGGATGATGTAGGTATAAAAACAGTGTTCGAGAAAGATTCCTGTAAGATGGTTCGAGGAGCACTGGTATTAATGCGAGGAGTTCGGATTGGAACTCTGTACAAGCTTCAGGGCAGCACTATTATTGATTGGTGCAATAGTTTTGTGGTTCCTGAAAGTGGAGCGGAAAGCCTAGCAGTCTCTGGAGAAAAGACCATGCTATGGCATCAAAGGCTTGGACATATTAGAGAGAAGGGCCTTCAGATACTTCATGGAAATGGTATGGTAGAAGGTATGTCTGATATCTCTCTGGATTTCGATTTATATGAACATTGTGTATATGGGAAGAAGAATCAGGTAAGTTTTCCTTCTGGTGCTAAGAGGGCGAACAAGATATTAGAGCTTGTGCACAGTGATGAGTTTGGACCTGTGTCAGTTCCATCACTAGGTAAGTCTGTGTACTATGTTTCATGCATATATTACTTCTTAAGGAATACATGGATATATTTCTTGAGGAAGAAGTCTAAACTCTTTGGCAAATTTAAAGAATTTAAGGCTCTGGTGCAAAACCAGATAGAGAATAAGATAAAGGTGCTGAGGACAGATTATGGTGGGGAGTTCTACAAGAAGGAATTTGAAGAGTTATGTAAGAAGTGTCGTATATCATGACAGAAGAATACTCCATACACACCTCAGCAAAATGGAGCTGCTAAAAGAATGAACAGAACGCTGATGGAAAAGGCAAGAAGCATGCTCAGTGGTACCAGGTTAGGATAAGAATTTTGGGCAGAGGCAGTGGAGACTGCATGTTACTTGGTTAACAGATCACCTTCATCAGCGTTGGAGGATAATACTCCACATGAGGTATGGACTATTAAGAAACCCTCTCTTTCACATCTGAGGGTATTTGGATGTGATGCATATGTACATGTTCCAAAGGAAAAAAGGAGCAATTTCGATAATAAATTTGAAAGGTGCATCTTTGTTGGATAAAGGATGGTTTAAAGGGTTACAAGCTTTAGAACCTGGAAACAAGGAAGGTTGTGTACAATTGAGATGTGGTGTTTAGAGAGGTGAAAGACGTTGTTAAACATGAAGTCCTACCAAAGGAACCTGAGAAGATAGAGTTTGGGCAAAAGGAGGATGAATCGAACTCTACAATAGAAGAAGACTCAGAAGAGGAAGAGCCACAAACTCTAGTTGTGAGAAGATCAGTTCAAGAAAGAAGACAACCAAAAAGGTATAGTCCATCTTCTTTCTGTTCAAAATTTTCTTTAACTATAACTGATGATGTTCCCATAACCGTCAGCGAGGTAGTAGATTTAGAGGATGGAAAACTCTGGAAGGAGGCCATGGTTGATGAAATGGCATCCTTGCATAAAAATGAGGCATGGGATCTGGTGGAGTTGTCGGCTGGAAGGAAGCCCATCGAGAGAAAATGGGTGTTTAAGAAGAATATGAATTTGGAAGGCAAGGTAGAGAAATACAAAGCTCGGTTGGTAGTAAAAGGTTATTCCCAGTTGCTGGGAATTGATTTTGGTGATATTTTTTCTCATGCTATCAAATTTACTTCTACTAGATTACTTTTATCTATTGCTGTTGCATTCCATTTTGAGGTAGAACAGATGGATGTGAAGACAACATTTCTTCACGGGGATCTGGAAGAGGAGATCTACATGAAACAACCTAAAGGCTTTATGGTGAAGGGGAAGAGAGAACTGGTATGCAGGTTAAATAATTCTCTATATGGGTTAAAATAGTCACCAAGGATGTGGTATCAGAAATTTGATACCTATATACGGGGACTTGGCTTCACTAGAAGCAAGGAGGATCACTGTGTTTATTTTAAATTAATTGGTGACCATGTTATTTATTTGGTATTGTATGTCGATGATATTTTGTTGATTGGAAATGACAAAGAAATTATCCAAGATTTGAAGACCCAACTGTTCTCCAAATTCGACATGAAGGATCTTGGTGCTGCAAACTATATTTTGGGCATGGAAATTAAGAGATATCGGGAAAAGAGGAAGCTCCAGTTAAACCAGAGGAAGTATGTCGAGACTATATTACTGAGGTTCAATATGCAGGATGGTAAACCGGTGAATGTTCTGATTCCTGTAGGTGTAAAGTTGTCTATTGAATAGTGTCCCAAAACATAAGAGGAAGAGGAGGACATGTCCCATGTTCCATATGCAAGTGCAATGGGTAGCCTGAAGTATGCAATGGTCTGTAGTAGACCAGACATTACACATTCAGTGGGAGTATTGAGAAGGATTATGTCAAACCCAGGGAAGGAGCATTGGACAACAGTGAAGCGGGTTTTTAGATATTTGTGTGTCACTAGTGATTATGGCTTGTGCTACCACGGAAGACCAGGATTAGAAAGAGTGTTGGAAATTCATGGTTTTGTTGATGTAGACTAGGCTGGAGATTTGGACCAAAGAATATGTACACGTGGGTATGTGTTTAGCCTATTTGGAGGTGCAGCCAGTTGGATGAGTAAAATATAGTCTGTAGTGGCGCTTTCAACTACAGAGGCAGAATACATGGCAGCCACTCATGCAAGCAAGGAAGAATTTTGGTTGCAAAGGCTGTGTTCAGGTATGGGGTTGGTGCAACAAGCTATAAGGATAGACTGTGATAGGCAAAGTGAAATTTTCTTGGCTAAGAACCCTGCTTATCATTCAAAGACAAAGCACATTGATGTTCAATACCACTTTGTGAGATATATGGTTGAGGCTAAAAGGGTGTTGCTGGTAAAGGTGGACACTTTGAAGAATGTTGCAGATGCATTGACAAATTTTGTGAGCACTTAGAAGTTCTCTTGGTGTAGAGAAACAATAGGTGCAACAAAGCTGGGCTAATGACTCATCTCTCTTGTGGCCCCTTGCGGAAAGAAAACAACTAGTGGAATAATGTAGGATATGTGTTATATTCTTTACACAACTAGTCATGCGTGTGGTCCTTATTTTCCGGTGGGCGGACCCGCCCATGGTTTTGTGCATGGGTTTGCACATGGTTTTGGGGTACGATGGTCTTTGACCCCTAGTATTCTGTAGATCTGGTCAAGGGAACTACGGTTATGTTCTAATCCAGGGTTAATGGATTGGGGTTTATGTATGCTTCGGCATGTATATATATGCGTTGTAGCACTAAAAGGAATATAATTAAAAATCAAGTTGGTCGTCCTGATTTAGGATCTAGGGGAAAATATTTGTGTTTATATGTTCTATGTTTTATGCTCTTACTATTGTTTATTTTATGTTTTTAAGATTCGTTTGCAGATAATTTCTGTACAGGGTTAAAACCTACATTAAGCTTCATTAGGGTTTCCTTAAGCTTCTTTCTCAAAATTTTCACCCTTACCTTGGCGATTTGGTTCCTTGTGAAATAATGCCTTGCCATATGCCTTTGGAGGTTTTTATCTCTTTCTGCCTTCTTCAAAAAAATTTCAATATGAATATTTACTCTATCAAGCCAAAACTCTTTATGTTGTTCAATTTCAACAGCTATCAAGTCATCAAAGGTTAACTAAGCTAATGGTGGAGATGACTCCCTTTCTTTCCCTTTTTTATTATCTAACCCTCTTGTTTTGGCCTCCTTCACCTTGTTTCAGTCTCTTTGTCCTCCAGCTGCTCAACATCCACCACCTATTTTCAATTACCCTTACATGACTCAGGGTTTGCCTTTGGTTTTCTTTGGAGGAGTTTTTTTACCTTTAGCTGCATGTTTTTTTGTTGTAGGAAGGTAATCAATAATTTTTCCTTTGAGAGGTTGTCCCTAAACTCTTCTATCTCTACATATTTTTCTCTTATGATCTCCTCAACTATGTTGTCCTTTACATGTTATTCCATGTCAACCTCCATGGGCACTTGTTCTTCATGCTGCTGCAATTGTGACACATCATCATGCATGAGTGGCTCACTATCATGACTAGGTTGTTGTTCTACTATTTGCCTTTGTTCAGCTATGGTATCCGGTGCAACTACACTTTTAATGGCCTTAGTAGAAAAAAACATCGTCTTACCTTTCTCATAGGTTTGAGTGATCTCAACCCTAGGTGCCTTTAATATCTCTACTTTCCTAGTTGAAGAGCCAACCTCTTTTTGTTATGATGGTGCTGCTGGTGTGCTATGGATGATGGGTGGGCTAGTTGTAGTTACTGATGCAAATATCTCCAAGAAATTTTCCCATGAAATATTGATTGCTGAAAGATGATGCAAAATAATAATCTTGTTCAAGCCATGGTGAAATAAACTAGGGTGATGATCTTTACCTTTTCCCTGTACCTTTTCAGTCATCTTAACCAAAATTCTAAAAAAATAATTGGGTAAATTAAGTGGCTGAGTAGAAGTGAAGTACATCAATAACATGACATGATATTGGTACAACCTTGAGAATCTCCCTTAACATTTAAAATATTTCATAATTAATTTCATCAATGGGGCATATTTATTAAGTAAATTCCTAAAATGGAATATATGCTCAGGCCCATCTTTGCAATCAGGTTTCAGGAACATTTTGTAGTTTTAAAGGTCCATTTCCATCCCTTTAAACCAGATTTCTCCATCATTTTGGATACCTGTTTTTGAAGAAATGACATCTGTTGATATGGTCAAATTAATGCCTACTCTAATATCCTTGTCGTTCCTGAAGCTAGTAGTAAAATTGCATTTCAATTGAGCATGAAATCATACCTCCTTCATCGTCTCACAAAACCTCAAACAACCATTGTTTTCAAAGCAACTCTTCGCACAAGGAAAGGCATTTATTTCTTGCAAGCTAGATGGTTCAAACCTAGAATGTTTGCCTCCAATATGAATCTTCTTTTCTCCCTCCATGGTGTTTTTCAACAAGATAAAACCCTAGCTAGATGAAATGGGTAGCAGAGATGGAGATTAGTAAAACATGGGATAGTGGTAAGGTTTTTTTAGGGGAAGAAATGGGGTGGAAGGAAGCTAGGGAAAAAATCCCTAAAAAATTGGGGAGGTAGGGTGATGAGTTGGCAATAGACTGCAAGTAAAATTTATGGAAATGGGCATGAGGAAGGTGCCCAAAATGTCAAAACAGAGGGATTTCCTAGTTTTATGCCAAAACATAGTGAAAACTAGGGTTTTAATGAAATTGATGGAAAAAAAGGTTCTGAGTGATAAGATATGTTAATGTATTGTGTATGAAGTTTATATGAAGGATGTAGATGATTATATTAGGTTTTTATCAGATGAAACAAACTAAGGATGAAAAACACCAAAAATGTACTAAAGATCCTAATGAAGGAAACTACTCATTGGTTGATGAATTTTGACTTGAGATAGTTATGGAGGGTGTAAAATTATTATTTAGGAGGTGTATGGACCCTTTTGTAGTAGTTTTGAGCCTTGGAGAAGTGATTGGAAGCTCAAATACAAAAAACGTAGTGCCTCCCAGAAGCGTAGTGCATGCTGCAAACACCTCCACAAGCGTGGGGCAACACCTCCAAAAGCATAGCAATAGAAATTTTGGCACAAATTTCTTGTTTTTATTCAACCATTGGAAATTGTGGAGTATATGGTGAGAAGAGAGGAGATATATCAAACATCAAATGATCAAATGAGTTGAAGAAGCCTCGTTTAATTTTATAACAATGAAGAAATTGTTTTTTTTGTCTTGTAGTGAAATCACAGACTTCTTGAAGAAATTTATTTATTTTTTAAAACTTTAATCAAGAAAAAAAATTCTTTTGAGGAAATAAAAACCACCTTTACTTATTTCCCTACCTTTTGTAACTCCTTATGCAAATGAATTGTACAGTGAAAATGAAGTTTTATTCGCCTTCTATCATGACATAAATTGACTCTTATGGTGGCGAAACAAATGAGACCTAGATTGTAACCTAAATGAAGGTGTGGTGAATGAACTCAAACCCTAGATGATTGATGGATGACATGAACTTTGAAATTATGATGACCATGGATGGAGTGAAGGAGAATCATTTCATACCTAGACACATTTAGTGAGCAACATTTTATTTGAAATTTGACTTGAAACATGGAATTTTTACCTAGAACCACTACCAAGTAAATATTAAAAGAGTATTTTTTATCACTGAATATTAAGACACTAACAGGTCTTACAAGTGAATGATACCACTATGACCAACTCCTCATCCTAAGTATTATGGGCCACGTCTGTGCAAGCATCCCAAGATTGCCCCAATTTTTTTTTTATACTCTAAAATGAATTTTACTCCCACCTCATCAATATTGTAGTGGTCGAATTCCATAAAGCTTGATACTGCCAAATATCTTTCAAAAATCGAGTCAAAGTTATAGTAACAGAAACCCCAAGGTATTTTTCCTACATAATATGTTGTGGCAGTATGAGCTAGACTATGATAGCCAAAACCCTCACTGGAAAAAGAGTCTCATCGCTAAAATGGAAGCCACAACCCTCACTGCACAAGGACTCTGATCTACACTATGAAAGGTGCAACTATTGAATCTTATATGTATAGTGGCGACAAAACCCCAACTACTAGATCTGGTCTAGAATATGGAAGTCGAACCCAAAAAACTGGATCTAATCTGGAAAAAAAGGTAGGGGTGATCTTCATATAGGTAAGGGAAATATCATCTCAAAGGAGTGTGAGGTGCTATGGATTTCAATATATGCAGGGGTCCAACAATAGTACTTGGCCCAATATTTTAGGGCACTAACTAAGGAGGATCAACAGTACCCTTAACTGTACTACCCAACTACCCTATTTTATGTGCAAGTAATCTCCTCGAGTGTTTTTCTCAATGTAATGTAGAAACAAGGTGACTGGCGACTTATCTAAGGTTAGGTTTCAAGTTACCCTATGGGGGGCTTCTGATATACCCAAGGGTAGGTGGAAGTGTAGTGAATGTGCGGTTATTTCTAATGCGCTAGTACTCAAAGGGGTACCCTCAGGGGTTATAAGGGAGTCCAACAAGAGTTCCCACCTCTTGTATTTCTTGCATGTATGCCTCCCCAAATACATAGGTTTATGCACTCAATGAAAAATATCACGGTTTAAATATGTCGAAACGCATCTCTAGCCTTAAAAAAAAAATCTACAAAAATTAAAGGTACAACTAGCCTTGGAAAGTGGTATGATACCACTTTTTATACACTTGATCTGCGATAAAATTAGAATACCAGAAATATGAAGCAATGTAGCCCAAAACACAGGAATATCACATGAAATGAGACAAGATGAAAAGATATTTTATTATTCAAAAACAAAATACAATGTTCACTTGCCTCTACAAGGGGGAAACCTCCGACAGAGAAGAGCTCAATTACAATAAGACTCGACGATTCTTCACTTACTATATAAGAATATTTATATCTCAATGACATCCAAAATCCTAACTACTACTCGTCCCTTGCATAACACGGGTCAACAACTTTATTTATTAACTATGGCACATTGTTTATGTGCTTTATTTTCTATAATGTGGTTCAACCATGTAAAATTATTATTAATGCATATAACCTCTTACATACATTATTGACTCAACTAACTAACTATGACTCGGACTAGGCCCCTTCGAATTATTACATAAATAAAGGGGTTAGGGTTTGAACTTAATAGATAAAGAAACAATATTTGGTATTAAATATTACCTTTTTAGTGAAATTTAAAGAAACAAATATTGGATATGAGTCTACAAATTTATGAGAAATGGATTTCACTAGTAGTATAGGTTGGTTCTTCTAAATATTAGGGGATTAGTGTCTCCATCAAGTTGGTTCCTATAAATATTAGGGATTGGTGTCTTACTCAAGTTGTTTCCTATAAAAGTTGGGGAATTGGTGTCTAATTTAGGGTGGTGGCTATAAATATTATGGGATTGGTGCCTCCTTCAGGTTCATTCCTATAAACATTAGACGATTCATGTCTCCTTCAGTAGTGCCTATAAATATTATAGGATTGGAATCTCATTCAAGTTGGTACATGTGAGGATTAGTGATACTGGTGTCTCTAGTAAGATGGTGCCTACAAAGAAATGTTGGTTTCTGTCTCTTCTAGGTTGGTTCCTACAAACTATGATGTAATTTGAAGTTGGTTCTTGCAAATTCATCTAATAAATATAATTTTGGTTGTTTTCTCTCAAAGGGGTTTACACATATATTCTACCTTCATAATGTCTTCCTCTTGATTGTTCTATGGTTGTATTATATAGTTCTTTAGATTTCTTAAACGTGCTTTAAATTGGTTCACCCATCCTCTCAGTATAAACTTAGTTTCCAACATGTGTTTTTCCTATATGGAATATTCTATTTTCCTCAACAAAAGATTTGTTGCATGTTGCGATATTCAACAATTAGTAAGATATTATGATAGGCTTTTCTCTTCCAAAGTCTACAACGTAGGAATTAATTTTTATATTACTAATATATTGAGTATCATTTTTACATATTAAATTATTTTTTCCTATAATATACTTTTCTAATAGTTAAATTTGAGATTGAATTACAATGGAAAATATCTCAAATTCGTAGTTAAAGATGTTTAAGTAAAATATTCAAATTCAAATAATCTAATTATTAACTAGATAGATTATACAAATTAAAAACCAGATTTAATAAGAAGCCCCTAGCCACCTCAAAATCTAAAAGTTGATATCCCTAAAGATATCCTAAAACAAATATTACTGTGTCATTTTTAACAATGGCCACCCCCTTTGTCACTTGCTAAGTAAGCAGTTGTCTCCATCATTCAGAATTTTTCTCTAGAAAAAGCTTAGTATACAATATTATTACATTAAGAGAGAAGAAGTTATGGAACGCATTATGATAGAATGAAGAATCACACTTTCCAACTCTAAATTCATTGATTTAAATAGAATGAAGAATCACACTTTCCAACTCTAAATTCATTATAAAAATTGTCGAAAAATATTTTGTTTGACAAAATTTTGGCTATTAATTTCATCGACTCGCTAATTTTCTTTTCCTTTTTTCAAAAGGATATACAAAAATTTCCTATTTTTGTATAATTTTTTTCCCACGTTTTATAGGGTAAAGGTGTTTTACAATAGATGAAATCTCAGATACACACTGTCATCTATTAATCAAATAGAGTTACATATATACATGATGTATTGTCTCAAGATTGGTAAGCTATCTTGGACGCACAATAAGTTGGATGAGGGAATATCTCAACCTCACACCAAACTAGGAACTTAGTTTTCGCTAACCTATGGAATAGGAACAGACTCTATACATAGAGAGAAGCACAATTGAAGACAAGTAGGAATTACACATTCCAACACACCCCCTTAATGACTACTTGTCTCAATATCCATCTGCAAAATCTACATCTTGTCTCGTTCGGTAATTACACTGGTTTTGTTTGGTAGTTACACTTTTTATCTTGTTCATGCTATTATTGATGTCCATATAAAAGAACAACCATCTACTGAAATTCATGGGTTCCCAACCGCTGCAACCACCAGTCTACTAGGAAGTCCTTCACATACATGGTTCATCCAACCTCTCGATGAACTCCCCCTAGATATAAAATCTCACCTCATGGATTCTAAAACCAATATGGCCCACCCAAGTGTATCCATCCCGCATGACACACTCTTCCAGGTTGTTAAAACTCTCTGACTGAGTGAACATATAACAAAGGGGTATGCATGCCCCTCTAGGTCTTACAGCTCGTACAAATAATAAATGACATATAGATTTTCTCTAATTACAAACTGTGACTCATACTCTACAATGGTTATGAGTCTGTTCCACAAACTCACACAAACTCGATTTTTTTCCATCACAATAATTGTTTCTTCTACTTTTCTCCATATTTTGAAATTGTCTTCCACTGCTTCATCAATTTCTTCTAAAAACATATCTAAGCTTGGCATCTTCATCTTGAATCTTTTCATCTTCAATTTGTTGTTGTTAGAGTGATTAGTTCTAACAAATAGCATTTACATGCTAAGTTGATCAGGCTCAACATGCTTCAAAACATAATTCAAGAAAACAATTCAATTCACCAAGCATTATAGAAGTAGAACATAATAAACCACAACACTCCATAGCAAGCTCTTCATATCACATCGTTCTGAGATGCTCCATGCAATCAAATTTCGGGTAATTCTCTCCATCGATGATCCATTGCAATCCATGCAGCCAACGATCTTTTTCAATTCTGGCTTCACGTGTCAACATTCTCCTCTCCATGCAAATACTCCTCCTTCTGTTCACGCTCCATGCAGAGCTCCTCTCCACGCAAAGGGAAGCGATCAATGACTCAGAGCTTTGACAATGCTCAAGTAGGCAGCGTAGATTGCTCCTCTAGGTAGGTAGGCAGGCAGTGCAAGGCAGCGGTCCTCCTCACACGCCAGCAACAGTGACAGTGCAAATAAGTATGTAGGCAGTGCAAGTTAGCGCTCCTCCTCGCATGCCAACAACAGTGGCACTACAGATAAGTAGGCAAGCATCACTCCTCCTCACACGCCAGCAACAGAGGCAGTGAAGATAAGTAAGCAGGCAGCACAAGGCAACGCTCTTCCTCACATGGCAGCAACAATGGTAGTGCAGATAAGTAGGCATGCAACGCAAGGAATTGATCCTCTTCACACAACCGTGCTCAATAGGCCGCAATTCCTCTAAAAATTCGGTAGGTCTCCACAATTCCAACAATGACACACCAAAAGTTCTTGTTTCAGTATCAAGTCCCCCTGGCATCATAGCGTAACGCCACTTCCCCTGTTCACAATATCAAGGTTGGTGACTGCTCCAAGCATGCCTCCTCATGCTTGCTACTAGGCTGCAACAGTGAAGACCCACTGTTGAGCTAATCTCCTCATAATTGAACATGCACATCTACAATTTCTTAACAACTTTCAAACAAACAACTGAATTTCTATCTGCTTGCTACACAAACAAAGACACTTCAGGGACTTTGTTTCAACTTTCCTATTTCCATCACAATCTACTCCCCTGATCACATTGGGCACACACAAGCTTGATTATCCTCCAATCTCTGATGTAGCTCAAGCCAAATCCTTTGATGTCATTTTTACTGTTGTGTCTTCATCATATCCTGCAAATTTGTTTAGTGTTGGAATGCCCAGTTCCAACACAAACTCAGAATTGTGACAATAGTTAGTCACACCAATATGACTTAAATTACAACCAGTTTACATTGTCATGACACATATACAACAATACATTGCAAATTTAAAACAACATCATCTAGCTAAATGAATGGCTTCAAAACCAAAGAATTAAAAACATTTGGACGGTAGCAGAAACTTCTCCCTCAGTGTATTCCACGATGGTTGTCGTTGCCTATGTAGAAGCCAGATTACTAAGGCCTCCAGCTGGATCACAATGTATGTAACTCACCAGAGAAAATTCCTCCATTCCTCTCAACTTGAAGGTGCGACAGGTCTTGAAAATATAGTACAGAAAAAAATAAGATCGAGCAAAATCACCAGTCTTCCATCCCTGTGGCATCCCTGGCAATTCAATAGACATTCCTGGCTTCCATCCAGGTGGCATCGGTGGCATACAGGTAGCATGCACGGACTACACATGGCCCGAACAAGACTGGACCAGATGCACCCCTTTTTCTTGCCAGATGGATAGAAAGCTGAATGCAGAATTCTGAACAACGATTAATCATCGAACACAGTCCACACAGCCCTCTTTTTTTCTGCATCTCCCTCACCCGCTCAGAACTCAAACCTCCCACCACTCATTCCACCACGAACTCATCGGTGACCACGTCCTACTGTGAAATGTATATACGGGAAACAGAAGCTTCACTGCTTCCTGCTGAGAATCAAAATTCTTAACGGAATCGGGGTCACAAGGAAATCTGTCGCACCATCGCCATTTTCAATCTCCCATGGTTACCAGATATCATGCTCACATTACTAACACTCATTTATATTAACGCTGCTTCCTTGATCGCCCTCTTGCCACTTCTTCAAAAGACCCAAACAAAAATAAAAATAGAAAAATCGGCTAGATATGTACCCAAACATACTTTTATAGCCGCAGCTCAGCATCAGATCGCTCACCACAACAGATAAAAAACTCAGCCTCCCACGCGAAGGCACCATCACCATGTTTAATAGCCCAAATCCGCCTATCAATCTAGGTGCCAAATGATCCACTCTCACCACAAACATCCCTCTAAATACAAGAAGTTCTAGTGGGATTATTTTCCTTTCGACTGTGGGCTACTTCGTGGATGAATCGTCTTACTCGAAAGTTGGTTCTTTGGCACAGATACACGCTCACAAAATGACGCACCAGTGCTTGAGTCATCTCATCAAAATCACCGTGTCTTCAATACACATCACACAGTCAGAAAACTTCACCGTGTGTCCTCAGGCAAGCTCCTCCTTTTCCATGGCTGACGGGCTCCAATCTAGCAACGACCTCTTATCGTTTGAATGCAGCAATAGAGCATGATCTATGAACGAGAACTGTTGTCTCTACAATCACTACAGCAAAGGATAGATCACATCAAAGAGATTCTGAAATGTTCTGGCATGAAGTGGCTTGACGATGGAATACATGCCTCCATGCTGTTGCACTCTCCACGCAGTTTTTAGACAGTAACTTCAATGCCAGCTCCACACTCCACGCTTACCGATCAATCGACTACGACCATGCTGCCACGTGATCACTGTTACGACCTCCTACAACCACCAACAGCTCTCCAGGCTCGGCCTTCATGGCCTCCACGCAGACTCAGCCACCCTAACTTCAATCTCATGCACATATCAAATCACAACATTTGCATGCAGCAGGACCACAGCCTTATAGCCCTCTGCACCGCACTGTACATAACACCTGCCAGGACACCGGCAGTGCCAAAGCGAGGTAACTCACCTGCCGAAACATCAAAATCACTGTAAAAATAAATGAACTGGGAATGCTCAACTCGAAAGCGCTTCTTGCTATAACCGCAGAACTGGTCTCCAGGCAAAGCCAGCGTATTGGGATATGCCTGCTCGTCTTTAGGCAACTTGGGTTCCACGCACCAATTTCGACTTTGCAGTCTCTACGAACAGAGATATCCTTCTCTCGAACTCCTCCTCGGGTCCAGCAACGTAGATGCTATGCACATGTCACTCAGCCTACTACCAAATGGACAATCAATACCAAAAACACATAATAATATTTCCATAATAACATAACTCTTTATTTCCCTCGGCCCAAGAAACTCCTCCTCGGGTCCAGCAACGTAGATGCTATGCACATGTCTCTCACCCTACTACCAAATGGACAATCAATACCAAAAACACATAATAATATTTCCATAATAACATAACTCTTTATTTCCCTCAGCCCAAGATGGGTCGAGGTTCAGGTTCAAATGGGCTTCGATACCAAAATGAAATTTTAGATACATATTGTCATCTATTAATTAAATAGAGTTACATATATATATGATGTATTGTTTCAAGATAGATAAGCTATCTTGGATGCACAATAAATTGGTTGAGAGAATATCTCAACCTCACACCAAACAAATAACTTAGTTTTAGTTAATCTATGGAATAAGAACAGATTTTATACATTGAGAGAATCACAACTGAGGACAAGTAAGAATTACACATTCCAACAACAATAAAAGTCACCATATTATTCTAGAAACTATATAATATAGTTAAAAATTTGATTATTTTGATAAAAATATTGTTATATATTCTATGTCGATATTTTAAAAATGAAAAAATTATTTTATGTTTACACACTCCAAACTAAGTATGAATAATTGAATTGTATTAATAAAGAGAATATTTCCATTTATTTAAGCATAAATTATCTCATTTTTACTATCTAGATGAATCTTGGATCATTGCTAGATGTTTCTTTAATGATCCCTTATATATGATATTTAATGACCCCTTACATGGTGACACGAATATATTGCAGTATATGTGAATTATTTGAATATTTTAAAGTTCTTAGTGTCTCAAAACAGGGTTCCCGCATGTTCCCGCATGTTAGAGCACAACTCACACCTAATCCAAATTAGGAACACCAACCTTTAACTATGGATAGATTTAATCAACAAAATCCACCTGCATCGATGGTGTTACATGACATTTAGCTTTCATTATTCATGTTTTTATAGCCATTGGCCCTAAGATGTGTACTTTTGTGAGAATCTTCACAAGAAGTAGACCTTCACTAAAGTGGATTTTTGTGTCACTTTTAATATGAATTTTCGTGGCAATATATTTTCACATTGATCATATCATTAGGGAAGAATTTACAAGATGAATGTTGTGGATAATTGATAACATGAATTAATAAGTGCGTTCACATTTACAATGTGGCTTGTCATATTTTCCTATTAAATGTATTTTTATTCATAATCTCATAATTTATTAAATGTATTTTTATTCATACATAATTTTATAAGTAATTGGTTGTTTACTATAATTTTTTTATAATGAAATTTAATTAAATTGTAATTATCAGGTAAAATATTCCAAATGGTAACCTTAGCATTAAAGTGACATTAATAACATTAAGAATTTTAATAATATGAAGGTTTAAAGTGAAATTCCTAACCTTAAGAATTTTAATAATATGAAGGTTTAAAAATGAAATCAACTCAAAATTTAAATTTAAACATCAGGAAAATATATTAATCATCTACACCATTAGGAATCTAGAACAAAATTAGTATCATGTAAGAATTCATAAATGAGTAGTTGATGTTATTTAATGTCTTAATTAAAACTATTAAATTTGAATTATTCTCATATTTTCTAACCATGGATGTTAGTTTTGTGAATATCCTCACAATTGTCTAGTTACATTGTGCGCAAAAGAGGTGAGGGATTTGATAGGAAGCACTGGATCATGGTTATCAATGATTTTATATTTATATTTAATCGTGATCATCACAATTGTGTGCTTCTTGAAGTATCGTCAAAATGGATACTTTATGATTCCAGAAAGTGTGTTCATGTTTTCCTATCATCTATCTACACCAAATGAGATAATCAACTCCAAGCTCCTCTCCACCCTAGTTTTCATATTTCTAGAAACACCTTTATGCTTGGTCGATAGCTTCTATATATATATATATTATTTATTTTCCATGTCTCTTTATTAATGTCTAATCACCAGTATTGTATTCAAGCAGCGCAATTCTATGTCTACGAGTTGCTCAGTTTATTATTCCATGTTGCAACAATCTCGTTAAAGTGGACAAGAACCTCCACCAGAAGACCTGTAGTTTTTATGTTGAGATGGCCATGATCGAGGTTCGTGAACTCTTGGAAGAGATTCAAGCAAACCATTCTTCATCACAATATTATATTATTATTGTCTACTTGATCTTCTCGAAATATGAATTTTAATTTTAGCAACCTGCAAGCCGAACCTTCAGTAACCATCGTGACCAGAATAATCATGGAAATAAAAAATGCTAGTCGTGATACAAACTCGTATCCATATCGCTACAACTGATGTAATTATTCTCTTCAGACTCACGGAATAAGCTATTAATTTGACCAATATGAATATGATAAGAGGAATAACGATAATATAAGTGAATATTAATGTTTACATGCGAATGTGTGTGTAACGTGGAGAAAAGAGAGGAGAGGGGAAAAAGTTGAAACTTGGGAAAGTGACACTGTAATAAGGTACATGGGGATTCGTTTGACATATGCAGTGAATTTTTGTAATGGGAGTTAACAGGAGTTTGCATGAGTTGGGAACGAAACCATGGAACAAAGGAGAAAGAAAAAAATTTGCATGAAAATAGATGAACGTTTTAAATATCCATCTATTTTAAGAAAGGAATTGTTTATTTAAAAATGACTTTCTAACCCCAAAAATGAGAACAGATGTAGAGAACATTGTTTTCCGTGTCATTTTGTTTTTATTGCTTTTTCTTCCAAGACAGTGGCTATCGTCTCGTTTTTGGTAACGAAACATGTTTTTTCACATCTAAATATGGTTGACTATGATAAATTATGATTGAAAAAAATTAATAATGGTTGTTCATGTTAGATGGTGGATGATCATTGTTCCCCATGGTTGACTATGCGGGGGAAGTTAAACATAAACATAGTTGACTATGTTGACCAATAGTCAACATGGTTTGACCAATTTGACTATTGTTGGACATAGTTTTCTATCATAGATTATGGCCATCCATGTTGATAATAGATGGCCATGGTTGATCATGTTCGACCACCTTGGTTGAGCATGTTTGACCATTCTAACCATGGTTGACTATGATCAACCATCGTGAACAAAGTTAACAATGGTTGATGATGATTGACCATACTGACCATAGTTATCTGCAAGTTACCATGGTTGAATATGGTCTAACATAATACTAACCATAGCTACCTATCATTTGACCACATTGAGTATGCATAACAATTATTGACTATGATTGACCGTGGTTGACCATGATTAACTATGCTTAATCACAAATTACTATAGTTGCTCAAGGCCGACTAAGGTTAACTATGGTTGACTATCATTCACTATGATTGACTTTGATTGTCTAACATTAACATGGATGACTATGGATAGGTATAATAAACCTTTGTCAACCATGATCAACCATACTTTAATTTTTTCTTTAACATATTACAATGTTGAATATTAAATAAAATTTAAACCTTCTTAAATATAAATACTAAATCTTATTTACAAACCCTAAGATTAATATTATTAATAAACATTATTAGTATTAATATTGTTAATATAATTAGCCATATTATTATTTTTAATATTTTAATAATATAGTCAATCTAATTCTAATAATAATAATAATAATAAATTTAACCTTATGGTTAATATAGAGTTACCTTAGGCATATATGGCTCGCTTCATTTACCAAGAAGTAATTGATTTCCTTCTCAGCAAAATGCGTGACCATGGTTGTTCACAACTAATTATAGTTTACTCTGATAGATTATGATTGAATATGGTGACCATGGTTGATGACATTTGATCATGATCAACCATGGTTTCCCATGGTTAGGTATGTTAACTATGGGTCTGACAAGTTTTATCATTGTTGACCATTGTTTTCTATAATACATTATGGTGGTCAATGTTGACAGTGGATGGCTATGGTTAAGTATTTTTTACTGTGGTGACCCTGACTAAACATGTTAGACCATTATAGCCGTGGTTAACCATGATTTACCATGTTGAGCATGGGTTGACCAAGGTTAGTAATTGTTGAATGTGGCTGACCATATTTAACTGAAGTTGATGGTTGACGATGGATAACCATGGTTGAATATGATTAGCCATGAGAAATAGTGTCAAATATGGTTGATGATTGTTGACAATAGTTTCATTGGATGATGGTGGTTATGTTGGCTTAACCGTAGTTGAATAAGATTGCATTGTTGAGAAAAGTTATAAAAGTTATAAATATTAAATATTAAATAACTTAAATATTAAATAAAATTTAATCCTTATTAAATATAAATATTAGACCTTATTTGTAAACCTTAATATTAATATTATTAATAAATCATATTAATATAGTTTACAACAACACCAACAATAATAATTAACTTTATTAATATATTATTATGAAATAATTTTAAATTTTAAATCTTGATTATGAGTGAGTAATTTTGACTACAGTTAACCATGGTTGACTAAGCTTGACTATGGTTGATTAATAATGACTATGGATGAACAAGGTTTTCTATAATTGACTATGGTAAACTTATAGTTGACTATATTTGACCACATAACATTGTAACATTGTTACTTATTTATCATAATGTGGCAAGACCTTTTGTTTGTGATGGTGTGATGCTAATTTTAGTTCGTCATATTGTGATGTTGATTTCTTTTCATCACATTCTCACATAGTTTTTTTGGGTCATATTACAACATTGAATTGGTTTTTTGTCATTTTGTTATTGATTTTGTTAACTTTTTTGCATCTTAATTTCTTCAACGCATTGTCATCTCGATTAAATATAAAAAAAGCCTTAAACTATATTAAATATAAGTATTAAAGGTTATTCAAAAACTATATTATTATTATTGTTATTATTATTATTAAACATTATTTATATATATATTTTAACAATTTTTTTTGGGTCATATTAATTTTTTTTAAGGACATCGAGTCTGGTTTGTCGTGATTTTTTTGGATGCCAATTCCTTCATCACAATGGAAATAAACTTTATTAAATATAAATATATAATTTTGTTGAAATACCTTAATATTAATATTATTGATTAATCTTCTTAATAAATATTGTTATTAATATTATTATTAAACTGTATTACTATAATAATAATAATAATAATCTTTTTATTAATACTATTGAAAATTAAATATTAAAAACCCTATTAAGGTAATATCTTATTAATATAACATTATTGAAAATTATTAATAAAATTTAATATTAATAAAAATGTTATCAATAAACATTATTATTAAACTTTTTTATACCTAATTAATAATAAATTCAATGTTAGTAAACAATCCTAAACCTTATAAATGAAACCTTATTGAAATTTATTAATAAACTTTAATATTAATGTTATTGATAAACCTTTTTAAACCTCAGTAGTCTTAATATCAATGTTATTAAACAATTTTAATCCTTATAAATAAAAAAAATTATGAGCTTTATTAATATTACTAAATGAATTATAATCTATATTAATATTGGTATTATTAAAAGTAAATAAAACTTGAGAATTGTGAACTATGTTTACTACAAAAAATTATGGAAGACAATTGTTAACCATGGTGGTCAGAGTTAACTATTGTTAACCATAGTTAATTATAGTCAATTATAGTGACGATAGTTGAATATGATTAACCATGGTTGATGATTCTTGACTATTGTGACTATGGTTGATTGAAGATGACCATGGTTTCTCATGGTTATATATGACATACCACGCTTGACTATTATCAATATTAGACAACAATGAAAAACACTAGTCAACCATGATTGATGATGGCCTGCATGGAAAACCATGATTAGCCATGCCCATATTTTATAAACCACAATCACTCATAAACATCATGATCAACCATGGTTAAAATTGGTAAAGATGTAGGTTCACCATATTCAATTTCATATTTTGTACATTGTATTGTGACATTGTTATTTGTTCATCACATTGTGACATCATCTTTTTCATCACATTACGATGGTAATTTTGGTTTGTTAGCCTGTAATGTTGATTTTTTTTTTCTACATTGCAATGTTAATTTTTGTTGATCACATAGAGTTTCTAAATTTTTTTTTTCCTAACATGAAACTTTGAAATACATTGGCAATGGTTTGACTATGGCTAACCATGATAGTTGGTCATGTTTACCAAGGTTGGCCATCTTTAACTATGGTTGCACTATTGATCATGGTTATTTATGATGACAATTATTGGCCATGGCTTACCATGGGTGACTATGGTAGACCATGTTTGATTATGGTTGGTCATAACTAGCTATGGTTAACTATAGTTGGTCATGGTTTGGCTATGGTTGACGATGTTTAAAAAATGGATGATCATGTTCGACCATGGTTGACTATGGTTGACCATGCCTAGGTTATAGTTGACCGTGGTTAAATAAAGTTGTCCATGGTTTTCCATGTTCACATCTTTGATTTTGGGTGACCAAAAATCACCATGGTAGTCCATGTTGAACAACGATGTCCATTGTTGACTATGGATGAACATGGTTGCCTATCGTTGACCATGGTTTAATATGGGTGAGTAGATGGCTTTCCATGGTTTACCATAGTTTGACAATGATTGGACATGGTTTGACTATGAAAAACCATGGTTTGGTTATGATTTGAGTATAACCAATCATGTTTCACTATAGTTAACCATGACATTGTTATGGTTAAATATAATTAACCATAGTTTAGCTATCGTTGGCCATGATTGATGTTGGATGACTTTGGTAGACTATGATTTTTCCATAAATATTATGTATCAAATTTTGAAATATTACATGTCACTATCATTCACTACATTCACTACAGATGCTCATGGTAAACCATGCTCAAAACATGGATTAATATCACTATGGCTTGACTAAAATCATGGTATAGCTATAACTATCATATTTTATTATAATTAATTGTAATTACATGGGTGATGTTTAAATGTAATTGATTAGAATCAAAGATGTTAATTATGTTAGATAACATTTATAGTAAGTTTTGAAGATTAATTATGTTGTTTAAAAAGAAATGTAGTTGATATCAATTAAATTTTATTTATTGATTTTGATTAAATATTAATAAGTAGCATAGTCAAGGTTATTGTTATTCACTTTAATTTTTCTACAGGAAATTTCACTCATTATAATTAATTATTATGAAATAATTTTTTTGAATTAGATATTATTAAAAGTAATTAAAAAGTTTATTTTTCAAAAACCTAATCAATTAGCAAGTTTCAAAAGTTTTTTTTTTTTTTTTTTTTTTTTTGTATAGGATAAAATATAAGGGAGAAAGTACCTTGAAAAAAAATTCCAAAAAAGTACATTATATTGTATTTCTTTCATAATTTATATATCTACATACAACGAAGAGAAATCGTACAAAATAATATGAAATTTGAAGTACATGGTAAGGTTTAGCAAAATTCCAAAAAAATACATTATATCATATTTCTTTCATAATTTATATATCTACATACAACTAAGGGAAATTTGGAGTATATGGTAAGGTTTAGTATAATTTTTTTTTTAGTGTTATATAGAACCTGTTAGAAATTAATGGAGATTAGGTATTTTTTTACGTAGTTTTGATTTGGTTTTCTATTTAGAAATTTAGTTCCTATCATTCAGGAATCTATTCTACTATCCCTAACCAAATGTATCTATTTAATATTGGAGTTTAATGTAAAACCTAAGCGGGTTCATTTTCATGTAGGAGCTCCTAGTGATCTGCATCTCTGAGCTCCTGTGTTGTTTGCCAATCCATGTCTTGCATGTGCAATTGTTGACATGGTATGAAATTAGGAGAGATGTGAGAATCTGCAAGTAAACTGAGTTGAGCGTGAGAGGTTGGACATGGTTGGTGGAGTGAAAGCGCAGAGGAGAAAAGGCTCGTTGTGTGAAGGCCGCAAGCCTGTTGCTATTGTTTGCATGAAGCCGTGAAGGATGTGAAGGACAGATCGAGGACGAAGGAGCCTATTGCTATTGTTTGCGTGAAGCCGTGAAGGCTGTGAAGGACAGATCAAGGATGAAAGGGAATATTGCTATTGTTTGTGTGAAGCCGTGAAGGCTGTGAAGGATAGATTGAGGACGAAGAAGCCTGTTGTTGTTGTTATTTGCGTGAAGCCGTGGAGGTCGTGAAGGCGAATCTGTAACCTCCTTTCCTAGTTCAGATCATTGCCGTTGTTCATCGATCTGGGTTCTTTCGGATCTATACACTGATGCCGGTAGTCACCTGCGAGTGCCAACGCTTGGACTGTGTTCTCATCGCTGGTTTCAAGGTCAGCTACCATCAGTACTGTCGCTTTATAATTGAATACCATCGGCCACAATAATTTCAGTTTATATTTGAAGACGAGCCATAATCTATATTTTATATGGTACATGCATCCATCGGCGTTTGCATTTGTTGATAGATTGGATTTGAAGTCCTACAATGAAAAATTTGATATTATAGTTGTTGTGAAATCTACCATGTTGAGAGGAGGTAGACCGGAGTAAAGCCGACCTCATAAATCATTGCGAACAACACCTATGGTATGCCTGGCCAACAATGACAAACAACTAATTCTGTCCCAGAAATTCAGTGAACTTTTCTCTCTGGAGCTTCTCCAACACGCCAGCTCCCGGGTTGTTTAAAACTAGCTAAAGACCTTGTCTACTCACTTTTTTCTGAACTTCTTTGAGCATATTAATTCCAGATGCATCAGAGGCTAGCACGAGTGAAGGTTTGACATAACTAAGTTACCTAGTTTGGTGTGTTTTATCTACAAGTGTTGTAACTCTGTAACCAAAGATATCGCAGCATCTGTATTCAATTTTATGTGATAATCTGGGTTGATTTATTTTTTTAGTTGCTGGAGTATTTTTTTTTATTCCTTTCCAAGATTAATTCTCATATGGCAGAGTATTTAAATGAAAGCAACAAGTTGGATGGTTCCAATTACACAAATTGGAAATTTAAGCTTCAGAATTTTCTTGAGGGACAAAATTCTTATAGCATTTTCACTAGAGATGAAGTTAAGCCGACTGCTGCAAATGGTGGAACGAATGCAACAATTCAAGATTGGGATAAAAGGGAGATGAAGGCAAAGGTGCTACTCAAATTATCAGTTAAATATTACATCATCCCTCATATTCGGGATTGCAGGATGGTGAATGGCATCTTGACAGTTCTCAAAGATATGTATGAAATCAAGAACACCAGTCAAACCTTGTTCCTTAGGAAGAAGATTCTCTCACTCAAGATGGAGGAGAATGAGTCTGTTTCTTCATTCTTATCCTGGATAAAGGAAGTTAAAGATAAACTATCTGATATCGGTCAAACCGTTGCAAATGATGATCTGGTGACAATTACCATGAACGACATGAAGGATGACTATCAAATGTTTATAACCGGATTGAATGCAACAGAAAAGCCTCCATGATTTGAAGAGCTTACTGGGATTTTATTATAGGAAGAGGAAAGGAGGTTGTCTTTCAAACCTGAAGATCCAGATCTTGCATTGATAATAAAGTTCAAGCCAAAAGGGAGAGCAATGGCTGATCAGAGGAGGGGAAACACATCAAAAAGGACACCACAAGGTATGACCTCGCATAAACATGAATCTACTCCTAAATTCTTTGATTGTGGTAAGATATTCCATATTGCTAAATTTTGCCATAAGAAAAAGGAAAATCAAGAGAGGTACAAGCAGAGAAGACATGCAGGTCATTTGGCGGATGCAGATGTAGATCAGAGTCTGGATGTTAGATTGTTTATGGTTGAGGTTGAAACTTCTTTAGCTACTGAGGAGGATGAATCAGATATTTGGTTCATAGATTCTGGAGCCTCCTCGCATATGTCAGGTAAAAATAAATGGTTCATAAATTTTAGAGAATCCAACACTGGAGTAAAAGTATACCTTGGAGATAATAGAGGGTATGAGATCAAGGTACATGGAGATGTCCTTGTTACTATGCCTGATGGAAAGATCAGGAATATATCTGATGTGTGGTATGTTCCTGGCATTAAGAAGAACCTGATTTCTGTGTCAAAGATTACAGATCAGGAACTCAAAGTAGAATTTTTTAGATCTCATTGCATTATTAAATATTTGTTGGATCAGATGTAGCCCATTGCTATAGGTATTCGCATAGGAGGACACTACAAACTGAATGTGAAGAGTATGCCACAACAAGCCTTGATGTCGTCAGATAAGATTGCTGAAAATTTGTGGCATCAGATACTTGGGCATATGAATTTTAGTGATCTCCTTCTATTGCAGAACAAAGGTATGGTTGATGGTCTTCTTGTTTTGAAAAAGTTGCATGTTGATTGTGAAGCATGTGCATTCGGTAAACAACATAGAGATGAATATCCTACCATTAAAGACAGAAAACAGAGGGATATACTCGAACTTGTACACACTGACTTATGTGGCCCAATGCAGACAAGATCGTTAGGTGGGGCCTATTATTTTTTAATATTTGTTGATGACTGTACAAGATTCACATGGGTATATTTTCTTAAACATAAAATTCATGCTTTTGAATATTTCAAGCAATTCAGAAACATGATTGAGAAGCAAACAAGAAAGTTCATCAGGATTCTTCCATCAGATCAAGGGGGAGAATTCAAGAAAGGAGTTTTCATCAAATACTACAACGATCATGGGATACAATAGAAACGTACAACACCTTACAGTCCTTAGCAGAATGGAGTTGCTGAGAGGAAAAATAGAACACTGGTGGAGTGTGCTCATAGTATGTGGAAAGGTAAGAATCTAACCAATGGTTTTTGGGCAGTAGCTGTTAATACTGTAGTATATTTAAAGAATAGGAGTCCTACTAAAATTCTTGAGTATAAAACTCCTTTTGAAGCATTGTTTGTTTTCAAGCTTGCAGTAAGTCATCTTAGAGTATTTTGTTGTAAATATTTTTCACATGTTCCCAAAGAGAACGGGAAGAAGTTAGATTCAAAGGCCATTAAATGTACGTTCATTGGATACTACAGTGAGTATAAGGCTTATAAATTGTTTGACCCTTCTACTCACAAGGTGTTTGTCAACAGAGATGTAATATTTCATGAACAGGTTGATGATGGAAACCATGTTCAAAATAATGAATAATGCCATGTACCCTTCTAGAAGAGGATAGTGAAACAGGAATTAGTCAGCAACAGGAACAGAAGCAGGAACAACAAAAAGAATAGAATCAAGAACAGTAGCAACAACAGGAGAACGTGGAAGAAAATTATTTCAGTCCACAAAGAGAAGAAAGCAACAAAATAATTGAACCTCCATCACTCAGAAGATCAAGCAGGCCAAAACAGTTACTAGCTCAATATAGGGATTGTGCGCTCATGACTGGTATGTTCAACATTGTGGAACCTTCTAATTTTTATGAAGCTAGTAAAAGTCCTGAATGGAAGAAAGAAATGAATGAGGAATATGAATCAATAATTAAGAAAAATACTTGGGATCTAGTAAAGCTTCCTAATGATAAACAACCCATAGGTTGCAGATGGTTATTTAAGTTGAAATTTAGAGCAGATGGGTCTATTCATAAACATAAAGCAAGGTTGGTGGCAAAGGGGTATTCCCAAATAGAAGGTATTGACTTTGATGAAACATTTTCCCCTATTGCAAAATTAAATACCATCAGATGATTATTTCCTTAGCCACTAATTATCATTGGAAAATACATCAATACATATATGGTTTAAAGCAAGCACCTAGATCCTGGTACAAAAAAATTGACTCTTTTTTCCTCATGCATGGTTATGAACGGATAAAAAATGATCCCAATTTATATACCATGTTTAATAATGAAGGACAGATAGTGGTTATTTCTTTATATGTAGATGATCTGATAATAACAAGAAGTTGAGACAATCTCATTGAAGAAATCAAGAAACAATTATCACAGAAATTTGAGATGAAGGACCTTGGAGAAATGCAATATTGTTTGGGTCTAGAAGTTTGGAGAGATTCAAGCCAAACTTTCTTGTCCCAGGGTAAGTATGAAAAGAGTCTGTTGTCCAGGTTTAAGATGGATGATTGTAAGGCTACAGTTGTACCTTTACAACCGAACATCAAACTTCACATGAATGATGGTTCAAAATATGCAGATGCAACATTGTACAGATAATTGGTTGGTAGTCTCATTTATTTGACTACAACAAGACCAGATTTAGCTTATGTAGTGAGTGTTTTGAGTCAGTTTATGACTCAACCTCATGACAACCATTGGCGTGCATCGAGAGGATTATTAAGGTGTCTGCAAGGAACATCAGACTTTGGTATTTTGTATTATGACTTATTTGATGTTAATTTGACAGGTTATACAAAATCTGATTTGGCGGGAAATCTAGATGACAGAAGATCAATTACAGGTTATGCCTTCAACATTGGTTCTGGGGTCATCTCTTGGTCTAGTAAGAAGGAGCATACTGTTGCTTTATCCTCGGCAAAATCATAATATCAAGCCATTTCTGCAGCAACATGTGAGGCAGTTTGGTTGCAGAGACTTTTCCAAGATGCAGGGGAAGTACAGAAAAAAGATACAATCATCAATTGTGACAATCAGAGTTCCATCAAATTGGCTTACAATCCCGTGTTTCATAGAAACAATAAGTACATAGACACTCAATTTCATTTTGTCAGGGAGAAAGAGCAGTCCAAAGATATTTCTGTAGAGTATTGTAATTCTTGTGATAATATGGCTGATATATTCACTAAGCCTCTGGGAAGACTGAAGTTTTATTTGTTTATGGATACATTAGGTGTGTTTAAAAATCCCTTTCTCTATTAAGGGTGAGTGCTATAAATTAATGGAGATTATATATTTTGTTACGTAGTTTTGATTTGGTTTTCTATTTAGACATTCAGTTCCTATCATTCAGGAATTTGTTCTACTATCCCTAACCAACTGTATCTATTTAATATTGGAGTTTAATGTGAAACGTAAGCGGGTGCATTTTCTTGTAGGAGCCCCTGGTGATCTGCACCTGTGAGCTCCTGTGTTGTTTTCCAATCCATGTCTTCCATGTGAAACTATTGACAGAACCTATGTAATTTTAAAATTAAGAAAAAAATAAATGGGTTAAATGGGTTATGTTTAATTTTTAATAAAAAATAAATTTTTTAATTGATTTGTTCATTATGATTGCACCTGATTATATATATGTAGACGATTTGAAAAAAAAATGTAATAAAAAATGAGCTTTAAGGAAATCAATAACGTAAAATTTTACTGAAGCCAATCATCCACCACAACAAACCATTATGTTATGTCAAAAACATAAAAGCATGAAAATAAAATCTAATCAAATTTGAATTTCACAAAAACCAACAACATACAAAATTTTAAGGATCAACATTTATTTTAACGTTTAAGAATCTTAGTGAAACTTACTAACTTATAGATCATTAACATTACCCATCACTTGAAGTAAATATTGATGTAGTTATTGATTATTTTCAAACTTGATTGTGTAGAGTAACTGCGCTAGAGCGAGTGACAACTCAAGGGAATATAGTGTGCGTAAACAATACTACCAGAGCCATGGGCTCCACCACGTTGCTCCTTGACATGTTTACATGTAAAACCCAATCAATGAAATCGTTGCTGGAGTACGTTCTTTGGAAATATTTTCAATGGCCTAGACTTCCACACTATTGTGGTTTGGCTCAAATATTATCATCCCTATTGAGAAATTAGGAAGAAAAATATCATCCACATATAAGACTCAAACAACACATAGAGATACATACATATTGTGTGAACATATATATATGGGATGAATTATTTATAACCATTTAGATAAGGAGTCAAAAATGGTCTATATATATTAGTATGTTGGATTTATAATATTTTTGAACTCTTGTATCAATTTTCTTGACTTTGATGGTTTACTTCCCTTTATGTTGTCCACATAAAAACCAAAATCATATAAATCAAGATTCTCATGTACTCCATCATTTATTAGTCTTACGATTCTCTATATGGAGATGCATCCCAATATATATGTCAAAGCATGGGATTACTCATTCATAGTACCAAGCCTAATGCCAAAATTCTCATGCAGTGTTAAAAATTGGTATCAAAGTAGGGTATTTTGTTGCAAAAACTAGCAAGCATAGTAAATAGGAAAATTTAGAAGGCACAACAACACCTCCAACAAAGGCCCAATGCCACCACAACATATGTCCCCTTATCTTCTTGGATTTTCACTAATGGGAGGAGCCCCTGTATCACTCATGATAGATGTACCTAGGACATATTTTGAAGCAAGGAAAGGAGGCTTCTTCAATGGAAAGGTTAAATGAAATTTCAAGCTTAGGGAGAAGCTAAGAATAATTTCCAAGAAAAACCCCTTGAAAGCAAAACTCCATGATACTTAGAGTTGAGATATTTGATGATATATGAGTTCATCTAAGGTCAAGGTAGACAAGAGAAAAGGGTATTAATGACATACATTAAGAAGTAAAAACTTAAAAGCCTTCAAGGAATCGCCAAGTTGAAAAATTAACTTCTAGTGTTCCCACTTGGTGTGATAGCTAGGGCATATGTTTTACAGAGATTCCAATGTCAGAATTCTTTCAAAACTTATGATGCATAAAGGATACACTAGTGAAGAGTCTTGTCCAGACGAAATTAAAAATGCACTCCTTTATTGTAATCCACACCATGCCCTATAGAGGCATCCTTATCCTTAAAGGGACGAGGAAAAGAGGCAAAAAAGAGTTGAAAAGAATGTTGTGTTACGATTGATCACGAAGGATTTAAGACCAATTCCTAGAAATTGGGAAAATTTGAGTCAAATATGACCTTGATTTGGAAACTCACTCTTTAATGGATCCTAGAAGTAGTTTCATTAGCAGGGAAATTTTTAGGGGCTAATATTCGTAGGTGGGCTAATTTTCCATGCTTTTTCCAAAAAAGGATTCGCTAATTTCCATTTTTTCTAAAAATTATTTGCCCAAATTTTACAATACAAAATTATTTCACCAAGTAAAAATTGCCAAAATTTTATATAGAGATTGTATAAAATTATTAAAAATTTGAATATTTTTACCAAAAATATTGTCAAACATTTTATATATTGCATATGATGGACTATGATATTTGTCAAGGTTTCTAAACTTAAAGAAAAATTTCCATCCTTGAAATTTTCCCTATTCGCTAGCCATAATGAAGCGGCCACACAACCCTTATATATATTTATACTTTGATGGAAATTATTAGTGGAGTTTGAAGGAAGAGAAGTGAAATATAATCTCTAGGAACATTCATTCATTCATTGTCCATGAATAACTCATGCAATTTTTCCAATAGATTCAATGTTCTAATAAAATTTGATTAATTATGACACATTAAAGACTACAAGAAAACATTCCATGCATTATACATTCATTAAATTAAAAATATGGCATTAAATAACACTTACAAGACAATGAAGAATATATCCATACACAAAAATTCAAAAGAGAAGCTCAAAGAGAGAGAGTAAAAAATTTAAAACATCAAAATGCATCAAATTCATCAAAATTCATCCTCTAATTGTAGGTCTAAAATTATCTGATGAGAGATTGAAAATCCCAAGTGTGATGGATATAATGATGCTATACCACATTTATTTATACATGATCTAGGAGTTCAAAAATGAAAATAAAAAACCCCTCCAATCCCTAAAATGTGTAGCAACCCACCCATGGTTACATGAAAACCATGATAGCTCATAAAATAAATCAAATAAGACTTATTAGGGATATTATAGGCTCATGTGGAGTCATAGAAGGGAAGCATTGAGGCTTCATGTGCTAAGGATGTTACTAATGGCATAAAAAATAATCAATAAGATGTGGGTGCCATTCAAATGTGGCAAAACATCTCCAAGCCCCATTTTAGGCTTTGTGGGCTCCAAATGTGTCTCATGGGATCCAAATGGCTTAATATCAAGTCGATGGTCCATCAATGAGGGCTAGAAGATTACAAATTCCCTCCCATGTCTCCCTAGGAAAGGAATAGCCTCCTTTAGGCCCTGAATCAACTGCTAAGTGTCAGGTGCAATGTGTAGCTAAATGGGAAACATGGTCCAAATGCATTATCATCTATGTATAACAAGGGCATGAAAAATCAATGTGGTGGTGCTGAAGAATCCCATGATGTGGCTATCAATTCTTTTCATGGATGGAGGCCCATGGATATCAACGTTCACCCCACAAGCACCATTATGACCCCATAGACGACTTGGATCTCTTATAGGGAAGCCAAGTCTAAAATGAGAACCCATATGCAATCTTGTATAATACCTGATGCATCTCCTCACCTTCCAATACAATAATCCATTATTGTAATTGAGTAAATAAGATTTATAATCGGAGGCAAAATTGGACACTCCATATTGTATTTCCCTTGGAAATGGGCTTTGAACATAGATGGTGTTTACTTCCTTGAAAAGAGGCATTAAGGAAAGACCTTATTATGTGGTTTCAACAGCTAAGGGAGTGAAAATTCCATGGTACATCCATAAAATGGTAGATTTCATGTGAAATAGTGATGGAATAGAGTAGGGGCAAGAGGGGAGGCTCCAAGCCATATGCCATGGTACAAGGGTAGCTATGATGATGGAGGGTCGCACCTAGGGTATATGAATGTGGGAGGGACAAATAATGGTACATAAGTTGCCTCAAAAGTTTCTTTCCCACCCTTATAAATAAACCTTTTTCCTTTCATTTTTTTTTATTCATTTTATTACTCAATGTTCAAGGGGATGAGATCATGATGTGTGAGATGTAGAAGTGAACACCCATTTCAGGTGGGATAGTTCATCACCCACTATGCGTTTGGACAATCATGGGTTCCTTAATGATGAAGGGGGAACTGATAGGGTCCCCAAGAACCAGGCTGATGGCCATAATTATATGGGGTAGATCTCATTTTTTTCTTTTTCCCACGATCTAAATTTCATTTTCGCAACCATATTTTTCATTTTGTGCTACATTTCCTATTGTATGTGGCCATCATTGTAGAAATTTTGAGGTCTAAAATGGTCCTCAAAACAAAAATGTACAACCAAAATAAAATTTATAAGAACCAATAAGATTCAAGATGATGATGTCAACCATGGGTGATGATTAACCATTTTTCTATTGAAAAAGTAAAATTATTCAAAAATAAAAAAAACTACATTTTCAACTCATATTTTCAACATATTTCCCTGTAGTTTTACAAAAATTTCGAGTGGGAGAACTCATTGGGTGCATAATTTAATTCCTCATCCAAAGAGTACCATGTTGTATACTTTCAATTGACCTCGTTACATGAAAATTGAGAAATACATGAAAAATGTGATTGCGATCACATTTTTCATGTATTTCTCATTTTTCATGTAGTAAGGTCCATCTAAAGTATGCAACATGGGTACTCCTTGGATGAATAGTTAAATTCCACATCCAACGAGTGCCACTGCTTGGAATTTGGTAAACCTGTAGGGAGATAAGTTGAAAAAATAATTTTTTGTTTTTTCCCTCTAAAATTTGATGATTTCATCTTAGCTTATTTAATTATTTCCACTATTATTTTATGACATTCCTTAGGAAGACCATTTCAGACCTCAAAATTTCTCTAATGATTACCCTTTTTTCCAGTTGTAGCTACATTAACACCTGGGGCATCGTTGCAGGCCCAGACCAAGGTGTAGACAAGGGGAAGGGGAGCTTAACACCTTATGGAAGCAAAGGGAAAATGTGGACCCAATGGATAAAATGTGAAAATGGCTTCTAATCAGTGGAGGGGAATGATATATATGATATTGAGAAGCGAGACTATGCAACCAAAATCAAGGTTTCCCATGTAGTGTCTCTCCAAAAGCTAGTAGCCAATAAAGGAGATTCCATGGGACTGTGATTCATGATTAACCCGACATTTGAGGTAAGGGAACAAGCATGCATTCAAAGACCTTTATTTTCACTAAATTTCTCAACTAATCAATGCCAAAATATTCATAAGAACAACAATCATAAACATCAAATTATATAATGAAAAATCAAACCTTCATGGTCGGATGACCCATTTTCAAACATATGAGTGATGAAACATAATGGATGGATCAGTTGGTTGATAATAGTAGCACATCGAGCTATGGGGTGGTTGTAAGGGGCTACTGGCTAAAGAAAAATCTAGGAGAAAATTTCTCTTGTGGTAGTCACCCACGGGTGGTGGATAACATATATATTCAACTAGGACATGCGCTCTCAATAGATTGGATGAACCATGTACTTGAATAGGGAGGTCATGAGAAAAACAAAAATATCTGGGACCATAGACCTAATACCTACACATGACAGACAAAGAAAATGGGGAAACATGTTTTTATGGCATCCTTTGATCTTCCATGCTTTTGTTAGTCCATAAAATAAACGTGAAATAAATTCTACTCTCGAATGAAAATATAATCTAAATGCACCTAAAATAGCATGATAACATAATATGATATTAAATTATATTTCAAAAACCAATATGCAATTAATCCTACTATAACATGCATATGATACAATGTCAGGTGTCAAGGAAAGGGGTGATGTGGTTTACTTTAACTAGCTTTTGCCAAAGTTTGTCATCAAGTATAGAAATATAGTAATATCCCTGGCGAACCTTACCATGAATATTCATAATTATAGGGTTCTTCCAACACTTCATCCCCATCCTTTAGTTACGTCCTAGGCCTTTTCATCCACATATTACTTTTTTTTTTATCAGGTCTTTTAAGTATAAATAATTCTTGTGAGGGAATAATACGAGTGGGGTTCTTAATCTTAGGCATATGATAATATAGGATGAGACCAGTTTTATCACTAAAAAATGATCACATAGCCATTTCTAACTAGGTGGATCAAAATACACCATGTAGGATTACTTTTACCATAGTAAAATCACTTTACCCATTTGGAGTTGACCTCCCACAGTAGCACTGCATTTCCTAGACAATAACATTCCCCACACATAAGGTATATAATTAACCACAACACCCATGAGAAATGATATGTCCTTATTCACGGCTAATGACACTTTAATACGTTTAATGATGTATTCAAAATTAATATATCTATAATAAAAGGCACATAATTTTTTTTATATGTGACTAAGACTTAGATTGAGTTGCTTCATGAAATTTAATGGCATGATATTTGCGGAAGCCCCATCATATAACATGTAGTTATGGAGAAAGAGGTCACTAATTGATAAGGTAAGACAAAATGGCTCATGACTAGGATTGGTGTTAAAGGGGTGTAAATTTTTCAATGTGATAGGTGGGTCATCTTCCTCGAACCCAAAATAATTCTTTACCCACCATGTATGGGATTTAATATTAGTTATTTCATTTATAGGAATCTTCATAATCATTTTTCCAATAGAAAAACCCACAACAATATCAAGTTAAAATTCCCTGTCTTTGGTTTTGTATTTTTAATCCCCTTTCAGAGGATCCTCTTTGGTTTTATATTTCTTGGGAAGATCTTTATTTGTGGGTTCCTTAGGAGGATTGTCCTTGCCTTTTGATGTATCAAATCTTGTGGAGGTGTTTTTGTCATTTTTCCTCTAGTATTGGACCCCTTCGAATCTCCCACTATAATTGACATTGAGAATAGGTTCATCCTTTTCATATTTATGTTTCAATTCACTAATAAGATGATGGGTATATATGTCACCTAACATAATTTTGAAGGCTTGGGTTTCACCAACTATATTCATTTTCTCATCACCCTCCTCATTTTCACTTTCTTCATTATCACTTTGCTCATCCTTGGAATATGGTTCTTCTTGTTCCACAAAATTGGTTGGAGCCAAAGTATGAGGAACTTGGGTTGGGCCCTTCCTGCCTTCTTCATTAGGTTTTATAACAAAAGGCTTATTATTTTGGGCATAACTTGAGTTTTTTGCCTTTTCAAGAGTGGTGAATTTTTTCATATACATTTTATACCTAGTATTCATTTCCTCAGAAAATTTTTGGATTTTCTTAATGGCCATAGCTATGGTTTCCTAAAATTGATCCTTAGGTTTTATCTTTTTTTTTTTTCTATCTTATCCGTTAGATGTTCAAACATCTCAATTTTAGAAGTGCCTAGATTTTTTTTGACATCAATTAAAATTTACTTTTCTTTAACAAGAGTCTTAGGATTTTTATCCTTTAGTTGATATTTCAAGGCTCATCCAACAACCTTAATAGATTTATAAAGTATTTGAGCTTTGGAGGGCTTAAGATGATGAGGAATATCCCTGACAATCCAATCAAACATTTGATAAATTCCCTAACATACTGATTTACTTTCATTCTCCCATGGTTAAATTACTGAAGGTTAATGTATCCATCAACATCATATGACCATATTTTATTAAAGAAATCTTCAATTTTCTCAAAGTAATCAATGCCACATGCAGGGAGACTAAGATACGATTCCATAATGTTTCCCTTAAAGGATAAAGAAAATAAAATCATAAATAATTCCTCATCATCATTCCCTTGAGGTCTCATTTCCCAAAATAAATAATCCACACGGTCATCAACACTTTGATTAACATCTCATTGAATTTGGGTAACCATTTGTGATTTTTATCTAGTAAAGGATCAAGTTTGTTACTCAATGTCAAGGTCCTAAAAACACTATAACAAAGTATTTTGGTTCTTGGGATCTTAGGTTGGCTTTGATTTTTGTTAGAACTGGTATCCATATTTACAATTGTGATTCCAAACTCTTAAAATTCAGGGAGAAGGTTAGTTCTAACATATGATGGAGTTCTCTACCCTCTTCTTGTAGTCTCCAAAGTTCTAGGAGGAATTTTGTCTTATAATTCTTAACTTTCAATCAAACTAGGGGGTTTGAGAATGAATGGAGTCATTAGAGGAATACATATAATGTTGTCAATGAATAAATTCCATAATGATTTGTAGGGAAGGTAGACATGCTTATCCCCAACAATGATGCCAAAAATGTTTTCGCACAAACTAGAAAGCCTAGTAAATTAGAAAAACCTAGAGGGCACAACAATGCTTAAGATAGCGGACCACTGTAACCACAACCTATGTCACCTTCTCTTCCAAAATTTTCACTAACGGGAGGAGTCCTAGTACCCATCACTTGTGATATATGTATTTTGGATATATTTCGAAGTGAGGGAAGGAGGTTCATTCAATGGAAGGTGTAATAAACATGGGTTAAAAATTCATGTAATAAAGTTAATAAAGGAACAAATAAGACAAAGGTCATGGGACACGTATTCCTAGAGGAATTTTTGGAAAAACATCACAGTGGGAATCACTTGTTGTTTATTATGGATAAGGGAAATTGGAAAAGGAAATTGTAAGGAAATTTGAAACGAAAAAGGTATTTTTGGAATTTTATTTATGAAAATAAAGGAAATTGGGAGAAAAGGAAGGTGAAAGCTCACAGGTTTCATGTGAGGAAGAAATTGAAGGAAAATAGAGGAAAAATGAATAAATTAGAGGCATCAATAATTAAAATGATTATGAGGATGATTTCAAAGCTTTTGTTAGTATTTTTTTCAGTTTAGATTTGGAATAGATTTCAGAGAGGAGAAGAGAATAAAGAGGAGAAAGTGAACAAGAAAGTAAAGAAAAGCAAAGGAAAGTGATGGAATGCAAATAAAGGACAAGGAAATAAAAGGAAAGGGAAGGAAAGAAAAGGAAGGAAAATGAAAGCAAAGAAAATTAGGGATCAAGCAAGGAAATGTTGGATCAAACGACTTCAAAGATAATACTTGTGGGTAACAGGATACATCTATGATTTCCTTGTTGGTTTTGGCATGCATGGAAGATCCATGTGTGTATTTGGTTCATTTTTTGTCATTGGCATGGGGTTTTCCTAGTTTGACAATGTTTTCATCCTTGCATTTCCATTACTGGATAGTCATTTTCTGATGGGACTCATTCATGGTTGATCATTGGATTTGCAAGAAATTTTTAGATCTGGGTGAGATGGTATCACGAAAATCCCAAGGGTTGGGGGTGGATATGATTTTCTCTAGGAAGCCCTTAATGGATGGGCAGAGACAGGAAAATTCCTCTAGGGATGGTGAAGGAATTTTGAGCCATCCAAGCTTGGTTTTTTTTTGTGACCTTAGGATCAGTTTAGGTGAGATCATGGTAGTGTGAGGTGGTTTAACCTATGGATTCCCTTGTTTTTTTTTTGCATTGGCTCATCCGATGAGACCCCAAATTCATTCTTGGAATATGGCACAAGGGTTTTTGGATGAAATAATGGTTTTTGGAAGAAAATAGATATCAATGCCTTAGAAAGCAGCCACTTCGAGGTGACAACATAAATGAAAAATTCTTGGATGATACAAATGACCAAAACCTCCTTCTATATATAGGAGTTCATGGGCCCACAATATAATCCTAGTTGACCTAAAAATAGCAATGTAAGGGCACAATAATAACAATATTGGAGTTACAGGGGTACAACAATAATAATAAGGGGGCTACATTAATACAATAAGGGACTAAACTAGTAATATAGGGACCTAACATGCCCCTCTCCTTCAAAAAAGTGTTGTCCTCAATGCTTGAGTAGCTCTGGGTGCTTCTGTATAAAATTCTCATCCTCCCATGTAGAATCTTCAGTGGGTAAGTTATACCACTTGATGAGATACTTTGAAATTGATCGATTTCGTAGTTGTCAAGTTCTTGTTTCTATGACTGCTTCAGATTGAAATATGATTTTTCTTTCCTCATCAAGTTCTGGCAATATTGTTTGAACTGGAAGATTTTCACCTGTAACCTTCTTTAAGCATGAAATATGGAAAACTAGATGCACTTGCGAAGAAGCCGAAAGCTCCAATTTGTATGCCATAGTACCAATCTTTTGCAACACCTTGTAAGGACCATAGTACGTTGGCGATAATTTATTATCCTTCCTAGCTTGCTTGAGGGACATTTTTTTATATGGTTGTAGACATAAAAATACCTAGTCTCCTACATCAAAACTTCTCTCACTGCGATGTTGATCTACCTATTGTTTCATATGATTTTGTGCCAAATTTAGATTATCCTTTAAGAGTTGTAGAAATTCTTGTTGATGCTCGATGTGATCTTCCACTTCTTGAACCTTAGAATTGTCTCTTAAATATGATGTGATGGACGGTAGATGATATCCATAAAGTGCCATAAATGGGGTCATTTTTGCTACAGTATGGAAGGAAGTGTTGTACCACCATTCAGTGAGAGGTAACCACTTGACCCATTGCGTTTGTTTTTTAGATAAATAACAACGAAGATATTCTTCCAAACATTTATTCACTATCTTAGTTTGACCATTGGATTGAGGATGATAAGATGAGATATGATCCAATTGAGTACCCAAACAAAAAAATAACTCTGCCCAAAAATTTCTAGTAAAAATGGGATCTCTGTCACTCACAATAACCTTTGGGTTTCCATGTATCTTTTGAATTGTGTCCATAAATGTAGTAGCAACTATACTTTCTTTAAATGGATGAGATAATGCATAAAAGTGTGCATACTTGGTAAGTCTATCAACTACCACCATGATGACACTCTTTCCTTCGGACTTAGGTAAACCTGTGATAAAATCCATTGAAATCTCCTCCCAATGTTGACTTGGAATGGGTAAAGGCTGTAGAAGAGCCGGGGTATTAATTGTCTCAACTTTATTTTGCTGGAAAACCAAACATTCGTCCACAAATTTCTGAATATTAGATTTAAGGCCATCCCAAAAAAATTATTTCTTAACCCTGTGG